>KZ061974.1:85866-142793 GCA_002091835.1 Anopheles maculatus
TTTAGGAGTTTGATATTGAGTAAAGAAAGATTTGCGTGACTAACTTTAGTATTTCACTACTGATCAATGCCTTCTACGCATCGGTGGAAGATAATAAAAAAAAAAAACCTTAAAAAAGGTAAACAAAAAAGAAAAGTTTCTTTTTTGGTGATTCGCTCGCTTCCTTGCCTAACAGTACGCTATAACAACAATCGATTCAATTATCACAATTCGATTTCCATCTCCATGCTTTTTTTGTTGTTGGTCCTGGTACGCTTCTTCCATTTTCCTCCGTAAGTCTCCACCATTTGACAGCATCCATATTGACATTTGTGCGTATATAAAGCATCGTGCTTACGTTGTTCTCTCTTTCCCACTCACTTCCTCTTTCGTTAGTGCCGTCGTCGTCGTTGTTTTGAACCAAAAACCAGTTTTTTCCATACCTTTTTCTTTCTTCTACGAACCAACAGAACGCAAAACCAAAAGAGCTAACTGCTGATCGAATTTCAAATCAACCTCCGGTCGAGTTAAAATGCAAATGAACTTCCAGTTCATTCCCGTTACGTTCCGTTTTCCTGGTGTGCTTCTTTTTGTTGTGATTTCTCTTTCATTCGATAGAACCCGACCGGTATGGGATAAATTGCATCGTTTCTTTCCGGTTGGGAACGGTTGCAAATCATTGCATAAACAGCAAACCTTTGTAAAAAGCTAATTTACACGCACCGGAACCAAATCAATTGCAATCCGACGGGAAGTGTCGCATTCTTGAATGCTATTAATGGTCGTTACTCATAATAAAATAACTATAAAGGCTTTTTTATATCGTTTTCGAAAAGATTGAAGCGTATAAGTGAGTGATTCTGACAGATGGAAATAAATAATCATACACTGAACCACAGCAATAAACGAATGCAAAATTCTGATGCATGGTTCATGGCAAAAAGAAAGAATAAATAAATAAAAAAGGAGAGGAACGAATCAAAAAGCACGGAGGAAGACTCGCTCAAGGTGCCGTTTAATCAGATCATGATTTTGATCGATCATAAGCAACTTGACATTCAACGTCCTCACGATAGAGGAGAAGGCGAACATGACCGATCACGTACCACAATAAAACCTAACACGCATCGCAATGATACGTAAATATTGAATGTTCTTGCGTGTGAAGGCTTTGTAAACTCCATCGCTAAAACCCATCGCATCGAATTAAACCGTGACTAATAGAATGGTGGACGGTTTGGATAAATGGGGTAATGAGCTTGATTCTGCTGTTTTTAATCCATCCTGTTAATGCAGTTCTTTTTCGGGTCCGCTTTTAAGCCGCTTACTAATAACAGTACCTGCCCGATGATTGAACGACGTGATGGGCAGAATACAGAGGCTTAAAAGATGGTTCGCAAAGCTGCGAAGGTCAGCAATGACTTACCTAAAACGATAAAGAAAAGAAAAAAGGTATGAGTATGCTTTAAATAACATATCGTTTTTAAATAAAGTAAAGAGGACCTAATAAATTTTGAACGTTACAATTTATTTATTCTTTTTACACGAATTAATTCATTTCGTTTGAATTAAATATATCAAAGAGCTTTTTTCTATTCTAAATGTTGCGTACTTTGCTCACTATCTATCATCTTTATTTGCTCTCAGTCACTTCACAGTCGACACAAGCATTCAATCACACATGAAAACGATATCATTACTCAAAAACACTCCTCACCGCTCATTGGTACAGCATAAATCAAAGCTTTTCTATGCATTTCTACGATGTTACATTTTCCCACCCACGGGGAAAAACACACAAACAAACGCTTCATATCTACCATCACCGGTACGACATGGTTTACGGGAGAAAATTAACATCTCTTCGCTTTTCTTCACCCCAGCCACCCTTCGCTCACTCAGATACACACCGAACAAGTAATGTGGCAAGATAATGAGTGCACTTCTTGCACATGCTAACTAGCAGCGCTCACAGCGAAAGCATAAACAATCGCTCCACACACAAACCAGTGCCCGCTTTAGCGAATCCATTGGAAAAATTAACCTATAAACATTGCTCATAACCGCACACATCAGGGCGTTATGCACCGGTGGGGCGCACAATGCATCTTTTACCTGGTGCAGAAGGAGCGCAGCAACTTGATGGAAAATTACTTTTCCAAGCTTTTGCACTAAACAGAAACAGTTTCTTCTGGCTTCGTCTTCTCATAATTGAGTGCACTTTCACCGTGTCTCGTCTTACCTTCAGCGTCATGTGCGCACAACCCAGCGCACGAAGAAAAGTGAAAACTTTTTCCCACGAAAATGTGTACCGTGGATTTGTTTTTTGCTTCCCACACCTCGTGCATTACTTCTACCGAGCATTAGGGTGATACACACAGCTGCATCATGCAGAGCTGTCTGATGCACTTAAACGCTTCCATCCGTTTTGTTTTTCCCGCTGATGCAATTTACACCTTGTGCGAAAAGGTGCAAAAGGCAGGTCACAATTGCACGTGGAAAGTGTGTGCATTTTTTTTTTGAGCTTTTGTTACCGGCACGAAACAGAAAGGCACAAAACTGCAAATGAAAAGAAAAGCAAATGGAAAATCTGCACACATTGTGTGCACAACTTTTCAGACGCCAAAGTGTGAGCCGTGGAAAGTAACTCATCGCGCGCACACACACAACACAGCAAGCAGACAAGCATGATGTGGTACGTGTGAAATTCTGTAGCCGAAGCTTTTGTTTGGCCCTTTATTTTTCACCGTGCGTGTGTGTGCCGATTGGAAAAACTTTACACCGAACACAACAGTTGTGTTGTATTTTTGCCCTCATAAAGAGGTGCGCGGCACGTTTTCGGTGCATCCGACGAAGAGCACAATGCGTAGCACAGTGTGTGTGTGCGTCTGTTTTTCATTCGAGGTCGGAAAAATGATTTCCTCTCCCGGGTTCCGTCCGTTACGTTCTGCTGGAGTGCAATTATTTGTTGCGAAAACCTAACGCACGAACACGGTGGTGATGGCCGGTTGATGCCTTTTGTTCGGCTAAACTTTTCCATTGCAGTGTGGGTCGGAAAATCGGAAGGGAAAAAGCATACGGGAACATGATGAATCTAACCGAGAAAGACACGGCACGCAAACGGGAATATGAGTGTATCGCTCATAGCCTACATACGGTGAAAAACACAATTTTACAGGGAATGGATTGAAGTTTTCTTGCCATAAAACGTAGACCGCGCGTCCAGTAGCATTTTCCGTGCTTTCTATTACAGGTTTTTCCCTCCCAGCACAACCCAGCGCAAGTGAATCGAATCGGTTCGAGCTAAAAACGATCGACAGATGCATTTGTGCGGATTTATTGTTGCTTGTTGCAACAACGAGGAGCAAATTTTCCATCATAAACAGTGCTCTAGCCCATAACATCGTGCAAACCACGCGAACAAGAACAAATAAAACGCTTTTATGACAATGATCGAATGCGGAAAACTCGCGTACGTTTGTATCTGTGTGTGTTTGTGCCCTTTTTCACCCTATCCCACGCACTTGAGTACGAGAGTGCACGCTCGCTCGCTCACCCGATCAAGCTAATTTGCTTCTCGCAAATTGTCCCCGCTTGCTCGTAATTATTTTAAATAGTTTCATCTCAGGCCAAAACCACTAGGGGAAAACCGTGTCCAGCGAGCCGTTTATGCTTTGACCGTAAGCGAATTCGGTTACGCAATAAGCCTCCGAGCGGCGGATTATTGTGAAAGCGGCCTCTCGCTTTTCCGTGTACGGCTCGGGAAAAAGCCAATCGAAAGCCATTTGCCGCTGGCTCTGGCTGGACGATAAAACGCATCGGTGCTCTTAATGGTGCCTTGGTGCCACCCGCATCATTCAGTCGGCCGGCCACTATTAGTGCATCTAAGCGTGCACCGCTTAGTGAAGTAATATAGTTGTGCGGGAGATAATTCGAGCAAAGATTGTTTGCTGTGTTCGCACAACAAAGTGGCCGATATCGAACGACAGACCAATGGGCAGGCAAGGTAATTGGCTTTGGCCGAGAAACAATGAAACATGTGTTGCCTGATGTTGCGATGCATTTGGTACGGAACGTTGTTCAAAGGTAACTTCTGAACGAGTAATTCTGTAACAACGGTATGCCACTATTATGGAATATTGAAGATATCGTGGGGTTT
Source organism: Anopheles maculatus (assembly GCA_002091835.1). Lineage (NCBI taxonomy): Eukaryota > Metazoa > Arthropoda > Insecta > Diptera > Culicidae > Anopheles > Anopheles maculatus. Next base: position 90,005 of record KZ061974.1, read on the forward strand.
ATGATAACTTAAGAGTCTGGCAAGGCTTACTTGTCTGCGAGTTGATCCTTGAATTTTGTTCGAGCACCCTTAGCCCTGAAATTAATTCGAGCACTCTCGATGTCTGATGTCTGTATTGCTTTGCTGCTGTCCCAACTAAAATAAAGCCAATATTAATCAAACTCTTGGTGTTGACTAGTCTTGTCTGAAGTTTCTATCAAGAACTTTAAGATTTTTTTTTTACGCAAAACGTCAAAACAAACTGTCTAGGATCATCATAAGCTCCAGTTTCTGTCAAAAATTGTTTTGCTATCTACTTACAACGCTGTTTTTAACGTGTTTCAGACGCAACAATTAATTCCTCTTATTAAACTCTATGTACTGTCTAGTTTTAAAGGCTATCGTACATAAGCAACTGTCAAATGAACCTGCATGAACACGAAAGCGAGCTGTTTAGTGTTGGGCAAAATGAAGGACTGCCGAATCGACACCGGATCGAACCCTGGATCGGACTCTAGATTGGACTTCGGATCGGACTCCGGATTAACCTCGGTTCAACCCCGGAGGTTGAAACTGAAAAAGTGTAATCTATATCAGTGACGACCGGTGGTTTGAAGTTGTTTGAAAGTAAGTTTTCCTATTTAAAAGAAAATACACGCAAAGTTTTCCCGTTTTTAGTGTAGAACGAAGCGACCGGAGTGGGTGAAGCTCCGAAGTACTCCGGAGTGGATGGAGCTTCGGAGTACTCCGGAGTGGATGAAGCTCCGGAGTACTCCGGAGTGGGTGGAGCTTCGGAGTACTCCGGAGTGGATGGAGCTTCGAGGTAATCCAGAGTGAATGAGGCTCCGGAGTACTCCGGAATGGATGAAGCTCTGGAATTCTCCGGAGTGGATGAAGCTCCGGAGTCGATCGAAGTTGATGAAGCTCCGGAGTCGATTTGAGTACTCCAGAGTTCCGGAGTCGGATCCGGAGTTCTATTGGATTCAGAGTCGGTTTTCAATATGCATAGTCGGAGTGGATTCGTGAATCCACACCGGAGTTTCCATCACTAGAGCTGTTCATTCTTAGTACTTGTTTTAGGTTTCAATTATGTGATCTCATCTGTCAAAATTAAAATATTAAACTGTCAACATTGGCCTTCTTTTTATTTCCTTTAAAAAATGAAAAGCTCGATAACTGATCGACTGTTTGACAGATTTCATTTTGTTAGCATAAACCTTAATAAACCCCATCGTACCTACAGCATGTGCTTCATATTATTTATTTTGTGTTTAAAGAGAATTATGACCTCTTCAGAACAAAATAATAAAAAACAAAACAATGGACAAAAAGCTTTCCACATCATGTTGCAGAGTATAGAGTAAATTGATCCGCAAAGATTAACCGATTCACAAGTGGATGACAACCGAAAAGAAAATGAGCTAATGACGCGAGAAAAGGGACAACCTTTTTTCGCTGTGTTTTTTTGGTGTGTAAAAACAACCCCTATACATTATGCTTCATTGACCCTGGGGTAGTAAGATAAATCATCAGTACATACCCTGCCTCTTTCCTTCCCTCTCGTTTACCCTAGAGATGTCCTATAATTCCACATCATCACCTTCTCTCGTTCGAAAATCAACCGAAAAAAGCGCCACAAACGCACGCAATGACGCAACGTGATGCGGATCTTCCGTTGCTAGCGGATCCACACCACTTCGCCATTGCACATCCGTGTAGCAACACACAATTTTCACTTTTTCTCCCCTCCCCCAACGGTGGTACAAGTGAAAACAAAAGCACAAGCCCAGCCAGCCACGGTGTACTCGGCACGAAAAATTTGATCATCTTTCAGCAAATTTTTCCGCGCGTCATCGTCAGAGTTCGCCCTCCATGTTCCCTGTTCCCGGGAAACTCACACCTCAGGATGCAAGAACGGGAACACTTTGCAATGGGCATGATAATGTGCCTCCTTTCGGGTGCTCCGGAACCGCAGTAACGAAGAAACTCGGTTACATGATCGAAAGTGATCTAATTAGGACCGAACGTCGAAACATTCCGCGTTCCACCGTTCGTCATCCGGGTGCAGTAGTTATGTGTTCCTTTTTTTTTTGTCTGTATTTTGGAGGGGTTATTTTTTCCGTGACGATTTTCCACCCGTGCTCCGATCCTCCTCCGATCCCGACACATATTTTCCGTCTTCGACGTGACAGACATTGTGCTTGACGCTCGACCGTTGAATGCCATTCTTCTTTTCCTTCTAGCCTTGGGGATTTTTTGGTGGGAAACGTACAGTTCCGCTCTTGACAACTCATTTTCCACTACCGGGCAGATAAGAAGACGAAGAAGAGGACCGGGTTTTCTTCACCTTTCACATCATCATGCGTTGTTCGGGTCTATCCGCTCGAGTCGTAATGTTTGTTTTTCTTTACTTAGCTACGGCTATCTTTCAGTTCGGAACTTCCTCTCGTGCCGAATTTCCCTCGACGGGAGGTCGACGTCTTAGCTTTCCTTCAACTGCCGCGTGAATGATTGATGAGCGAACACATGTTCTCGGGTGTTGCGCGCGTGACGCGCAAACCGGACCCACAACCCCGAGAGTGAGAGACATCGGTTGTATAAAACAGTGTTTCTTCTTCGCTTGTTTTACTTTACCCGAAAAAACGCCGCACACCGAACACTAGGCCGAACAGGTTTGGAGATTAGAATGTGCGCCAGCTTCCTCCGGTAAACCCCCAAGCCCCGAGGTTTTCCTTTACACGCGTCTCAAACCCATTTAATCCTCGTTTTCACTCTTCTTCTCGCCGGGTTTTCGTCGATCATTTAGTACCTTTTTGCTTCGCTTTCGTTCGGTATTTTGTTCGAGGGAAATCGAAACGAATGGGAAAACATATTTTAAAACTCCCCGTGTACAAAAGTTGGAAAATTCTTTGGGACCTACAAAACCCCGTACCATTTATTCACATTTTCCTTTCTTTTAGAACCGGATCTTACCGGCAAACACACAACATGTGATCACATTCAAACGATGGTAAACATCAATCGAACAACACCGTTTTGCCTGCCCTTCTTTCGAAGATGGTCTCCAATTTTTCAAAATCTCTTTTCCATCAAAATAACGCATCGCTTTCGGCTTGGGAAGCTGTGTATCTTCGGCCCCAAAACATTCATTCCTAATAGCACCAGCTAGTTAACATGGGCCGCCCCATGTAATCAAGTCGATCGGGCTCATTTCTTAAGCTACTCACACACCGTTCTTTGGGTAGCAACGAAAAAAAAAGAAGGGAATGATGAATCGGTTGACATGTTGGGATGCGCAGAGATTAAGAGAACATTTGTACAGACTTTGTAAAACAACCATCTATATGTCGGCCAGTAAGCTAGCTGCTGCTCGGGAGGGCGTGCAACATTTACATAATTCGATGAAAACAATAAGCAATGGGTTTGCTGAGATTAGGATAAACAAACTGACAACAACATGTGCTTAACAACATGTTGAAAACATGATTTTATCGTTCAATAAAACAAAAAAACGAGATAAAGAAGCATAAAACAGGAACAAATTAACACAATAAGAAAAAGACAGCAAAAAGGAATAAAAAATATTTTATATAGACCAACAGCATTAGAAAATGAAGTACAAAAATTAAAAATAATACAAAACATTATCAATTACTAATTAAATACATAAGAAATCAAACAAGTAATAGAATATGCAACAATAATAAAATAATAATTGGTCAAATAAATAAAAACTTTACAAAAAAAATCAATGAGAATATAAATAAAATAACAGTAAACAAATAATAAAAAAGAATAAATAGCAATCGAAATTGATAAAATAAAACAAATAAACAATTAAGCTAGTAAATGAAATAAAATAAGTACAAAACAACGAAGCAATCAAACCACCATATAAAATAGGAAAAAAACGAGAACAAATTTAAGAACAAATGTATCTGTTTCGTAAACTCGTTTTAACCATACAATCAAGAAATCATTTGCATACAAAACATTAATAAAGAAAAATTACTTTACAAACTTTTATTTGAGAATATAAAAAATAAAAAATAGAAATATAAATGTCAATAATTAAATAGACCAATAATTCAGAAAAAAATAAACAAACTAAATAAAACTTTAATTAAACCACACTTCAAAAGAACAGACGAATATCAATATGCATGAAAATATAAAAAGAATACTACTGAAGCTACAAATTATGCCATAAAACCGTCAGTTCCATTAGTTTCGCCATATTTTTACTCCTCTAAACATTTCATCATATTTTTTCTCTAAACTCCTCAAAAAATCTCAAGTGATCTTCATTTTCTTGCCCATCGTTTCTTGAGAGTTTCTTCACTCTTTTTCCGCACATTTTGCAACATCTCCAGTGCAAACCAGAAGAGCTGGTGCGTTGACATATTTATGTGGCTATGTGATTTTTACGATACCATTTCCCGACTCTTCTTCGTCATCAGCACATCGCCAATCACATACACACAGCACGCACGCACCATATTTGTTTTCCGTCAATTTGCTCCACAGCATATCGCACGACCTGCTGGCACGATCGACGAAACATCTGTTGTGATTTTAATTTCTGTTTGAGAGACGTTTTTTTCCACCTTTTTCTCCAATCTTGCCTGTGTCGTTGCGAGATAAAGCTGTATTTGTGTAAAACCAAGCAGCAGAGTAAAAAAAAGAGGAGCAAATATCGGGAAAAGAAGACGATGGACTAAAAGTCGACCACGCGAGATGCACGATCTCGAAACAGCAGCAGGTTGGGTGATTTGTGTTTTCATTCATGGATTTATGATTCGTCATGTTTGACACGTGCCCCCACCACTGCTTCGCCACTGCTGCTGCCCCTTCAATGTCAACTCGGCACCAGCCGTCTGTCGCACCGTGTGCCGGTTTTGTTTGTTTAACAAGATGGTTTTGTGGTAAGCAAATAGGGGGAAAAAAACATTTATTCATACATCCATTTCAAACCACAGCGACGGAGGATCGAGAGAGAGAAGAATTTTCCCTCATACACCAGGCAACATCAACCCACCTTGATACGGGTGATCTGGTAAAGGGGGCAATAAACTTTTAGGAAGCATGCTCTCGTTAAAGGGAAAAAGAGAATTCCAAATGAAAAAAAAAAACCGAGGCAACCACAAACACATCGTCGAGATGGTAGAAATAGCTGAGGTCCAATGCATCATGATTATGGCAGATACAGACCTTTTTTATAGCACAGATTAACCCCACAGTTTTGGCCTACTTTTTTGTATAAATTATGAAAACCGAATTAGAAAAATTTCTCTTTTCTATCAAAGTTGCAAATTAATCAATATTTATCCATATTTATGGCAATCCCAACCTTGTACCCATTGCTTGCTAGTAGTATAACCCACTCCGGATCAATATTGAATTAATAGATGAGCACAAACATCGTTCATCATTCGAACCGACTGTTGACCTCCTTGGTATGATATTTTTATTGGCTCTAAAACCACCCGATTCCCGGACCAGAATCCCAATAACCTTTCCAGAAGAAATAAAACCATTGCATTCCAATCATGTAGAGCAAAAAAAAACAATCAACCAAAAACAAAGAACGGATGGTTCGCTTCCTTATCGGAAAATGGTCAACTCCTTTTTTCAAGGATTCTGCATCGACCCAGAGAGCTCCACAGGCAAGAGAACAAAGAAGGAATTTCTAAACCCCAAAGCAAAGCATCTCCTCACGAGAATCAATCGTGATGCTTCCCCCTTGGTGCAACATAAACAGACAGCGGGTGCTATAAAATTTTAAACAATAAAATTGCCATAAATTCGTCATCACTGTGAATGATGGTCCAATTTCCCGGGGGCAGCTTAGAAGCGGGGCTGAGAACATCATTCGTATATTGCTAACATTTATGATCGTTTGCAAAGCAACGTTTGCCAGAAGCTTCATCACTACGCAGCGGGATAGATTTATGTTTCACTTTTTTATTACAACACAAAAGCAAATTTCTTGCCTTTTCTCTCGCTTGAAGTTACATTTCAATGGACCCCGGAAAGGAGCACAGAAAACCTCGACACGGCGACCATTTTCGTATTACTTCAAGTGAAAACTAATGCACCTCAACACATTGCGTCAGCATAATTTGAACCACCCTTGGTAAACCAGGTGCACCGGAGCTTTAGCCGGCGACAAACTGGGGAAAAACGTCATCATTACATACCACCTACGGGTTTCGCCTTAAGCTGTTCTTTTGTTGGCAGGGAAAATTGTGCCTTTTCATCCTTTCTTACCTGTTACACCCGGCAGTAGAGGCACAATGGTGATAACAGCAATTCATTGTCAGGCGATGTTTTAAAAATGTTCAACCGAGAAGAAAGCGTCACGTGGGACGAATGACGCAGACGGTGAGCAAATGGCTACGCAAAATGGGAATGAGTGACAACTGCGAACGAAGAAAATGAAGTAAGTCTTTTAGAAATATATGCAACTGAATTCGATACTTTAACGCGTTATAGCAATGAATTATAGCAACAGAATGAATTTTTTAAAGACCACTCACACTCACGACATCTACCGTTTGTAGCATTCAGGGCTACGTTGGTCTAAGTTCGCAACCTCCTGCTGTTGATATTTCACCCGCAGTCATGTCAAAACGCAAGCTGCCAACGACGCCGCGTACCAAAGTAGCCGGAACTGGAAATTCCACGCAACCTGCTACTGTTTTCGCTGACGATGCACTTCTGCTTGTGCTTTCGGCACAGTTTTCCGCGCGCACCGAGTGTCATGCGACTGTGCAAACAAAAGGGTAAACCCTGCCGCATGATCCCCCTTCTTCCGACGACATCCATTTGGCCCACCGAGCAAGAAAACACACAAGGACAAACGATGCCGCCGCCTAACGCCCGGGGAGTGGGTTGCATTCATAATTTGGGATGTTTACTTATGCAAAGCAAGCGTGCAATATTCATGCACCGTTGCACATTGCAATGCATCTCCGTCCTCCGGAAACATTCTACCATTCTGCCGCTGCTCCTAGCTGCTCCCAATCCTCCGTCACAGCATCAGTTGACGACATTGCTCCAAAATTCGATAAAACCCACCGAATCGCCTGTCACTCATCATCATCTCACCGTCAGCTAAGCAATTTCAACAATGCAACAGAACGAATGTGGCTCCATGTATCCCGTACGTCCGTTTGCTCGGAAAGGTGGAAAATTCGATTGCAAAATAAACCGTCGCCCTTTCGATTTTTCCTTTCGACGTTCACCATAAACCTCAAGTGCACTTTATCTGTCCACTTCTTGATCGACGTATTTGTCCAGTCATAATCGACTCGGAATGTTTCTGCAACCGAATAAAGGCAATTAAATTTAGTGCGAACAGTTTTTCACTCCAGCCTCCCGGAACCATCCGCCGAATCTGAATGCACTTTCGTCAGCAAACCCGGGACACATGACGGATGACATGCGAACGAACATTTTCCCCGGCCGATCGGTACCCGGGCCGGGAGCACACCGACGAATGCGAGATGTCCCCGGGTTAGGTAGGTTATTATGTGAATTAGGCAAACGAGTGAAACGTCAAGCATACACGCGGGGTTAGGTGAGCAATCTTGAATGCTTCCGACGAACTAGAGTGCACTCACTGATTGGAATGTGCATCGTCACTCGATGGGTCTGAATGACAGCATTAGAGAATAGTTGCCGAGGTGCACTACGGGCAGATAAGTGCATCATCATTAGGTGCTGAAGAATTGGAACACGCGGAACATGTCTGGTGAGCAACCTTTTGAACCGTGACAAAGTATGGGCAGACGACAATGAAGCTTTCCTTTCTAAAAAATAAATCAAGAACGTTAAAAATAGTTAATGCAGTTGCAATTCTTTGAGTTTGTCAATTACCACAGATTACCTGGAATGCACTGTGTCCCTTTTCTATAGAGAAACCTGATTTCTCTAAAGAATGTAATTTGAAGAGATTATCAACGATTTCTTTTTTAACTTTTTTATAGCAATGAAGCTTATATATTATAGCAAATCACAACAGCAACTGGAAATAAAAGTCAAAAATCAACTCAACGAACTTTTAATAACAAGGACAAACGAATAAATCCTGGCAGATAACAAGCCATTCAATCAAGACTCTCGAATCTCGAAGAAGTCATAAGAATTTTTCATCCCCTTTAATGATCAGAGGAATTCTCCTCTGCTTCTATGGTTTCACAGCCTCAAGAGGTCCTGCCATATGAAGATCAACACCAATACCGTCTCTTCCATAGGACCCGCGATCAGTCAAATAATTCTGTTCCAAATCAATATGGAGATATAGAATTTATAAAGCAAAATTAAAAGTTGACAACTTACAACCGCTAAGCGCAAGAAATGAATGATAACTCTGACTCTGGACGCAGTGAATTACTGATGTAATCAGCATCAGTCAGACTTTTCCAGGTAAATAAGAATAAATTTCAATTTTACATTGTCGGATTGTATCCAGGAAACTTTACAGTTTCACAGAAAGCTCAACCATAGACTAGGACGAAGAATATGCATTCTTCTTTAACATTTTTCCATCCAAAAAACGAACCAACTAACCGTGCTATACTTCTGCTTTTACTCTTGAAAAGCAATAAACTCATTCTGACGCAGTACTACAGCAACAAATTACAGTTATTGCGATAACCAGGCACCCGCACGAAGCTTGGGTGGACACAAACAAAAAAAGCGTCTGACGAATCAAGGACACTATTGTTTGATATAAAACATTCCATCCGGTTCTGCCCGTTTTCCCAGATACACTTTGCCGAGAGATGGGTTAGGTGGTAAGAGCGAATAGACGATAAATAAAGCATTCATCTCTCGCACAGTAACAAAACAAATACAACCACATGTACGTGGTGGACGCGTCTGTGTAAATCTTCACCGAATGTACAATAATTTCTTCATTTTGAAAACTAATCCCATGGTGGTAATAATTTTACTTCACTGTTACAACATCGGCATCCTTACGGACCGGCAGACAACCGGCGTGGTGCCGCGGAAACAGTAAACGGATCGCAACTCGGAATTGGCAGACGCATTCCAGAGTGCTTCCACAACACGAACGAAGGGCTGAGCCATTGCTTATCTTGCAGAAGAGAAAATTTATTGCACCATTCTCGATCCCACGCTGTCATGCCAGGATGAAATACCTTCGTGCCACTCTGCTAATGCTTAGCCCGGTCTCGCACGCCAGGAAAATGCCATCCTGATGGATCCTTCTTCTTCGGTCCACTACCTTCGAGGACGGCAACAAAAACTGGGAACGACAAGCGACAACAGCGAGTTTGGAAAATGAAGAAAAATTACTTCAGCTCGAGCTTCGGAGCGGCTTGACCTGAGTGGTTGTGAACGTGGACGACAAATATCGCCGACGGTATGAATCTATGGCCATTAACCTGATGGTAGTGTACCTCCTAAACTGAGTCATATACGCTGACCACAGCAACCAGAGGTAGGATTCACTTGGTAGGAAAAATCAAACAGGTTATTCAGTCAGTGCAATCCGTTCCTTTTCCACACCTGATTCACACCCAATTGCATCCTTTCACCCTGTGCGCCATGTTTCGGTGAAAAATTATAAAAATATGCAAATTGCAGCACCATTCAGACGGAGAAAAAGTCCTTCCGTTTCTGGTTCTGTAACGCTTAACTTCACCATTCTACACGGGGTTCATTATTCAGCAAGACACGATTGCACTTGAACGACTAAAAACTGGAAAGAGAGAGAGAGCATCAAAAAAACATGGAGGACGATAACGTTCAACTCGGCACCTTTTAACTTGGTGGCCACCTGTAGCACGGTACGGAAAATTGTTCTCGTGAGAAAGATGTTCGTCCGGTAGAAGAAGACGCAAGTGTTGCAGTTCTCGGGTCGTCTATAGAATGCAACGTTAGGGGGCGTCCTACACACTATGAGCTTTTCGGGATGCGGTTGGACCAAAAATGATTGCAAGAATAACATTATTTTACAAAATATTTTCACTATCAAGATACTCTCTTCATGAGACATGATGTTTTGCAGATTAGAGAAACCAGCACCGCAACACTTTCGCTTATCAACTGCAAGAACCGACCAAAAGAAAGTGGTAAAAGCAATTTTCCCTTTCGACGGCGGGTTTAAACCCCCATTTACATTGTGGATTGAGCTGTTTTCCCTCTTAATTCTACTCACAAACCATGAGAAAACATAAATCCAAAACCGTAATTCGTCATGCTTTCCTATCATACCGCATGACACGATTATTTTACTATACACGTCCCAGTGTGTGGCTTACTTTGCACTACACACACACAGACGCCCGCTCTTTGAGGTGGAAAAGACACAGCGAGAGACAGCGAGATGCCATACCAACCGTGAACGACTGCACCATGCGGCGGTGGCGGCACACACGTAAACGATCCCGACGGCAGTGTGCTGCACCGACTGACTCTCGGGTGTACAGTAGAGGAGAAAGTAAATTTATTCATTAAAACACTCCCATTTTGCAAAACCATCCACGCGTTTGTCGCCATTCCCGCCACACATTGTGTGTCGTCGTACTGCAGGTAAACGCAAACCACGGAAGCACTTGTGCAAAACGTCGTGCACACTCTGGCTGCCCTGTTGCAGGTTTGCATTGATAAGCCACCTACCCTGGTAGGTGCCGACTCGGATGCATCTTTCCGATGCACAGCGGTGGAATGATTAATTATTATTTATGTGTGGGGACGGGTGTTTCTTTCTTTGTCGTCGTCGTTGTACGCTGTTTGATGCTGTGTGGCAGAGTTCCCACCGGACCGGGGGTAGCTAGTACTTAGAAGAAACTTAGACCCGTTTACCCGACCTTTCAGCCTTAAGCGTGTTCGTCGCTCCGATCCGATCACTAAATGTGACACATTGCTTGCGAAACCGGCAAGCAACCGGTGGTTGGTTTCCTGTATCAGTTGGCACACCGTGTCGCTCCCATCGGCTTCATTAGTATTCGACTTCGATGAAGATTAATGTACGTGAGAGCGGGCACAGCTAACGCTCGGTGTGGGTCTTGCCTGTACATATCAGAATGCATACCTGTTCTAAGTTCCCGGCGGCGCATCGATTCTGAATTCATACTAAGAAAGCGAAGCGATATAAATGCAAAGATTTTTGCATCTTGGGAAATTCTTCAACGCAAAAACGCAAGAATATTTTACCTAGAGACCTAGGATCTTACATTATTACAACGATATATTTATTCACACACTAGCGAAATAGTGCTGCAAAATAGAGCGCACTGCCGAACGACGCGCAATAAATTGGCAATAAATTAGATGCATTCGAGAGTAACTCATAAAACCCGTGCCCGAGGAGATACACACCGACAGCGACCGAAACGCATGAAATAGCGCATTTGCCGTTAGGAGTTAATTTAAATTTATGTTGCTTTTAATAGGACCTAATAAGCTACGCAGCGCTTCCGAGTGAGCTCGTGCACTTCAACTTCCCGAGTAAAAAAGGAAAAGGTATTTTGGTGCCGTGACCAGGATATTATTATTACGATCGTTTTCGCATCTTTAAAATAACGCAGATTCTTTGGGGAAAAATTACTTAAATATAGCGAAAGAAGGAGCATAAACAGTGAAATCCTTATGACCTCGTTTGTTGAAAACAACTCTCGAAGAAATAATGAATTGCAGCAACGCCGTTCAATAGAACGATTCCGTTTTCTCTAACCGGAGTCTTTATTCAATCAATACTTCACCCTTTTTACACAACGCATTCAAGAAACATATGATTAGCTTGCACCAGAGTGCATACAATTATGTCGTAAGAGAACCTAGCCCACCTCCGACACGACGCGCAAAAAAAAAAGCTCAAACCCGACATGAAAAACGAGATCGATCGATTATGGAAAACCGTTTAATCGCACGACTCGGCAAAACGGGAGAGAATTGCGCCAACTTTCACTAGAAAGTAAAACAAAGGGCGCCCCCTGTGCAAAGAATCGATCGTCTAACGATACGATGGTTGGGTAATTGACTAATTACCGATAATCACAGTACATTACAGCTATAGAAAATGCAAAATAGATGCTCCGCACAGCCATCGATCATACTGTCTAGAGACGTAGTAGTTAGAGCCCCGAGGGATACCCGAGACCATGGTGGTTATAAATCTAACGCCTACCAGGTTTACCATGGTATGGAACATGGTTGCCTAGGGTTTCGAATAATCGTCAATCTGCTCGCGGATTGTCAATTTGTACAGGCAAATAAAACGGCAGCTGGCCATTATTCAGAGCGAATAAAGCCCATGCTTCGGTTGCAATAGCAGCGCACCAGATCTCGCCAGATGGATAGGAATGGTTTCATCAAGGTTTCAAATCTACCCATTCTACCATTTTGATGACACCGACTCTAGCGTGTCCAGGGTGGAAAATAAAACCATGACAATATATCCAATCATCGTTAAAATGTTCAGCGAAACAAAGAAATCCATGTGCGGCGCACTGTCCGCTACTAAGAGAACTCGGCGCGTTTTATGGAGCTCACCAGCACAATTTGTCGTCCGGCATGGGTATGGCCGAGTTCGGTTCCAAAGTTTTGCAATTGATTTAATTTTTGGTGTGCTTGCTCTCAGCCATGGAAACATAAGCTCGGTTTATCACATCTACAAATACGGAGCAGAGTTGTTTCGAACGATCCCCAAAAACCATCAACTTCACCAATTTCTTGGAAAAGTCTGTGTTCTGATGAAGGAAACTATTCCAAGAATATGGACAAACAAAAAAAACCCCTCTAACTTTGCACTGTGTGTGTCTTCGAACATTGGTTTCGGTGTTGAAAGCGGTCAAGAGATTAACTTCCGGTTTTTGTATCTACCGCACACGCCACTACTGCCGAGGTATAGGTCAAAATCTTCACCAGTGTCCCACAGTAGACGAAAGGTTATGAACAAAGTTTTCCATGTGGGAAAAAAAGAAGCCGTAATTCGAACTGAGCACGAAACTTTTTTGTCATAAAGACACTCTACACTAGTCGGGACAAAACAGGCACAACGTATGGAACAACGAAGCAACACAAAAAAAAATCTTGTGTGATTTACGATGGGATGTGGAGAGAGCACTAAAGTTACGAGAGGAGTTGTCTTGCTTTCGGGTTTCAGTGTCATGAAACCCAGAGCAGAGCAACGAAGCGGAAAAGAATCCAACAGGACGTGTTGACTCACCGCCCACCCCGCTAAGGAACGTTGGACACCGGGATTGAATGTGACTGTGAAAAGTTCAACCGAAGCGTTAAGCGACATTTACGCTACAATGTTGCCGTATTTAAGGTGATGTAACTACTGACCACAAATCGCCCACACCGAGATGGTCGTTTTGGACAATGCTACGAAAAGGCTTCCGTCGGTCTTCTGAACACTGCTCTCCGACATCCGAAAGATAGGGGAACAGCTCTACTTTCCAAACCACTTCTAGGCCGGTGTGCTGCTGCTCATATATAGTAGGATCATTCAATTATCGATGCGCCCGTGCATCCGCTCGCACATGTTAAGGGCGTCGGGCCAACAATTATCCCATTATCTGCAAAACCAGACCAGACATTAAATTACACACCATCTTACAGCCCCTTTTGTGGGACGTGAATGCTCTCGCTCCGTTTTGCCAGCAGAAGCAACAGAAACATTGATGTCACAGACCTCGGAACAAGTGGCCAGACAGCGGCGTTATTCATGACAGCTTTCTCCAGTTGCTTATCGCCGGAAGCTCCCATTATCGATGGAATGGATGTCGCTATCGTCTAGCGAAAAGCGATTGGATTCAGACGTTAGTGCTAGTTGAGGAAAATTGCATCACGCCGGCAGGAACTGGTTTTACAATCAGCTGGGTCACATCCTGAGTTTTTTTTTCACAAGAATACGTGTCCAATAATTGGTCTGGAAAATTATAAGAGGACCTCTAATTCTAGAATTGCTAGCTCTTGTAGCTTAATCTCTGGGAACTATTGTGTTTGATGGTATCTGAGTGATTTCTTAGCCTCGTTGAGCTTCCTAACCTCAATCTTTTTCACAAAGTTGTGATAATCTCCCAATAGCAACCAGTTCTGTTACAACCATCAAGGAGCATCTCATCCGTAAGATACGATTTTATGACATCAAATGTTCCTGTGTTAACACCCATCAGTAGCCGACGCAGACAGACACATCGACTCCAAAGAAGAAAGCATCCTACAACACTCCCTGTCCCAAACAATCAAGCGCCACAGAAATCTTCGCACCGAGGCGGCTAAACAACATATTTATTGCTCTTTGATCTTGATCGTACTCGCTCAGGAAGCGTGTTTACGGAAAGCGGTTTCCGTTACAAATAACCCCGCCGCTATCACCACCAAAGACCACTCTCTCACCAAGGATACCAGCTCCATCCTCATCGTCTGGCATTGATCCAGGTTTTCTGGCCGAATTGGCAAAATTCGTGCGAAACGCCCATCTCCACAGCACACAACGTAAACGTAACGTTTGGCGGAACGCTTATCATCACCCACGCATCGTACTCACACACACACACAAAAGGGGTTTTATTTTTACGATAAACCACCTTCAATTCTTCCGTTGTTCCTAACCGTCAACCATCGAGCAATAATTTCGCGAATCTTTTATTTTCCTCGAGCACACACACACACACCTCGGATCTTGGCTTGAAGCATAAAATCATAAGCCCGCACACGCACGCGGGGAGGCTCATAAAATCCCATAGATACCACCCATCACACCCTCCAAACACTCCTGGGGCAAGTGAAAGCCCGCCGCCAGCCAACACTTGGCACAATAACGGTCGCGAAACAAAAAGCCCAAACAAGAGCGAACCATAAAAAATATTGTCCCAGCAAGGAGGCACCGGAGAATCCGGCCAGCTTTTGGGGTTAATATTTTATCACAACACACAGAACCCGAGAGACCGTTGGATGTATGCGCGGCGAGCGGATAATGTTTTGGGACACATAAAGAACAAAAAGAGCAAATCCTTCCACAGTGCTGCATATCATGGACAGCGTATCCTTTCATCTTCCAGTTCGTTACCTTCGCAGGCACATTCAAACACGGCGCGCTATACACATTGCGCACAAACACGCCACGTTTGGTAGGACGCGTGTTGTTAGCTTTCGCGTCTGGTGGTTTGATGAGTTTACCCAAACCAAAAACAACACACACAAAAAAGAAAGGAAATCAAAAATATTAAAATCATCACAGCCGGGAGCTAGGTACTCGGAGGCGACCGAGGGGATTGATGATGATCACGTCTCGTAAGTAATTAAGAGCCGTGTACGGGGTTTTTTTGTTGTGTGCAGGATGAAACGCGTGTCCATTACACCATCGGATGAAGAAGCCAGTATTATACACACACCCTCCGACATTGCAAACGTTGGGATAATCGAAAAGGACCGAATCAATTTCGCACCCGCACAGAGAGTACGGTGCCACGGATTAGCAATCGTACTCGCCCGGTGGTTCATTTATCTCCAAAGTGATAGCTTCGGAATCACGTACAAAACCGAGAACGGATTGGGACGATTGGTTCACCCGGTTCCGGGTTAGTGGGCAGATAACCGCCGATATAGCCGATAGGCATACGTAATGACAGTATCCTGGTGATCGTTCGTAATATACGATTGGAACCCGTTTCCCGTTCGATTGGAATGAATGTTTCGGAGATAAGGACACTCATCAAACAGGACGGGTTTTGGAAAGTGATAGCCATAACCGACCATAGGGTGTGTGCTGGTCAGTGGTATATTCAGTATAGTGATGGACACCATTCGTTTGAATTTCAATAATTCGGGGACACAAAATTTAAATGAATTCTGGAGAAGGACAAGTAACAGTAACAACTCAGTAGAAGTCCTAAAGCCTATACAGGGTTTAACAGGCCAATTCGCGATCGCAACGTAGTTTTTCCAAGGAATCCAAGTGTATTTCATTTTCGGTTGAGTATTTCTATTCCTTCCATATGAACTTCCATTCCATCCATATGATTTTCAACACGTCACATTTGATAGGCTGTAAATTTTTCACCGGGGTTTTTGAACGCGCCTGATCGAAAATTGTATCATTTTTTCAAAATTATTTTTAAATGCCTTTTAACGCATTTGTTTAAGAAAATCATACATGTTTCGAAAGTGTGAGAATTTAGCTACACTTTAAACTGCAACATGTATAAGAAAACATTTTATTCATTGAATTATGAGCGGTTTATTCTCCAAAAATTCAAAAATGTATGCAAGTAGGTGGTTTAAATATCCCATGTTTGCGTATAACCCAATAAAACAGTGTGTTTTGCTTTGTGGAATGTAATACAAGTATTAAACTGATTTTTACACAACAATTTCAATGTCTTCAATCACCGATTCAGAATATATTGCTGTTTTAAAATAAAGATACCGTCCTCAGTGCTTGTATGTTTTCTTCTTCTTCTTGTTTGTTTACATTTCTTTCGGATTTGATTTGACACTTCAAACGAGATGCCGGTGAAAAATCTACAGCAAACCAAATGTGACGTGTTGAAAATCATATGGATGGAATGGAAGTTCATATGGAAGGAATAGAAATACTCAACCGAAAATGAAATACACTTGGATACCTTGGAAAAACTACGTTGCAATCGCAAATTGGCCTGTTAAACCCTGTAAAGCCTCAAAATTTAAACGTAAAAGCAAGAGTCCTTGATGTTGGTTGAAGTTATGTTATCGGTATACCTGTCTCAGCTTCAACTTCATCACTTCATCACCCTCAATATCACTGATTCTCATTAATAATTCGTAGCCGAATATTGAAATCCACATCTCCCGCTAAGTATCGCTCAGGGGATTAACGACGCACTACACAATGCACACCTGTCCAGCCAAACGCCAAACAACCCACACAACAGGATTACAAGATTAAATCAAGCAAAAACATCCATTCCTGTTTGCCTCGAAGATGTGATGGATTACTGGAAGTTGGCAGTGCAAGTTTAGGGGCAGCTTGCAATTAATTATTTATCAACTCTCATCAATCCTCGCGATTGGAAGTTGCTTTTGAATCGGACGAATTTAAACTTGTGCTTTACCGTAGTGCAACTATTGTAAGCACCTGCGCTGAGCACGTGGATTGAAGATTCCTTTACACACTGTGTCTCATGTTATCAAGCATTAGCAGCAGGGTTTCTTTCCCACGCTGTGTACGTGTGTGTGTGTCATAACTCATGTCGAACATCATCAACCAACCGAAAATCTTCTGCTCCACTCCATTACCGTCATCAGCACCGCCTTTCGGGTGACACTGGGCGCTGAATGGAGCAAATGGAGAGTATCGCAAACATCGAACCCCCCGTTAGAACTGCAAACTCACACACATTGGAAGCAGTTTATTTTTCCCATCTGATACAATGCTCCGATTCGAACGAGGTACATTGTACAGGGACAGATCACACGTACGATATACTGGGGCCCTGTTTTCACCCGTGTTTCGCCGTCGTCCGATTGGATCTCCTAAGGAACAGGGCGACATTATTGTGAAACGAGAGAAGATTGATGTACCTCGCGACCAAAGTATACCACACCAGGCCACGTACAATCGAACATCATTCATTGCTAGATACACGTGGAGCGCATACGCACACCCACACGCACCCCAACCATATCAGTAGTACCAGCAGCAGTACCAGCAAGATTCACGAGATAACTAATGATAACCGCCCGTGTCTAGTCTTCCATCCCTCAAAACGAGCATGGAAACCACAATGTAGCATGAGCACGGCCGGACCGAGATAAAGAAACCCAGTACCAAGTAATTCAATACGCCATCAACACAACATCATCCGCGCCAAAGTAGGATGCAACGAGCCAAATGGCGCAGTAATGGGCGGCGTGATTCGGTTCGATATGCACCATTTTGTGTGGCTGTGTGTGTGTGTGCGGTCATAATGGACGATGCCTCTCTAAAATGCTTCTGAATATGCCAAACCGCTTGGTGCGCTTTGCACACACAACAGAGCACGGGGAACCTCGTCAATCCATTTGTCATCCTCTGGTGCTCTTCTGCCCCGAAGCATCAATTATCGTACGTCCGCCAGAATGGATTTCGCGCTTCCCGTTCGACGTGGAAAAAGCATGTCCCGAAATGTGGTGTAGAGCAATAGGGGTCCAACAGAAGAGGGACATGGTTCTGTATGTGGCGCGGTATACATGGGAGTAAATTTAAATCGACATCACATACCACCTAGAATAATTTGATCATACATCTCCGATCGTAGCGGATAGGTAGGTAGCAGTAGTACCCGCCGGAACATGCCGCAATTAATTACAGCGTGGTACATTCTCGACGGCAAAACTGTGGCGTCTTCTCTGACCACTAGAATGACCACTCGTGTACCCCCTTCTTCGCGGGAAGACAGGAGGCAGATATGGGGAGGGGGCTCATCAATCTCGAAGCCCACTCCACCCGTGCATCATCACCACCACCGTGTCATCGACGATCGCGAACGGACATACGTTTCATTTCTTTGGCAACGGTCTCTAACTCTGCTGGTAGCATATTAATGAGCAGCTAGGTTCTCAGTTGAACGGTCGCAGGGTGGTGTAAAAATGACATTTTGGTCCATCGCAAAAATTTTCTTTAGACGAGCCGCAAGTGTGATTCATGGCTGGGACCCGTCGCTGACTAAGGAACCACAGGTGGCCACAATCGGCGACGCTGCCAGCGCGGAACATTTCAAGTTGACCGCGCACGTGTTCGCTTGGTAGTCTAATGCTTTTTGGCGTTGGCTTGATAGTCTAATGATTCATACAGTTGCGTTGGTGTTGTCTTGATGGACTAACAATTGTTGTTGTTTAATGATGCTTGCCGTTTGCTTGACAGTTTCACCATTCTTGGTAGTCGTGGGATTTTTCCTATTCTTTTGGATGTCTCAGGACTCCTGGAGTTGGCTTGATGGGCAGATGGTATTTGGAGCATCTAAGACTCGGTGGGTTGCAATTTCTCTAAAAGTATAAGTAAATAAAGATTAACTCGCAATGTATGTATTCAACTCAACCACATCTTCTTTTTGATCTTCACCTCACGGATCACAGCTATATCACTTCACCTCGAGCCTTCGCCATTACCTCACACTTAATCGTTCATCTCCACCTAGAGCTGCAAAGCACATCGATCATGCTGAGCACCGAGCCGCGCAGTAATTCTCCTATCCTACCACCTCCTGCAAGACTAATTATCCTCCACTCTAAGAGACGCGACTACCACGTGCATTGTAGGTCACCTTACCAACACACAAGATTAATGCGTTCGCTGAGCGATATCTCTTCTCGATTAAACCCTTCCGTCACCGGTGTGTGTGTGTGTTGGGCGTCCACCCGATATTCCTATGACATCCCCCATATTACGTTCGAAAAACCCTGCAATTATTGCAAAACCTCACCGACATCCGTTAGGGATGTAGCTCAAAACATCTTCGCCGCCATACCCTTTTCATTCTTTCGCTTACACATTCCGAAACATTCTGCCAGGCGCAACAACAAAATAAAAGGGTCACAATTTCCTCCGGTGAGGTGATATAGAAAGCGTTTGCGAAACAAGCAGCATGTAAAGAAAACCTCTCCGAGCCGACTAGTCGAAGGGTTCAGCGCCGTTTAAATGAGGCCAATTAAAATGGGTCACCCCGGTGGCGCGGCGTATGGAGAAAGAAAAACATAGGATTTTGCCGCCCCTTTTGACGGGCATCCATTTATCGGTGAGTTTAATGGAATGCATTATTAATACCGACCTGGGAAAAAATGGATGGCACGCTGCCTTTTTCCCGCACTTCCTGCCGAACAGGATCGTAGCTTTGTTTT
Organism: Anopheles maculatus; assembly: GCA_002091835.1. Classification (NCBI taxonomy): domain Eukaryota; kingdom Metazoa; phylum Arthropoda; class Insecta; order Diptera; family Culicidae; genus Anopheles; species Anopheles maculatus. Next base: position 109,829 of record KZ061974.1, read on the forward strand.
TCCCGGAACTTATTACACTTTTCCGATCTGGGTCCTGTTTAACTTGCAGGGTGGTTAGTGTTGAGGGATAGAAGCTGGACTTTCGGTACAGTACATACGGTTTAGCAGGAAAAGTCATACCGTTTCTCGGTTTTATAGTCCCAAAGCAGTATGATGTACTTGGTTTGGTCCTCACTTAACGACACATTTCGCACATACATCATCCCATCAGCATCAAACAACGCACCCCCAAGCAACGTTATTTAAACTCGTCTGATTAAAACAGAAACCAAGGAACGAGGGGACTCAAAATTCCGATATTAAGTTTTTCCCTTTTATCGAGAAACCCTTACCCCAACAGAGCCTCGGAATTTCCACCCGAACCAGATAAAAAGCGACCCTTTTGCCCCTCCATTTTGGTAACTGTTTTCGAACCCGGTGTTGTGGTTTCGAACCGCACTTGCAACGGGTTCCAGAGAAAATTCCCCCACAAAAAGGGTTCTCGCTCGGAAAATATGTGACCTGGGTACTGGAGAGCGAAAGGATTTTATCCGCTGACAACAACAACTAAAAAAAACGGTTCCTAACGAAATTGATACAAGGCAGCAGATGATTTACGACGTTTTTTCTTCTTCTACTGCTGCTGCTGCTACACCCGCGACATGATTGAAAGGACAGAGTTGATTTAATATCGAAACAAGAAATAGTTTGTCGCCTGTCCTTATCGGTTGGAGTTGGCAGAAAACGGTCGGCCTCTACTACTCACCACTGTGATCGGATAGATCGGGTTCAGGATCGTGAACAGCAGGATATGGTTGGGGCGTGTCGCAACGTCACGCTTCCGGCGTGGTTCGTCTGTGACGTTGATGTTGTTGTTGTTGTTCTGCAAATTAGAAATAGAGACGGACATAGTGTTTAATTAGTTAAATTCAGACATTTGAAAGCCAAAACATTGGGAGTGTTTTTCTCTTTTTTTTTGTTTAAAAAATGAAGATACATTCCACCGATTAAATTAAATGGGACGTAATTAATCAAACTGCACAGGAAAATCAGGCGATAGAAAAGAGTCGAGAATACGGTCCAAATAGAGTCTAGTCGAATGCCTCACTGTTTCAGTCTCAATGAATGACGGATTGGAATGTGTTGTTCACCAGGGCCGAAAACTCTGATCAGCAACACGTGTACGAAGAAACGTTCCACCAACATACAAACCTCCCAAAATCCAAAACGCATGATAGCAACGAGGACCAAAGAGAGAGGGAAAGACCCGAATCGTTTATTTATACGCGCGCCCATGCCGTGAACCGTGTTTAGTACGAATTTAACTATCGTTCAAATGTGTAATTTATTTTTAAAACAACGTTTTCTCTCCCCCGATGCATGGAGTGTTCGTACCGACGCACACACCTCACTAGAGATGATGACGCCGATGTGGTGACGGAGAACACGGGCGAAAAATCAATACCAACTCGCATGAACCGAGGCAGGCTCTGTGTGTTCGGCCAATCCGTCACACCAGCATCACACACCCAGAGCAAAAGCAGGGCAAATCCGTACGTGGTAATGAAGCGTCTAACGGAGCTGCTCGGCAAAGCATTTCCACAAATCGGATAATTACGAGCTTTTTAAGAATTTTATTCAGCGTTCATGGAGAATAAAACAAACACGTCCGATGCACGTCATGATCGACGGGTTTCGACGTTGGTCGGGAGGAGTAAACCAGCTGTTTTCCACCAATACCGACGGTCGGTCGCTTTTTCTTGGAGTCTAAAATTACGCCATTAGCGGTACGAGTGAGCCGTGCATCGTCGTGCAGGAGAACGAGCTAAGTAATAGAGAGCGCGAGAGGAGCACATGAGTTAGTCGACAGTGAAAGAAGAACTAACAAAAAAAGCAATAAACAGCTAAAACGAAATCGTCTGACTAATTTATGAGGCATTGAGTTTTAGGGCAGTTTTTAACGTGGAGGAGAAAAAAAAGGAGTCTGAGTGTTTTCTTTAATAGGTGGAAAAAAAGACCAGGAAAATCGTAACAGACACGTACAAACTTTTGTAATTACTAATGTGAAGGTGTGGAAATTTTCGGGAATTCTTTTAGTTGTAAAGCAAACACGAAAAGTGGTTCTAAATGACAGATCGTGCTTACAGAATTCTTTGGAACGTGCTCCAGATCGGGTTGGAGCTCTAGGAAGTGAACATAATAGACTTTGCTATAAATTTTTATAGCATATCATTGGATACAAAAGATAACGCTCAAAAAAATCATTCCCAGATGCTATTCCCTGAGTACTCTACGTAAAGCTCTAAACTGAGACCGAGTTTTGCTATAAAAAAGATGAATTAAGCGGGAACTTGTGTTCCAGAATAAAATACTCCCAATTACAGCGAAAAACAAATGTTAAATGAATTCTTCCAACGTAAGTTTTCAACTCCTTACACTCTCCTTACCGGAATTACTAAGTCTCATTAGAACATGGAAGAAATAACCATAAAATATTTAATCAAGGCAATTTGTTTACTGGGTTCCCTCCTATATAACAACATATTCTACCAAACTCTGGCTTAATTCCAGCTATTCTAGGCTTCAATTTCTACAAAACAATTGTTGCCCAATCAAAACAACACACTTCTTCCAGAGTATCTTAGTTACTGCGCGCAGAGAAAGCGTCCCGAGATGAATAATGAATACAGAAAGGTTTGCTTGCGTCTGGAAGCAAAATGGAACATACCGTACACCGAAGTCTGCTTGTGGCAAATGGTGGATGCCCTCACACTAACAGCACAATCAAACCACCATCTCTTGCTCACGCTTCACCGGACGGAAAAACAAATCTTATCAACGCTGACGTAGCGTAAGTTCACCAACCCTTGTGTTACGAACCACAAAACCTCCTTCAAACAGCACACAAAAACAATCTACGTCAAAAGACACCTCGATACGGTTGATGAAAGGAAGCCCCGAACTCTAGGCAGCCACACCCGAGATGCGAAAGCACCCGGGAGCCCTTTAATTATATTCTATTATTTACAGTAAAAACAACACCGCCACCGATTTTCATCAGCAGTTCCACAAAACCTGAAGGAAAATTAATTTCTCGCTCCTCCACAAACAACACACAGGCGAAAGTGCGCGAAAAACCTCCCCCGAAACGCGCGAGGTAATGAATTATTTAAAATAATCGTCGTGAAGGGCTTGGCGGCCCCTGCTTAACTGACCTGCCGGCACTGGGTACGCTTTGTGTGGAGGTCACAACAGTAGAGTCTCAAAGCCCAACTTCAAACGATCAATTACGAGATGAAAAACAAACAGCAACAGTACCAGCAGTAGCGTTCGTGCATGGTATAGGTCGTCCGCTTGGTTGGTCTTGTTGGTTAAAGGAACATTTTCATGAATTTCGTATTGGATTAATTTCGGGCATTGGTACCGAGGAGGCTCCGGAGGAGGTTTGGTGAAGATTTTCCAAACACAACCTAGAGAAACGAGCTCTAAACAATGCTATTACGAAAAACAGGCTGTTACAAAAATAGGACATTCAAACACAGCAGCTCGGTACACATTATTCTCCCTTTCGGAACCGTTCGGGTACACAGAAGAGCCTACATTAACCACTAACGACCACGGACAAGTCCCGATCTCCACAAACCGATACACCATAAAACGAGCTCAATCGAATCGAACACCATTTTTGATTACTTTTTTCCTCCGTCCTAACACACACAAACTGTCATTATCAATCCATGTTCAATCGGGCACAATAATGCCTACCCGTAGGAGAAACAACACAGGACCCAGAGAATACTAGGCCACAATCGAACCTGGCATGTGTCGATGAAAAACACATTTTCCGTTTATTCATCTAATGTCTCTCCCGAACCGAAATCCACCGGGGATGTACAGTACAGGAAAATCTATTCTCCCGGGGGGCCTCTCTTTTCTACTGCTGTCATACTGCTGCAGGGTCACCCACAGTTAACGACAGCTTCTACGAGCCTACTGCCAAAAAAAAAAACCCCACGAAACCGAACAGACTGCGAATTCCGGTTCGGCAGTTCGGTTCGGCCACAAAAATTTGGCTTTTTCCTATACTGTCAGCGAAATTTGAGGGACCCATTTTCCGCATCTCCTAACGCACCCAATAAAATGGTGATCCCACGAGCGTGTGGGTGAGCTGTTGCAGGCTGTTTTGTGGTTTGCGTGGAAGCGAGATTAAGAAACCGCTCAAATAGCGATTATGGATGACGATTAACCACAAACCGATAACACCGTATCGGAAAGGGAAAAAGCACCACCCGGTGACGTTTCCGATCGTGTATGCGTCAGCACAATTGAGATGATTTTTCTGCTCGAAAATCAAAATTTCTACCGTACCGCTCCTTTCTAGGTCTCTCCGGTGCCAACTAAATACCTTGGGTCAGCAGAAAACATCATCGATGAAGCATGACAAACGTGTTTCTAGCTTTTAGGGGGTTTGTGTAACGGTATGAAAATGCCGGTTAAAAAATTGCCTCCAGTGCTCACAAAAACCAACACATACAAGCACCACACCTTTCGCCGGTTTTATCGGTTACAGTTTCCCATCACCACATCATCAATTTTGATCAGGCTGGTGCCGAAAAAGGTGCCAACCAACTGACCACCGGGTACATTTCGTGGTTGAATAATCGAGGCAGGATGTTCTAATTATTGCCCATTAGTTAGTAGTGAATGCAGGGTTTTACTGATTAGAATGATAGAATTAGAATTCTAGTTGACATCAAAATTAGTTTAATTTTTAAAGTAAGACTTTTGTTGATTGCTTTTGAGGTCCTATTAACGTGCCTTCAAGAGATCGTTTCAACAGTATAGATGGTAAGGTACGACTCTGAAACTCAATTCGTTCTGGGTTCAAATCTCGCATCAACCTGACCTTTTTCTCAGTAACTTGGTTCATATTTGTTTCTCCATGCATGGAATTATTGTATTTCTTCATGTCATAAACAGCAAAGCCTCTGAAAAGTTGAAGAAGAAACATCGAAATTATAAAATGTCTTCGGGAAGACAAAATAAACTTAAAAACTAAACTACACGAGACAGAACATCGCCAAAACATCGCCAACAATGTTGCTCATGAAATTGCGAACAAAACGACCTTTAAAGGATTCGAATCGAAGGAATAGTTTGCAATAAAAGGAAAACAATTCAACACACACACACATCGAACTTTTCGTTCGTAAGTAGCGCCACTAGCACGAGAGCTACTAAAATGTTTTACTTCCACAGTAAAAACTACACTCGAAAAAGCTTTTGAATACATTAGCGCAGGGTTGTGACAAGTTTTGGCACATTTCCTTCGCTGTGATTGTTTTAAAATGGCTTCCAGCTGCCACCACCATCACCCTTTTTCCTCTATTACTTTTATTTCAAACCACTTCACTACCTTATGGTTCGTGGAATCGAAACTTGACACAAAACGAAGCACAACGACAACCATTCGAACAAGGGCGATGTAGCTGTTCTGTGCTGTCTCGCAGAAGTAAAATTTACAAATCTTCTCAAATGACTAAAGAAGAAGAAAAAAACTATAACTGTCTCACCGACGCACACTAGTGGCAAAAGTTTTACATTTATTCCAAGTCGTTCCGCGTGCACAAACACATGAACAAAAAACAATAACGCGGACAACTTTTTCCCCCCGCTTTCCGTTAACCGGGCAGCAGGCAGAACGGGTTTAGAGCGCGCTTAAGAACGCTTGTTTTATTCAACTGTGTTTTGTCAAAAATTTTCCACATCTTTTAATTAGGTGTGAATGTGTTGCGATGAACGTGGGGAAAAAACGAAGCGAAAGAAAAACGAATTGAAACTTTTACGTAGCGCTACGGGAAAGCTTTGCGTATAATTATTGCTTTCGAGATCTTTGAGGCACAGCGGGATATTATGTGGTCAAAAGTATTAACTTTGTTGATTCATTTATATTTCAGAATCGGTCTTCACGAAAAGAACATTTTTTAAGTTAAGATAGTTATTTTAAAACTTTTTTAATAACTACAAAAATTATGACCATCTCTAGAGCACTTATTTCGTCTTTCTGAGGTCGCCATTTCAAAGCACAAGTGAAGATTGGTAATGAACGTATATTAAGCACAACCGTACAAACACTCGGAAGAACCCTGCTTTTTCTTTAACCCTAAACTAAAACCAAGCGGAGCTCGAAAATGAGCGAGCGTACATATCGCCAAACATAATGAATTCTTGCAAAATTAATTCAAAAACAGCTTTTCCCTCTCCGCGCGAATCCTTTCCCTCTACGTTCTTCAGCTTCATCATTACTTCGCACTCAACCCAAGCTCAACTCCATTCGTTCACCGTGTTTATCTTCAAAACAAATTCCACCATCGAGATATCGTTCGAACTCGATAAGTCACCAGGCATAACGTTTACTGCAAAAGCAGGACCCCTAGTTGAACCACCCCCCTTTGTATGTATCCCGTGCGAGTGCAAACGGAAAAACAAACAAGTACTAGACGGATTCCCGGAAATCTAGAATCGAAGGAATAGTTTGCAATAAAAGGAAAACAATTCAACACACACACACATCGAACTTTTCGTTCGTAAGTAGCGCCACTAGCACGAGAGCTACTAAAATGTTTTACTTCCACAGTAAAAACTACACTCGAAAAAGCTTTTGAATACATTAGCGCAGGGTTGTGACAAGTTTTGGCACATTTCCTTCGCTGTGATTGTTTTAAAATGGCTTCCAGCTGCCACCACCATCACCCTTTTTCCTCTATTACTTTTATTTCAAACCACTTCACTACCTTATGGTTCGTGGAATCGAAACTTGACACAAAACGAAGCACAACGACAACCATTCGAACAAGGGCGATGTAGCTGTTCTGTGCTGTCTCGCAGAAGTAAAATTTACAAATCTTCTCAAATGACTAAAGAAGAAGAAAAAAACTATAACTGTCTCACCGACGCACACTAGTGGCAAAAGTTTTACATTTATTCCAAGTCGTTCCGCGTGCACAAACACATGAACAAAAAACAATAACGCGGACAACTTTTTCCCCCCGCTTTCCGTTAACCGGGCAGCAGGCAGAACGGGTTTAGAGCGCGCTTAAGAACGCTTGTTTTATTCAACTGTGTTTTGTCAAAAATTTTCCACATCTTTTAATTAGGTGTGAATGTGTTGCGATGAACGTGGGGAAAAAACGAAGCGAAAGAAAAACGAATTGAAACTTTTACGTAGCGCTACGGGAAAGCTTTGCGTATAATTATTGCTTTCGAGATCTTTGAGGCACAGCGGGATATTATGTGGTCAAAAGTATTAACTTTGTTGATTCATTTATATTTCAGAATCGGTCTTCACGAAAAGAACATTTTTTAAGTTAAGATAGTTATTTTAAAACTTTTTTAATAACTACAAAAATTATGACCATCTCTAGAGCACTTATTTCGTCTTTCTGAGGTCGCCATTTCAAAGCACAAGTGAAGATTGGTAATGAACGTATATTAAGCACAACCGTACAAACACTCGGAAGAACCCTGCTTTTTCTTTAACCCTAAACTAAAACCAAGCGGAGCTCGAAAATGAGCGAGCGTACATATCGCCAAACATAATGAATTCTTGCAAAATTAATTCAAAAACAGCTTTTCCCTCTCCGCGCGAATCCTTTCCCTCTACGTTCTTCAGCTTCATCATTACTTCGCACTCAACCCAAGCTCAACTCCATTCGTTCACCGTGTTTATCTTCAAAACAAATTCCACCATCGAGATATCGTTCGAACTCGATAAGTCACCAGGCATAACGTTTACTGCAAAAGCAGGACCCCTAGTTGAACCACCCCCCTTTGTATGTATCCCGTGCGAGTGCAAACGGAAAAACAAACAAGTACTAGACGGATTCCCGGAAATCTATTCAACATGTTTTCAAATCAAGTTTGAAGTTCCATTCGAAATGTGTTGCCGTGGATTTTGTGTGTACTCGCAAAAGTTAAGTTTCCCGGAATTACACTGGATGTTTGTCAAACATCCTTTTCACCTTTTTGGGCAAGAGACTTCTCCTCCCAGGTTTCCCTCAAAATTGTCCACCCTTAAAAGAAGGGGGAAAAGGACACAATTAATTCGATGCTAATTTGGGGCTCCTTAATCCTTGATGATCCTAATTGGTGGCCCCACCTACCGAGGTTTGGATCCTCCAATTGTTGTTGACCTGTTGCTTGTCTTGCATTTTAACAGCCTTTCCTCTTTCATTCAAAAACTATCCTAAAACTCACTCAACTCTGCACAAACACACAGAATATCCCGGATGAAAAGCGTCAAAGTTGGAAGATGTCTCTGCGCATACAGGCCCTAAGGAGAGGACCGTAATATTGGACCGAAAATGGAATAGATTTTAATTAATTTCTCACTTCAACTTCACAGTCACCTTCCGCCCCGGTCCGGTCAACACCGAGCACGCGCTTTATTGTCCTTACGCCAAAGTGTCCTTTTTGCCGTTGATTGGCATATTTTTCATTACGTCAAAGCAGTCGGCAACACGGTTTTTCCCGGTACTTCCGGGAGATCCGCTCACTTCAGGGTTTAATCTTTCCCTCCGGTGCCGGATGCGACGGGTGCTTATAATAAATTACTCCCAGGTTGTGTCCTTTAAGAATAGATCTTTCTTCAACAAAGGAAGGAGAAGAAAACTTGACCCGAGAAAGAGAGCGAAATTTTACACGCTTTTTGTATTTGTCACCAGACAGTCTCTCGTTGACTGGGTGATGTAAAACAATCTAGATGCTCAAATACCCACCAAAGCATCCTTTTCCATCTTAATCATCATCACCATCATCAAGAAGACAAAAAGAAAACAACAAAATGGCTGCAATAAAACACTGCATCAACTCATCCACACGAAATCCGGCGAATCCTTGGAGCGAATTAAGACTCATCCTACAAGGTGTCCATTTTCCAAAAACCAAGTGTTCTGCAAGAGATTACACCTCACTCTCTAACCTGCAGGTGTGTTTACTTCACGGATGTAAAACTCGCGAGAAATTAAACCCCAACCCAACAAGGCGTTACCAATGATGAGCTAAAAACAACAAATTACAGCAAACTGACGCAGACGACGAACACCTGTCATCTCTATCCTTCACGAAGGGTACACTCCGGAACCCAGAAAAGGACCTTGGTTTGCAAGCATTTCAACTAGTCTTACAATTTATTCAGCAAGACACGAAAAACAAAACGTCAACTGTTGGGAACCAGCACAATCGTACGAAAGGCCTTGACATTTGGACGACCGTTAAAGGGATCCAGATATCCTCCACTACCCTAGGTGCTCGCCCGTGTCACGCGCGCATTACTTCTCTGCTGGAGAGGTGCACAGGAATCTATTTTTCATTCCGCTTTGCGAAAATGCAACGATGTCACTGCTCGTTTGGTGTCTTGTTGTATTATTCATTGTAAATGGTTCGCAGAAAAAGACTGCAACAACCAGTAGTGACACATTATGCTCCGCTCCGAATAGCGCTAAAAATAGCGACGAACCGGAAAGAGTTACTTCAGCTGTTACGAAGAATTGGTTCCGGTTACAAGAATTGGTTCACCAACTGAGCGTCATCTGGCCCATTTTCTAACGCCCCAAGAATCGCCGAGAATTCGCAACAACAAAAAAATACATCAACCCGAAAAGATTATCAACCAGCAAGATTAAATCCGATTAACCACTAATCCTAAACTACCCACGCCTTTCTTCCAGCGAAATCAGGACATCTTCTTTCGCCAAACAATAAATAATTGTGTCTTCTTCTGCAGATCTTCCACAGAAAAACACCCACCCTAAATGGCCACAGTAATCGTATCGCCTTGCGGCCATGTTTTTCAACAACCCACCATTTTAAGAGCACTAATTCCTGGGTTCCGTATGTGACATTGTGGTTGATCTTGCTTTCTCGCTACACAACAAAATGATTAATCGTTCCACAGTTTTCCTGTTCCCGCTCCGCCAGCAGTAAGCTTTCTTCTGGGAAATTCAATGCGCCCCTTAAGGGATACTCGGTTCGAAATAACTTCCCACTGTGACAACTGGTGCTATCGTTCGCGAATCGTTCTCCTTCTCGAAAGCTTTATTCTTATAAAACAAAACAGACTAACCTAAGAAACCCCGTTTGCGTGGAAAACTTTCCCAAAGCCAACCTGCGGCAGTTTAAGGGACTTCTAACCGTTGCGCTACTTTAATCCTTTTTCTCTTCGGTTTGGTGTTACATCATTTTCATTCAATCCGTTTGTTTTGTACGGTGCCAGTCCGAAACCTGTGCGTAGGAAGATCGTAAACAAAGCGCAAGTTTCCTCTTTTTCCCTTACCGAAGTTCCAGTAAACCCAGGAAAACCCGTCATATACACGGAAGTATGTTTGACGAAACATGGCGAAACAAAGTAGCAAAAGTGTCAGCTCCAGTGAACCACCTCCAAGCACCAGACTGTCCCTCCAACCAGTGTTTGGTCTTTAATGCTACAAGGGACATTTTGTGTTTTTCTCCTCTCTCGATTGAGGAAGTTTTGGTTAGGCAAAATATTTTGCCCCGGACTGTTTTCTTTTGCCTTGAGATGTGGTAGCTTCCATAACATGCCCATATTCGCGTCCAGGGAAAAGGATATCTCGTTTTTTTCTTCGTCCCTGTGGACCAATACTGACGATGACGATGGAAAATACGCTATCTTCCAGCGAGCCTGCTTTATTTGTAAAAGGTTTTGGGCCTCTTTTTTATTTTCGTCCGCCATTGTCACTTTAGGTTTGCAAAGACTTCGAGCGGTGTCATTCGTATTCAAAATCTGCACACCGTAACATCATTCTAACCCCTATCCGCGTATTCCGCATTCGGTGGGCAGGACATAACATCGAAAAGTCTTTTTCGCCAACCCGTAAAAGCCAGTCCGGACGGGGGTGTGTTGAGAGTGCCTAATAAAAAAAAGCCTCCACAAACAGCCATTACAATATCCGAAGTAGACGGGAGAGATTATTGTTCGCTTCCTGGAGATAGTTCCGTGCATTTCAATAATTTATAAATAATTCAACCAGCGGAAAGGAAGCCAAACGTCGTCAGGATGTTGCCAGGAAAATCGACCCCACGAGAATTGAGCACCACACACACACACACACACACACGGTACCGCAAAAAAGGAGGTCAAAAGTGATTTTTTTTCTCGCTCGTTGTTGGAGTTGAAGCTAAAAACAAGCACTTAAAAGATAAAGTGGGGTTACCTTTTCCGAGATTATTCAGCTTCTTTCTGAGCTCTAGCACCCTCTTCCGGGATCGTTTGAAGCAAAAAGATGGCGCATTTACTCCATTCTAAAGCGATAAGCAAGAGCAACAAACCCGATACCGGTAGCAACAGTGCTTCAAATTGGCTGCACACGTGTTGCAGAGGCACGATATAACAAAGGAAAAATTATGATATCTTGTTCAAACCGCTTCTTTAGGTGTATTGTTTCTTTTTCGCTCGTTCGCCATTTTATAAAACTTGCGAGAAGGAAAAAGTTTTCCAGTGCATCCGATTCGCTTATTGCGCAATTTATGAACTAAACGATCGTAAACATCCACCACCATTTACCATCAAAGCGATTGGCTTCGCGTGGAGCACCTGTGTCGTCATCTCTTCTTAAAGGTTTTAAATAAACATAAATGTTTTCGAATTTAGGGCAGCAATTAGAAAAAAAATAAATAAACAAATTAATGTACCGATTTTAAAGGAGAAAAATCAAATCTAATGGAAAAATATTATCTAAACTTTGTCTAACATTCAAAAGCATATCAGCAAAAATAAATAAAACATTTCCAATGAAGAAATAAAACAATAAAACTAAAACGTCTTTTGTGAAACAGAAAACAATCAGAAAGGAAAACAAAAATAGGAAAAAAATCGGTAAATAAACGTCAACAAACACAGCGTTAAACAAGTTCAAATACTAGGGGGTCGTCGACATAAACATCAGGTAACAAAACAGTAATCATAAATTCCAGAAATAACGAAAAATATGATAAGGCAAGTCTGAGGATAACGAAATATCGAAGATTTCAGAGTACAAAATTTGTCTCGATACAGAAGAAGAAAATTATGGAGAAGTTCAAGTCTAAAACTCAGTAATAAATAATAAGAACTTAAACTGAATAAGAAAAACTAAGAGAAAGAAAAGAAAGTAGTAGAAAAAGAAGAAAAAGAACAAGGAAAATAATATGAAAAGTAAAACAGAATTACAAAAAGAGCCGTAAAAGCTGAAAAACGTAAAAAGATAGAAAATAAAAGTAAAAATAATACTCTCAAAATTGAAAAAAACATGGAAATACAAAAGAACTAGAAACAAAGTATTAGCTCTTTTAAACATTGGAAATATAACAATATTTTATAGTATAATAATTAAAATAAACTGTACAACAATCAGATGTGGAATTGAAATTGAAGATTTGTTTAACCTTTTTCCTACTTTACGCCATCAAACTCTACTCCTGGGATTCACACAGACGATAAATTGTTCCACAATTTGAGTTAATTAAATTACTCCCGAATTCAATTAAAATTCACCAATGCCAACGCAGCAGATCGCTTAACACAAATTAAGTAATTGACATTGTGTGACTGAGCTTTCGGTCGCAGCTAATCCATCCGGTATTATGAAGTTTTTGGTTCACATTTACCAACCATTTGCCAACGCTCGGTTCTAACTCCAGCGTCTCCGCATCATCAACATCATTACCCTTTCGCCAGCTTGCATAATAGCCCAAAAACCTCACCCATCCTGCCCAAAGCAAACAACTAAAAACGCATCGTCGAACGTCTCCTACACTTCGGGTGCTTAGAAAATTTGACAAAAACTTTACCCATCAAAATCACGCCCAACAAAACACGCTCCCGCAAAGTACCGCCCGCTTAAGATTATCTCTGCCCAAGAATTTCGGTCTGGCTAATGCGATTCCTGCGCCGTTCAGCGAGATGCTAATCCTCGATGGTAAAGTGCGGCAAACAGGCGTACCACCAACCATACGCGCTGCATCCAAGTGCACACTGCAGATTTTATCTAAATGACAAAACTTTCCGCTCAAGTGAAAGCACATTTCTTCCCAGATATCCCGGAGGACCTCTCAGCATGCCTAGAAGCGAAATAGGGCAGGGTTCCAGAAGCGGTGCCGAGCGCGAACGAAGGCACGCAAATAGATGACATAAGTCACGATTTCCGACCAAAGACAACACACATAAACCAGAACCTCTTTGGCGAAAACCTCATCCTCGCCTCGAGATGCTGCCAAGTGCATCTTCGTAGCACAGTCCCCCGCCAAGTTGCCGACGGGTTGCGCTTTGCCTTTTCGTACGATCATTATCAAAGATTCATGGCCCCGGGAGCTGCTGCCCAAACCATACGACTGCCGTCTGTCGGTGCACTGTCGGTGGAGGTGCAGAGCCGATCCAAAGCTGCAGCAATAAAGTGCATTGTTGTTTGCGAGGCCGTTGAATGCACTGGATAATTTATCTCGCCCGTTCGATATGCAAGCAGCAGGCTGCTAGAGACGGTGGCGCTGAAGAAATGCCTAAAAGAGATGGTCTCAGCAAAATGCCAACGATGACAACGATGATGGCGAAGGATGCCAGTTGTTGCGCACGTCGTGGTCGTGGTGACAGTGAGCGAGAAAATGGCGCACCATAGAACCATTCTAGAACGGGACCAAACTTCCCACCTCCTGGAAGCTGGAGGCGAATTGCAACATTGGTCCACATGTACCGAGACCTGTGTTACAACAATCGACCGACTTTTCTTCGCGTGTCGACCACGGCGAAAGCGAACCTAAAAACGAAACTGATAAGAGACATAACGAAGCGCACGGGTTGAAGATAAATCGGTGCCCCGTTTCTTCGGTGCAGTACTTGGTCGGGTCGGGCTGCTGCCAACGTCATGTGACAGTGATTGTGCCCGGTTAGAAAACGTGGCAAAACGGGAGAGAAAATGTTCGCCGTGGCACGTTCGCGTTGACGAACGCTTCAACAAGCGGCAGAGACAAAATGAGCAAAACTCGTTAATGAGATTGATTGGGTGTGATTTTATAGTACAGAAAAATAGGGGAAGAAGATTTGCAAGGCTGCTGTATTGTTGAAAACAAGTTATTAAGGATAAAAATCGGTGATAACAGCTGCTTAAGAGCGTCAGAGCTCTCTACGAGAGGAGAAAATCGGCAGCGAAAAGACAACTTGAATTATACAAGGGGCGGCTTTTTAGATTTTATAGCAGCTTAAAGTACTATAGGGAAAAAAGTAAAACAAAATAATGAGATGGCGATGAAGCCTCAAGAAAGACCACGAATAAACACAGTAAACCTAATTAATTTGGCAAGATATTGCACTACAAGTTAACTATTGGAATGAACTACTCATAATAGGCAAATGAACATATGAATCCCATGCAAGCTAGTCTGAGGTTATAGTAATTCTTCAATCTGGCGCCGGAGAGGGCTATCCGAGACTCGGAGTTGGAAACTTCGGGGACTATCTTCTATAAATAAACCCAGAGTCTTGGCATACGCTCCAAGACATAGACTCTGTTCAAAACTGACGAATTTCTTCTACTCGTGTTCCATTATCATCAGAAAGTCTCAAACTTCGTAAAGCGTAAACAACACTGACGAAAACTCTCAACCCAAACTCGTCAATTTGCAGTTTACCTTCTTCGGGAGCTAATTTGTTACTTGCATTGAAAAACCAGACGTTCGAGTGTTGTCCTGCTCCTCATTACTGACCCCAGCCAACATCTAGGGATCGCGTAGGATTCTTTCCACCCAAAAACCCAAAAATTACAAGTACCAATTTACCAAACTCGACGACCTTCCCTAGCGTAATGTCTTGTAAAATCCACCTTTTTCGAACCGGATACAACGAGCAAAAGCACACATCAAAAAACAGCATTCCCGTTCCACAATCAGCACCCGAAATTGTGAAGCTCCAAAGCGCCCACAGTCCGAGAGAGGTTTATTTGCGCTCGTTTCGGTTAATGCTGGCACATAAACTCACACAGCCAAGTTACACATGCTCTTGTTTTCCAGCGCTACCAAGCCAGCGCCCCAAATCAATTTCAACGCACCACCAACAACAACTGTACGCCACTTAAGCAAGCGAACTGACCTCAGGGTGGAGCGCACTGCCGACGTGTGCTCCCCGAACGGAAAAACCAGTTCACGCTTCGCCGAGTTCCTTAGCGTGCCCACTTTCGCTCTCATTGCCGTTTTGCCAATCTCCTGTACCGATTCGCCGCCGGTCCAGGTCGATTATGGACAACTCGGCGGCGAGAAGGACGGATTCGAAGTAAAGCAGGAAAAAAAAGCATAAGGAACAAGGAACTACGCTCTCGTCAGGTTAGCTCGCCTCGCAAGAAGCTGGAACAGCCAATTTGGCCGAGCAGTGTGCGAGACACAGTTTACGGACCTCGGAGTTCACCTTTCGAGCCACTTTCGTTTCACTTTCTTCGCGCTTCGGTTGCTGCAGTTTTGAACCAGTTTTCCGTCTCACTTTTTTCCACCGTTTGCAATCGCCCAAAAAAGCGAGCTTACTGGATTGTACGTGATTTGCTTGCCACAAGATGAAATTCCGGCGAATGGTCGAGTTCAATCATTCTTTCATCTGTCAAAAGTGGAGCGCTGGAAGCTAGAATTAACTCGGAATGTTGTAGTATCATTCGGAGGTTCTTTTTTTTGGTCCTGGCAATTGCTTGTTAGTATCTCAATTTTACAACTCAAAAAGCGTGAAAAATGCTCCAGATGATTGGTATGACTGTTTCGCATTAGTTTCTTGCTGATGTTAACTCCTCTTCTCAGGATAATGCATTAAGCTTCAAAAAATGGACGTAGCCATTATGATGCTTACTGATTCTCGCTCTTTGCGATACATTGAAGTTCAGGATTTTGGAGAAAATCTGTATTTTTAGTATGTTCAGAATTTGTTGAGCATCAAATATCAAACCTTGGAGATGAATACTTGAATAAGTTTCTTATAGCATGAAACGTACGTTCACCCACTCGATTTATCTTCAGTAAAGTCTCGCGCTGTTCACTTCCCGTTCGCTAATCAAGAGATCTGTCAATCGTTTTCTGCCGACACGTCAACACCTTCCAAACGCCTTCGTACTTTTTCGTTCCCATTTTTCTTACGCCACCACGATTCAATCGACACCCGGCTCGATCTGTCAGCTCTCTCGTCGTGACCGGCTGTTGCCAGCGCAATCGTTGCCCAAAAAACCCCCAATAACCAATCCAATTCCATAAGGCTTCAATTTCTTTTCTTTTCCCCCCGGCTGAAAAGACGCCACACAACCAAACGTCCAAAAAGTCGAAAAACGAAAGCAAAAGGCTACGAACGTTGTCAGTACTGTCTGTCTGTTAATGATAGGTGGAGATGAACAAGAAAATGGAGAATGAAATAAGGCAACAATAACTATAAGATGGCGTATGTCACGCGCACAGCGTATCGTTGACAGCTGCAGCAGTCGTGTGGTGTGCGCCTCTGGAAAACTTTCAAACCAGTGGCAGCGAGCGTGCAATAAAATGCATCTCGAGTGAAAATAAATGCAATATCCGTCCCCAGAGTGCCGACCATCTGCCAACAAGGGCGAGAGAGTGAGAGTAAAAAAAAAGATGGACGCAAAGCAAAAGATAACGTAGAGCAAACGCTTAACATTGGCGATGACGGAATTGCGAGGAATGACACTGGACATTGTTGAAGTAGGGCGAACCATGCACAATGTGAAGCAAAACAGGAGCAAAATAGCGAGTTGGTTTTTCAAGTCGAGAAAAGCTATTTTTTATTATATTCACTGCTTGTGAAGCACTTAAGGAAGTGTTTTAAAATTGCAATAATTACTAAAATAAATATGATAAAATATACAAAATTTCATAAATTATTTTTCACATCATTCCTGTTTAAATAGAAGCATTATAAAGTTTGAAAATAATAAAAAAATTAATAGAATAAATAAGTTTAAATTATGCATTACGACAGAAAAAACGAACAAACTTAATAACTCAATGGGAAAATAAATAATAAAATAAACAAATATGTAAACAAGTATATGAAAGTATAAATAAATCAATAGCTAAATAAAAATAAGAAATAAATAATAAAACAAAGCTATCAACTAATGGCTAAGTAAGAATAGACGTTAATAAATAATGAAACAAGTAGTTTGACAAAATAAATAGAATAAAATCAACTTTTTCTGACGTAAAATTAATAAACGAACAGAAAACACACGAATAAAATAAAATAAATGAAAGAAAGCAATCATAAATTAGTATAATTACAACTGAATATTAAGGAAATGATGCCAAAGGATCTAAAATAAATAAACTAATAGAAATCAAAACAAACATATAGTAAAAGTGCATAAAAGAACTGATTTGTTTACAGACTACAAAAGAAAATAATCAAAAGAATGAAAATTCTACATATTAATGAAAAACTGTTCCACTTGAACATATTCTTGTCCTGTGTTTTAGTCCTTTTTTAAGTCGCTTTTCAACTCTTCAAGAAGTGTCACATTGCAACTGGAAAAATATGTCTTTTAATATTAAAAATATAAAGTTCGTTTTCTTCCTTGGTTTGCTCTTCCGACACAGTCAACACGTTACTACTTATCAACAACTCGACACAGTTCTCTACCGAGTTTTGTTTTTCCTACTTCTCACTCTCTCTCTCACTCTCTCTAGGAAAAACCAACCAACAAAGCAAAGGAATGTAACCCGATCACGATCCCGAAACACCAGGAAGCACCACCAGTCAATGTTGTTTTCTTGACCGAGATTTTTATGCGCACATTATGAAAAATGTTTCCAAACCACCCGGTGCTTTTCCCACGTGCAGGAGTGTATACCCATTTTCACCACTTTACTCTTTCGCTCTGTTCTTGGGTTTCGCCACCACAGTGCAAAGTTTTACCTCCATCGCGATAAGTCACAGAAGTTACAGAAAAGCAGCATGATCACGGGGAAAAAAAGGATATATACCCGTTTAACCCACTCGAAAATACCGCGAAACGTTCCGTTGGACGCTCCATATTTGTTTCTTTTTTCGCGTTGTCCCTGCGCCTTCTCTGCTGGCGTTTGGCAAGTGTGCGGGACAACTTATAATTGCGCTTAAAACTTTGTCACAATCACACAGCCGAGGGCCCAGCAGTAAAAGCAGCACTAAACAAAACACAAGCGCAAGAAAACAAAAAACGTAAACAGTATATACTCCCGCAGCATGGGGAACCATTTATTTTCTTTGCATCCCTGTTCTGTCACGAACCAGCAGCGAAAAATACAAATCAAACTATAAATCCAATGGTGGAAAATTAATTACGGCAAATGTAATAAAATCTGGCTGCAGCAAAACTTTACCCAAGTGCTGAATAAACAACTGTTACGTTGTGTGTGTTTTTTGTGTAAGAAAGTGCACTCAAAATCTGTGCCATTTCTGTGCAACCCCAAAAAAAACTCTTGTCCTTCATGACAGCAAGACAAGCTAAATGATGTGAACGTTTAGCTTCCTACCACAGCTCCAGAAAAGGGAAGAAAGTTCTTGTTCTTGGTGAACCAGGCGAAGAAATACATGTCAAAAATAATTTCAATCCCAGATAAGATTGCACTATCACACGCACGCCTGACACGATTATGGTAAAAGGCAGCGGAAGAAGAGAAAACTTCATGTTAACCTAATTTTTTCACCTTTTACGAACTTTGACTTCTTTTCGCTAAACTTTGCCACTATTCGCTGGTAGTAGACAACCTCCCTTTAAAGGAAGCTTATGCCAACGCACACACACATTCCCTGTGTCCTTGCGAACGAACAAAGACCAACAAAGACCTAGAGAAACTGCATGTGAGTTTTCACTGCCGACCTCCCGTTCCCCCCGTTTGCTATCGGGTCCCAAGAATGTTCCTTTAATTGACTGAACTTTATGGCTTTCGTTTTATGGCGGCACAAAACCCCAAAAGCGTAACACACGGGACAGACGGAAAAACCCGGGGCAAATAAACAGCGGAAACCGAGAATGGTTCGTTCAACAAACTTTTCATTAGTTTAAGCTTTCCGGTGCTGTGGGATGGAGTGAAGAAAGGGAAGAAACTTGCGGGGAAGCAAAACGAATCAACAAAGGCAGCATCGAACAAGCATGGTTGTTTGAAGTCGATAACGAAAGTATTGATTCGTAACAATTTAAGGGAAGCTGTTGTTTTCTTCTGCAATCTGTTCTTTCGGTTGATTACGTTTCAAATGGAGCATAAAAATCTTTGAAAATTCATAAAAAATATGAAATAATATGTAATTTAGTATTTAAAGAGAGAAAACAAGAAATTAAAAACGAAATAATAATAAGAAATAAACGAAATAACGCAAAATTCATACCCAAAAAAATACCAACAAATAAAAGTGTAAAATCAACATAAACAAAAGAATTGAAAAAGAGACAATTGGTCGAGAAAAATCTACAAAAATGAATAAAAATAAATGAAATAAATAAATAAGAGTTTAATACATAATAAAACGAACAATTATACAAAAATGAAACAAAAAACATAACAAAAGAATACAAAAAAATGAAAATGAAAACAAAAAGAAATATAAATACAACCACACACATCTTAGCAAATCTTAATTGTTCCATAGACAAAGAAGAATATAGACTACTCAATAAATAAGGAAAAAATAATACAACAAATATTTAAAGCATGTAAATCCATTTATAATCAATATACTAATCGATGTTAACATAAAAATTTATCCAAAAACAAAAAAAATATATACAAGAAAACTATACAAATGAAAATCTTTCAAACACATAAATACAATTAAATGAATTAAAAACTGAAATTGAAAACATGTAAATCAAATTAAAAAAATAAGGATAAGAAAATGAAAATAAAAAAGTAATTGTTTAATTGATAAAAAAAATCACATAAAGATCAGAGAAAAACAAAACAATGCAAAAGTACATTCTGCTATTGAAAATGGAAAACGGAAACAATATTCAAATCAAATAGAGTAGAAAAATAACTACCAGGAAATGCAGTTAATGCAATATAACTGATGAATAAATGTTAGACATGAGTAAAAGACCAAACAGCAAAAAGCCAAGCCAACCAAATATATGAGATAAATGAAAAATGCCACATTTCCACATATCCTGATTCTCAATTCAACTTAAAAAACCCAACACAAACATACCCCAAAAACACAAAATGTTCGTACAAAATGTGTTTGTACTAGGGTTTTATAGTTTCTGCCTCGAATTCAGCTACTAACCACCATCGGGTTAGAGATATGGATAATGAAAACTTCCGCACCGAAAACAATAAAAATAAAACCGAAATTCATTAGCATAAATTTAATGCCATTTACGCAGCAGAGAGAGAGAGAGAATGTAGATTTTTATGGATTCAGAAACTGTTTCGTTCGTTACGAAAACGCAAAAACAAGGGCAACGTTTGATTTGATTTGACGTTTTGGTTAAATAAAATCCACAACGTTCCGGTGTAAATGTGATGCCATGCCAAACATTGTAATACGCACGTGATAACACGAATTAAATATTTGTCGAAGCCGACCATTACCGACTGCTACCGGGAACCACCGACCACCTAAAGGGGCATGTGCCATAAATCAAGAATTAACGATAGGGACGAGAGCCAATGAGCCGTGCGCGCGCGTTCTAATATGATTTTCTGTGCGTTTTTTCTCCTTTCCTTTACTTCTTTACTTAACACTCTTCTGCTCTAGCCTTAAACAACCTTCACGCCTTTCCGACACGCTTCATTTACGATCTTTGCGCCAATCGGCCAACCTACGGCCGCGTGCAGGCAAGAGTGAAAATAAGTCACAGAAGTTACAGAAAAGCAGCATGATCACGGGGAAAAAAGGATATATACCCGTTTAACCCACTCGAAAATACCGCGAAACGTTCCGTTGGACGTTCCATATTTGTTTCTTTTTTCGCGTTGTCCCTGCGCCTTCTCTGCTGGCGTTTGGCAAGTGTGCGGGACAACTTATAATTGCGCTTAAAACTTTGTCACAATCACACAGCCGAGGGCCCAGCAGTAAAAGCAGCACTAAACAAAACACAAGCGCAAGAAAACAAAAAACGTAAACAGTATATACTCCCGCAGCATGGGGAACCATTTATTTTCTTTGCATCCCTGTTCTGTCACGAACCAGCAGCGAAAAATACAAATCAAACTATAAATCCAATGGTGGAAAATTAATTACGGCAAATGTAATAAAATCTGGCTGCAGCAAAACTTTACCCAAGTGCTGAATAAACAACTGTTACGTTGTGTGTGTTTTTTGTGTAAGAAAGTGCACTCAAAATCTGTGCCATTTCTGTGCAACCCCAAAAAAAACTCTTGTCCTTCATGACAGCAAGACAAGCTAAATGATGTGAACGTTTAGCTTCCTACCACAGCTCCAGAAAAGGGAAGAAAGTTCTTGTTCTTGGTGAACCAGGCGAAGAAATACATGTCAAAAATAATTTCAATCCCAGATAAGATTGCACTATCACACGCACGCCTGACACGATTATGGTAAAAGGCAGCGGAAGAAGAGAAAACTTCATGTTAACCTAATTTTTTCACCTTTTACGAACTTTGACTTCTTTTCGCTAAACTTTGCCACTATTCGCTGGTAGTAGACAACCTCCCTTTAAAGGAAGCTTATGCCAACGCACACACACATTCCTTGTGTCCTTGCGAACGAACAAAGACCAACAAAGACCTAGAGAAACTGCATGTGAGTTTTCACTGCCGACCTCCCGTTCCCCCCGTTTGCTATCGGGTCCCAAGAATGTTCCTTTAATTGACTGAACTTTATGGCTTTCGTTTTATGGCGGCACAAAACCCCAAAAGCGTAACACACGGGACAGACGGAAAAACCCGGGGCAAATAAACAGCGGAAACCGAGAATGGTTCGTTCAACAAACTTTTCATTAGTTTAAGCTTTCCGGTGCTGTGGGATGGAGTGAAGAAAGGGAAGAAACTTGCGGGGAAGCAAAACGAATCAACAAAGGCAGCATCGAACAAGCATGGTTGTTTGAAGTCGATAACGAAAGTATCGATTTGTAACAATTTAAGGGAAGCTGTTTTTTTCTTCTGCAATCTGTTCTTTCGGTTGATTACGTTTCAAATGGAGCATAAAAATCTTTGAAAATTCATAAAAAATATGAAATAATATGTAATTTAGTATTTAAAGAGAGAAAACAAGAAATTAAAAACGAAATAATAATAAGAAATAAACGAAATAACGCAAAATTCATACCCAAAAAAATACCAACAAATAAAAGTGTAAAATCAACATAAACAAAAGAATTGAAAAAGAGACAATTGGTCGAGAAAAATCTACAAAAATGAATAAAAATAAATGAAATAAATAAATAAGAGTTTAATACATAATAAAACGAACAATTATACAAAAATGAAACAAAAAACATAACAAAAGAATACAAAAAAATGAAAATGAAAACAAAAAGAAATATAAATACAACCACACACATCTTAGCAAATCTTAATTGTTCCATAGACAAAGAAGAATATAGACTACTCAATAAATAAGGAAAAAATAATACAACAAATATTTAAAGCATGTAAATCCATTTATAATCAATATACTAATCGATGTTAACATAAAAATTTATCCAAAAACAAAAAAAATATATACAAGAAAACTATACAAATGAAAATCTTTCAAACACATAAATACAATTAAATGAATTAAAAACTGAAATTGAAAACATGTAAATCAAATTAAAAAAATAAGGATAAGAAAATGAAAATAAAAAAGTAATTGTTTAATTGATAAAAAAAATCACATAAAGATCAGAGAAAAACAAAACAATGCAAAAGTACATTCTGCTATTGAAAATGGAAAACGGAAACAATATTCAAATCAAATAGAGTAGAAAAATAACTACCAGGAAATGCAGTTAATGCAATATAACTGATGAATAAATGTTAGACATGAGTAAAAGACCAAACAGCAAAAAGCCAAGCCAACCAAATATATGAGATAAATGAAAAATGCCACATTTCCACATATCCTGATTCTCAATTCAACTTAAAAAACCCAACACAAACATACCCCAAAAACACAAAATGTTCGTACAAAATGTGAAACAAAACACAAGCGCAAGAAAACAAAAAACGTAAACAGTATATACTCCCGCAGCATGGGGAACCATTTATTTTCTTTGCATCCCTGTTCTGTCACGAACCAGCAGCGAAAAATACAAATCAAACTATAAATCCAATGGTGGAAAATTAATTACGGCAAATGTAATAAAATCTGGCTGCAGCAAAACTTTACCCAAGTGCTGAATAAACAACTGTTACGTTGTGTGTGTTTTTTGTGTAAGAAAGTGCACTCAAAATCTGTGCCATTTCTGTGCAACCCCAAAAAAAACTCTTGTCCTTCATGACAGCAAGACAAGCTAAATGATGTGAACGTTTAGCTTCCTACCACAGCTCCAGAAAAGGGAAGAAAGTTCTTGTTCTTGGTGAACCAGGCGAAGAAATACATGTCAAAAATAATTTCAATCCCAGATAAGATTGCACTATCACACGCACGCCTGACACGATTATGGTAAAAGGCAGCGGAAGAAGAGAAAACTTCATGTTAACCTAATTTTTTCACCTTTTACGAACTTTGACTTCTTTTCGCTAAACTTTGCCACTATTCGCTGGTAGTAGACAACCTCCCTTTAAAGGAAGCTTATGCCAACGCACACACACATTCCTTGTGTCCTTGCGAACGAACAAAGACCAACAAAGACCTAGAGAAACTGCATGTGAGTTTTCACTGCCGACCTCCCGTTCCCCCCGTTTGCTATCGGGTCCCAAGAATGTTCCTTTAATTGACTGAACTTTATGGCTTTCGTTTTATGGCGGCACAAAACCCCAAAAGCGTAACACACGGGACAGACGGAAAAACCCGGGGCAAATAAACAGCGGAAACCGAGAATGGTTCGTTCAACAAACTTTTCATTAGTTTAAGCTTTCCGGTGCTGTGGGATGGAGTGAAGAAAGGGAAGAAACTTGCGGGGAAGCAAAACGAATCAACAAAGGCAGCATCGAACAAGCATGGTTGTTTGAAGTCGATAACGAAAGTATTGATTCGTAACAATTTAAGGGAAGCTGTTGTTTTCTTCTGCAATCTGTTCTTTCGGTTGATTACGTTTCAAATGGAGCATAAAAATCTTTGAAAATTCATAAAAAATATGAAATAATATGTAATTTAGTATTTAAAGAGAGAAAACAAGAAATTAAAAACGAAATAATAATAAGAAATAAACGAAATAACGCAAAATTCATACCCAAAAAAATACCAACAAATAAAAGTGTAAAATCAACATAAACAAAAGAATTGAAAAAGAGACAATTGGTCGAGAAAAATCTACAAAAATGAATAAAAATAAATGAAATAAATAAATAAGAGTTTAATACATAATAAAACGAACAATTATACAAAAATGAAACAAAAAACATAACAAAAGAATACAAAAAAATGAAAATGAAAACAAAAAGAAATATAAATACAACCACACACATCTTAGCAAATCTTAATTGTTCCATAGACAAAGAAGAATATAGACTACTCAATAAATAAGGAAAAAATAATACAACAAATATTTAAAGCATGTAAATCCATTTATAATCAATATACTAATCGATGTTAACATAAAAATTTATCCAAAAACAAAAAAAATATATACAAGAAAACTATACAAATGAAAATCTTTCAAACACATAAATACAATTAAATGAATTAAAAACTGAAATTGAAAACATGTAAATCAAATTAAAAAAATAAGGATAAGAAAATGAAAATAAAAAAGTAATTGTTTAATTGATAAAAAAAATCACATAAAGATCAGAGAAAAACAAAACAATGCAAAAGTACATTCTGCTATTGAAAATGGAAAACGGAAACAATATTCAAATCAAATAGAGTAGAAAAATAACTACCAGGAAATGCAGTTAATGCAATATAACTGATGAATAAATGTTAGACATGAGTAAAAGACCAAACAGCAAAAAGCCAAGCCAACCAAATATATGAGATAAATGAAAAATGCCACATTTCCACATATCCTGATTCTCAATTCAACTTAAAAAACCCAACACAAACATACCCCAAAAACACAAAATGTTCGTACAAAATGTGTTTGTACTAGGGTTTTATAGTTTCTGCCTCGAATTCAGCTACTAACCACCATCGGGTTAGAGATATGGATAATGAAAACTTCCGCACCGAAAACAATAAAAATAAAACCGAAATTCATTAGCATAAATTTAATGCCATTTACGCAGCAGAGAGAGAGAGAGAATGTAGATTTTTATGGATTCAGAAACTGTTTCGTTCGTTACGAAAACGCAAAAACAAGGGCAACGTTTGATTTGATTTGACGTTTTGGTTAAATAAAATCCACAACGTTCCGGTGTAAATGTGATGCCATGCCAAACATTGTAATACGCACGTGATAACACGAATTAAATATTTGTCGAAGCCGACCATTACCGACTGCTACCGGGAACCACCGACCACCTAAAGGGGCATGTGCCATAAATCAAGAATTAACGATAGGGACGAGAGCCAATGAGCCGTGCGCGCGCGTTCTAATATGATTTTCTGTGCGTTTTTTCTCCTTTCCTTTACTTCTTTACTTAACACTCTTCTGCTCTAGCCTTAAACAACCTTCACGCCTTTCCGACACGCTTCATTTACGATCTTTGCGCCAATCGGCCAACCTACGGCCGCGTGCAGGCAAGAGTGAAAAGCTTCGAGTGGAAAAGGGCGAACGCGAACTTGAAATTGAATCTAGGCGCGTCCCGGACATTTGGGGATGGAAAATTGGCACGCACCGAGCAAAAAAAAAATCTAACGCACGCAATCTTACCACCGAGTGAGTGAACCAGAGGAAAAACACCCGGTAGGCCCCGGAGTGTGTGAAAATGCCACTGAAAAATGGGAAAAATCTGGTACACGCAACCCTTAACCAAAACAAAAAGGGTTTTTGGTGGGAAATTTTTCCAACACTTGCTGCTAGAAAATTCCCGCGAGACTTACACACACACACCAATGCGCTGCGTGTTGTGTCCGCTCGGAAAATTCGGCCTATTTGTCCAGTAGTTTTGATTTATCATTAAACATAGAGGATACTTTTCTTCATCAACCGACCCTTGTTCGTTAACCACCAAAATGTTACACTTGACGTGAAATATTGATTCACTAATTTGCTGTGTACAGGGCAACCGGTAGCGAGGAAAAATGAATTTCCCTCTTCTCTTGCGCTTGGACGAACACTTTTTCCAACGCTTTTCGTGCCTCCACGCGAATGAAATTTTGCAACCGACAGCAAGAAGAAAAATCTAATTTTCCAGTCATGCTCATGCTCTTTATGCTGGGGCAAAAGTTTTCCATCGCCACAATCATGTTATCTTCTCTCCATCGCACAACGCACGCACGCACGCCGTACATACTATCTCCCCATAGCCGACATGGTTGTGAAAAACATGATGAAGGCTTTTCCGATTTTTGCCCCCGTCCCCGTTGTGCCCATAGTCGGAACGCTTTGCCGCGTGTTTAGGTGGGGCGGTGCGCGTATGTATTTTGCATGTAAATTTTTCCCACCGACAGAAACATTTTGGCCGTACGGATTTTTCCCGGCGTGTAAACGAGTGCACACATGTGAAATTCCTATCCAGCAGGGATCGGTTGGTGAAGCGCTCTGTGCGCGCGCTGACCAATTAAGCGTGAAAAACGCACGCGAAAGAAGCGGCGGTGGGGGGAAAACAGAGAGAGAGCGAGAAGAAGAATTTGACACTCATTTAACGCGGTCAGTAGCCAGAGACCTGGAGTGTAGTTTAAGTGAACGGCACGTCCGGTACACCAGGATCACGCTGGACCAATATTTACACCCGATGTCACGAACGCCACATTTCCCAGCTCACCAAACGCACCGGAACCAAGCAAAATGCAAACACAAACACACAATTATACATTCTGCAGTGTTGTACAAGAGTTTGCGATAGCTGTTTTTATCCTTTCCCGTGGTTTATGCTACAATATTTAAGGTAAATTAATTCATTGCAGGTAAGCGGCCGAAAGCTTTCCGTACAACGAATTAATCAGCACATTTTACTGCTCTGTTTGCACTTGGCTCAGCGAAAACCCCGAGTACGGAGCTTCGTTTACAATTTTTAACCAGATACAATCGCCACAGAAAAACCTCTTTAACATAATTATTCCCTGTTTTCGTTTGCCTACCAGCACCAGACGATCCGATCCGTACCGATGCGATAAACGAGATATTAATTTGCCTCCGAAAAATGTAAACGATGCCGAGAGATGGCGCGCTTTCGAAATCCCTACTCAAACCAAACACACAACTGTCATCTAACCCGGCGCACACACACCTACATCTTTATCAACCGGCCTTCGTCAACAGGCGGAAGCAAGACTGCTTTACACCTACACACACGGTACCCAGTTCGATCGTACACATACGGCACAGTACAAATCACGTTTGACGAGGGCTTTACGAGGGCAGACTCTCGTCGCGGGACCCTTAACGAGAAGACATCGTTGTTTTAAGACGGAGCGCACAGCAACACAACAATAGCTTAATTGCGGTAATTTTGCGTGGAAGGTGATCCAATTTCTCCAATGTTTGCTTAACCCGCCCCGGCGTTCTTCCTTTTTGGGGGGAGTTTTAATACTTGATCCGCCGCTACCATTATAAGTCCACCAAATTATTGTGGACTTTAAATTAGGTATGATTTGTGGAGAGTGCTATCTTACGGATTCGAAGCCGGCCGAGGTTAGCGCAATATATTTTCATTATTTGCTTAGGAGGTAGGATTCCTGAAAAAGGGTGCAATTAAAAAGCCATAACACGGAATTGGGGATGCATTAAATGGTTAGTGGGCGTAAGGTATAAGGGATTTCACCATTGAACTAAATACTGAATAGATTAAATGTACATTATACAACACCTTTTAACTATGGACGAATCTGTAGTCAATAACTAGTACAATTCTTGTCGACCAGTGCTCTATAGCAATATTCCAACTACACCAGATGATATCAAATTTTAGGAAGAATGTGGAACTAGGAATAAGCATGATAAGACGGATTGAAAGTCGAATAAATTTCAACCGGCAAAATAGTATTTCATTTACCAGTTTTATAGATAGTAAACTCTATACGACCAATTACTCATATGGGGACATATGGCCATAGTTGCCGGTCCACAAATATAGAGGCTTGTGTCAACAAATCCAGGAAGTAACACAGGAAGGCCCAGGAAGCTGGATTCAAGTGTCGTATCCTGGAATACCTCGACATAAGAAGAAGAAGAAGACCAATTAAATGATCAAAGTTATTCCTCTTCTTTGGCACTTCTATCGCAAGAGCTCTCAGCCTACCATCAAATTCTTGTTACGACCATTCTCTGAAGCTCATGAGGAATAACCACAGAGCACCGGAAATTAGGATTGTAGTGTCTGGAATTGGGGAATGTTCACTCTTAAGAGCCAAACAATACTGTAGTCCTTCTTCTTCTTTCTTCTTTCTTGGTCTAACGACCTCTTAAGGTCATGCCTGCCATTCCTGGCTTATTAGATTTATGTTACCGCATAGTTGGATAGTCAGTCCTCACTATGGGGGAACGGCCCAGATGAGACTTGAACCCCGGTCCTGCCGTGTGAAGAAAGGCGCCGCTGTCGCATCACCACCGGGCCGCCCCCCCTGTAGTCCTAATTCCGGAATTTAATTATTAGGAATGCAGATGAACACACGGATACATAAAACTCTTGTTTACTTTTAAATCATGTAAAATGAAGTAGTATAACAGTAGAGAATACTAGTATAAAGAGTATATCGAAGCATCCAGTGTTGAAGTGTGAGAAAATCCAGAATTTCAATATTTTATTTCAAAACTCATTCACGTTCAGCTCAACTCCACTTTCCAAAGATTTTAATAGAGCATTGCATTAGTGAAGGAATAAAATTCCAGCGTTATGTCATATCGCCGCCGTCACTCAGTCACCCTCATAATCAGGTCACAGCAATCAAAACCCTCACACACCTACTCAGACATAACCTCTCGCAGGGCTTGTGCATACGGCATGAATGTGCTCCACAAATGGAAACGATGGGGGAATGCAAATTTTTAATGCAACCACTCCAAAGCCGCCCGATCCAACAGTAATCATTGAAGCCACCCAAATGACCCGGGCTAGAGCTTTACGAGTTGGATCTTAATTTCGTTACCATTTTAATCTATCATGCAAAATAAACTAAGCACACACACACACAAGAAAAAATCACGCTGCACACAATTTGCCACTGCTAAAGACATTATCGTGGTACAATTTTTGAGTCTATTTCGAAGCTCAGCAGAACACTGAGAAACGTTACACCTCTACCTTGCATATCCTCACCAATCGAGACGCTGGGCTGGTAGAAGAAGGAGCCTCGTAGGAGGACATCTTCATTATGCATGAAGCCACGGCAAATGTTCCATACCGACACAGAGTCGGTAGCATAACCCCTGCCGGAAACGTGGGCGGAGGCAGTGTATATCTTCCCCGCTTCCGTCACGTACGCGATACGTGTCCAAACTCCACTTCCGATCCCCCCCCCCAACGAAAGGAGTTTTCTTATTTCCCGCCCGCCCGTACGAGACTCATCAAAAATTAAACTCACACGTGTGTAATAGCGAGCCAAAACGAAGTGCCTCGTACGAAGGTGAAAATGGGTTTCCCATAAAAAAGTAAGTACCTGTGCACGCGAGCCACGGGCTGGAAAAACTACAAAACCCAAAACGCTACCTGCCTCCGGTAACCTGGCCCGCAGCGTCAACAGCGCTGGAATTCGTGTGCCGGATCGAAATGGTAAGAAAAATAAAACATAAAATCATTCTCGCACGCCGGTGGAAAATGGGTTCTCGCACAACACCTCCAACCATCTAGCTTCTGGTGGCGCAATGCACCTGAGACGAACCGGGGGAGGAATCATCAGAAGGAAATTCATAAAACCAGCTCATTAATACTGCACACCGTACATCCGATTATTCGCGGTCCGATGGACGATTGCTACGGCTGAAAATGGGATTGCGCACCCGATCCTGACTGGCTGGCTTGGGCGTGTGCAGTAGTTTTTTCGGGACGGCTTGATAGTTGCAAGAAAAGAAAACAAAAAAAGGCAAGATTTTTTGTTCAACCCACCTACCGCAACACGTGTGTACTGGAATGAGTTTCTTCTGTGAATTAAAAAATACACATACCGGATGAACAAAGCAAGATGGAAAAGTGGATCCTTCCGTTAGACGTTGTAACCAACCCATCCCATTCGTGTCCATTTAGATCAACTAAAGCCAACCATGACGAAAAGCTTCCGGTACCACTGCTGGTTATCGTTAAAATCGTCTGCCTTTCTTGTGAAAGCAATCTGGCCAAAACATATGGGACCATTCAATACAAACGGAAGGACATAATCGGAATACGCAAGCAATAATCTTAGCCGAGTTAGAAAACCTTAGTCAATCACCGGCAACCGCTACCGGGTGCAGAACTAACTATAAATAAATTTTGACATTTACAGATAAAATAAGATCAGATCCCATAGTGCACGGCCTGATGCCGAGAAACAAAAACAAACATTCACCGGTGTGAGAAAACATTCACCGGAAAATAAAGAAAACTCTTTTGCACCACTGAGCACAAGTCGATCCTAATGCTCCATGGTCCAAAGCATGGTCTTAATTCTTTCCCGTATTTTTGTTGTTGTTGTAAGTCTCGCTTTTTCTCCTTACGGTTCAGAGCATGGTAGCATTAAAAAAGGACGCAGAAAACCCATCCCACACTGGGAAAAAAAATCCTTTTCAATGCTGCCGACAGCACGGTTGAAGAGAGTGTCGCTGGCGGATATTTGCACTGTCTGGCCGAGTGTGCTTGTGTTGTGTTTGTGTGCTATCTTCCTTTTCTAACTTCACTTCGGCAAAACCGACAGCGAAATCCCTTCTCCACACCCATAACATAACCTCAAGCTCAACGACATAACAACGACCGTATACATGCCGCCTTTTCCCACCCGTGTTTGTCAACACCCCCACACAATCCTCTCGGTTGCCTGTTTGGTTCTGAGAAGAACCTCAGGTCCTCAGCTTTTAC
The DNA here is from genome assembly GCA_002091835.1 of Anopheles maculatus. Classification (NCBI taxonomy): domain Eukaryota; kingdom Metazoa; phylum Arthropoda; class Insecta; order Diptera; family Culicidae; genus Anopheles; species Anopheles maculatus. Next base: position 141,008 of record KZ061974.1, read on the forward strand.
ATACAAAACTCCACTGCTATAGCAGCATCATCCCGCTCGTCTGGGTCTCTCGCTTCGGCACTTTAGCGATGCGAGGAATGGTTTCGCTATAAATGCAAGCTTCCCCCGTGGCGCACACGCTTGCAGAGCAGCACACAACAAATGCATTCTACTTCCGCCAATGCAACGAACGATGTTTAATCCTCCTGCTGCCACCGTAAAGCCCGCTCTCTTCATCCGCCCATCCGGTGCTTCCGCTATCATTCGCATTTATGAGCGTGGAAGCTGCACATCCATCCGCCGTGGAGAAGGTCAAAAGCAACGGTGCCGTTGCCTATCGTCTATGAACAGTGGGTATGCGATCCGGTACATACGACGATGGTACACTTCTTTTATTATGGCCGTGTACCGTAAGCATAGCGCAGGTAGCATATGGGCGGGAAGCGCATGTCCTTTCTCAATACGTCTCCCCACAATGGCCTCAACCGAGCGCGCTGCATAAGTTTTCCAAGAAGCTTTCAACCATCTTTTCCCCCAGGTGGAAACGACTCCAGAAAATGGAGGAATAATAGCGTGCGCGCACACACACATACACACGGTTCATCCTACAAACTTCCACCCGGACAATCTTATCTCACGCACACTACACATACTGTGGCGTACTGTGGCGCTGGCAGGTGGTAGCAGAGCTCAATCATCATGCAAAGTAGATAATCATTTTCTTTGCTTTCTTTGCAACTTCTCCATTTAACTGGTGCTTCTGGTTTTCTTTTCAATTCCACGAACATCCTTGGCGGTGCATTGGCACTTTGAAGCGATTGCGGCGTTGCCGTGTCCTTCTTTACCGGTTTTAAATCCTACAAATATATGAAAATCATTAGTTCCATAAAAATTGTTTCAATTGTAGCGAAATAGTGTGAAAAGTTAGAATCTTATTTGAATACTTCAAATAAGACACTCAAGCATAACATGTTTTATTACCTTAATACCGCAATCGATGCGGTCAGCCTTTCTTGTAATCCCTATCGGATAGCAAAACCCATTTCCCGAAGGATGAATATAAAAGTATGATAACAAATCATTCCCAACAAACACGCACACGCATCGCACCCCACTAAGACGCCCATTCCGAGTCACATTAGCTCCCATTTAACGACATTACCGATGACTATTTCTTCGCCATTATTATAAATTCTGCTGTCTCCAAAGGAAAGAGACGCCTAGATTTTAGCTCCACCTGCACATAATCTCACAACTTGGCCCAGGGGCTATCACTAATGTTTCAATTTATATTCTATCCTACGTTCGCCCACCTTTAAACCGGCCGCCTACAAACTAGTTCACAACTATCTACAGAACGCCATCCGACGAAAGACATAAAAAAAAAAAACCCGGAAATTCTTGAGTTCCTTTTGCACTCCATATTCGGTTCTTCCCATCGCTTGATGATCGGCGAGATTTCATTTCATATTCTGGTCGGCTGTAGCTGATTAACCGAGTGCTGCTTGCTATCCATATTCCGTCCACAATCCGGCGCTACTATATTCGCCATTTGTTAGGTTGTGCAACATCAATTTCACGCCACCACCACCACCAGCTAGGATGAAAGATGGCAACAGAACGAGAACGAGAAACAGGAGAGACACAGCAAGGGAAATTGAAAACAAGAAACAACAAATCAAATCATAACTAATTTATATCTCATCTTTCCTTACGCTTTCCGTCACGTTTACCGTAGCGAATAAAAAAAAACACAAGACCATGTATCTCAGAGCCTGCGCAACAACCTGTTCTGTTCCTTCGGCAT
>KZ061974.1:142806-245432 GCA_002091835.1 Anopheles maculatus
CATACCTCACCTCGTCGCTGGTCGTCGCTCGTAAAACGTACATAGTTCAGACGGATAGTCGTATCACAAAACGATTCTAGACACTAGAATCCCACCCAACTATCAAACCCATCCAATGTCAACGAAATCGGTTCCGATTCGAACGAGGAACGTATTATTTGTACTGTGCTACCTTTAATATTTTAACGACCTCTTCTCTTCTCGCCTTATACGTGGGCGATTTCGATCGAAAGACCCCACGTTTTTGTGTGGTTGAGAGAATGAAACATTTCTCATTAACTGGCGGTGAGACCATCGTTGTGGTTTTTAATATTTTTTAGCATCATTACGAACGCAAAGTTTTAATTTATGTCTGTCCTCCGGTTATTGCTAGCCACGCACACACATACCCAAGCGGTAAATTATTGATTCAACATTAAAACGAATAGAAAATGCAGGAAAAAGCAAAGGAATTTGCATCGCTAATCAGCGACCTGAATCCGGTCGGATTGAAGTTGTTAATTGCTAGACCAAAATTTGTCTGCGAAGGTGGATTTTAGTGTAAAATTTTGATGCTTGCTAATATTGGCTGATATTTTGAGTCACCGAGTGCAAATTATTTGCTTATTTCTTCAATATTATTTAACAATTCTGGTGCCGTTACCAGGGTACGAAACGCAAACCTTAGAAATCTCTTGTTGTAAATTCAAGTATCAAACTAGAGTCATTAAACACAAAAAAAACTTCTAATTAAATATTAATTCTTGCAGACAAGAAACTAATGTTCTTATCAACAGCGTACAATCATCGCTGTATTTATCGACTTTCTGACCCTTTCCGGCAGTCGTAACTTTCAGCGCGTACACACGAGGGAGTACAAATATAACCTCATTTATTTCGATCCCATCCATCCATTCCTAAGCACGGACGATTCTTCTCTTCACCGACAAAACTTCACACGGCAACGCAATGATTGAAGTTCGTTTGAGCAGCAATGACAGAAAGGAGAAGAAAAAAACATTCTCACACACACACACAGTGTCGCTTGCGAACACAAATAGAATCCTAAATAAATTACAACCACCTTCATGCTACCTTTTGACATGCCAACCAGTACCAGCACCGGAAAGCGTTCCGTCACTCAATAGTCAAACGCAAGGACAAACCGACAAAACCGAGCAGGGGTCAGATTCGGAAACGTTTGGTACGCTTTCCTCGAGCGGCGCGCGTATCATGCTTGAGTTGCCTTTTGCGGTCTTACTGCTAATATTAGAGGAGAGAGCGAGCGAGTGAACAAAAAAAAATGGTCAAAGCACACTTATTACCCCAAAGACCAGACACTCAATCTAGCCAGCTTGTCATCACAAGCGCGTCCTGAATTGGCCATTTTGTACCTACAACGACGTACAACCGAAAAAAAAACCTCATCGTACGCGTACACGAACTCGTGCGTGTGTGTGGAGTGTGACCTCGATAGGAAACTAGTGGAAACGAAAACATATCCTTCGCGTGTGCTTCAAACAGATACAAACACACAAAAAAAAAACAAATTAAATACTATGCTGTCACTGGCAAAAACAAAACCGGCAGATCGTGCGTGCCCAAACCTTAGCAAACCGGAAGCGCCAAGGATCAATTAATCAAAAAGCTTTACTCGTTTTTTCCTCGTTTTCCTTAACAAATCGCTGTGCATATCGACACATGTGTGTGAGACACAACAGCACAACTAGCCACAATTTGTTGGTGCTTTTGTTAAGGATCAAATCACAAGCGTACGCACGCAGGCAGGGAACCTTTGCTGTCCCGATCACCATCACCACCAGAGGCGAGGGAATTAATCAAACCGAAATCGAACCAAACATTGGAACGATTCTCGACGGTACCTGAAGTTGCGGTGGGAGTATATTTTTAGCCTGGTTATGTATCCTCAACCTTACGATTTTCGAAACAGAATATTTCACCTCTTACTTTACCCTACTACAAAAGTAAACCACATGACTTCCTACGTAAAACGCATTTTCACAGCAGGAAGCTCAAGGAGGCATAAAGTATAGCGCGCCTGTGGAGCAAAAACCCCGTGCACACTGACTCCTCTGTTTTTATTTATTGGATCCAGTCACCGATATGTATTTCATTTCCTTTCGTTTGTCCTTTTTTTCTGCCGGGTCCCTCGGTAAACCTGGCCGACCGGAAAGCACGCACCGGAACCGGAAACTCGTTTCGATCGGCCCACTAAAGCAGGTTCTCCTCCCTTCGACCGCACAAAGCATGCACCGTTGGATATATATGTATATACATTATTACAACTCATTCATTCCAATCCAGTTTTTTGGCTGGTTGTCGGTGCTCACGCAATCGCGGTCCGCACGAAATATAAGGAGGACATCTCAATGGAGCCGCCTGGTTGTGGTAGTGAAGATTTGGGGTTTTTGTTTCTTCCCCTCTGCTAACAAGACACACCCCACGTAAGCAGCCCACTGTTGTTGGCATATTCCTTGTCAGATATTCTTCTTGATTAAGAAGCGAAGAGGACGAAAAAAAAAACTCCATCCTCCAATGTGTGCGGTGGTGTTCTAGTTGTGCGTACGGGAAATGGAGAATGGGCACGATATACGGCGCGATACGACCCAGCCACAAGACGTTCACCATTTCGACGGATGTGTCCTGCAGTAACGAGATATGAGCAGCGACTTCCTGTTACTACGACGGTCCGTTACTACCGTGCCACGGCTATTGAAGCGGATGATGGTTGAAGCTTTATCATGGAAGCTTCGCACACAGGACATCACAGGGAACTCGAAACACAATACACATACCTGCAATAAGGAAAAGAGAAAAAAGAAAATGAGAAAAAATCCATTAACAAATCTAGATTCATTGCGCAACGGAACCGAGCGCTCGATAGAATAGTCCGTTGTCCTAGTTTTGGTTCTTCAAATGCATGTGCTGGAATTATCCTTATCCAGGACGCCGTTTGATGCGCCATCCTCTGATCTCGTGCTGTGGCGCTTTGTTTGTAGTTTTTGTAGCTTTTCTCCACCCGAGTACCCATGTAGAAGCCGTTTTTCATCACCATCTTTACAGACGGTACACAGAGGAAGAAAAAAACACAAAATGGTGAACTAAAGCTCGCTAGCGTGCTTCACCAGGAAAGTGGCCACGTGCAGCGAGAACGAAACAAGGTTTGTCAAGGATGAGTTAATACCTTGATTGTGTCCACAGAGCACAGTGGCAGGATATCCGGCCCAAGTGTGGAGCTTTTTCTTCAATGAAGTCTATTCACGGATTCACGAAGGCATCCACATCCACGCCCTCTTGTCATCACCAGTCAGTGCACACACACGCGCACGCGAAACAAATCAAATTTGTGTCAAATATCGTCATATTCGTTTCGCCAAACAACAATCGTGTCGATAGATCACACATCTGCACGCCCTGCATCGGGGCCACGAACGAACGAAACGAACTCAATCTCATTTTACATGTACAACGATTGGTATTCGCATTATCTACATGCGGGGAGCTGTGTCGAGGCGTCGATTGCAGCAATTCTCTGTCTCGCTTGGCTTCAGTAGAAGCTCCATAAATCCGTCCTTTCAGCGAATGCACATCTCGCCCAGACACAATGGTCGCGTACGTGTGAGAGGGTCCTGCTGTGTCCGGGATACCACCATTGCATGAACGAAATCGGATATCCTATTTTTATCCATCCACACACTCGCTATTGCAAAGGACATTCCACAGGACAGATACTCACACCCACCCTAAGGTGGAATGTTCCAACAACGGTGGCATCTATCAAACGGAGGGCGATAAGATGTGGCTTCTTTTCGTTTTACACACCTTTTTCGCAAAACCAAACTCCGTTCCACGGTTGAATCGGATTCGAAATTTCCTATCGCAAACTGCTGCCATTTGCAATGACACTGCGCATATGTGTGTGTGTGTGTGTCTCTCTTGGCAAGCATGAGTGGTGCGCGAATGTTTAGCACGAATATATCGAATTTCCCACACGAACATGTACCATTTCTCCATAGGGAAAATGCTTGCACGGACTCGGAAAATCGGGTTATCGGTTATCCTGCTTGCGTTTGTTTTTTTGCCCATATTCTTGGTCTTCAAGAGACACAGAAAAAAAAACGGGAACCCATTGTCCTTGCATGCAGAACTTTCCTATCTATGCATACACACACACACCTTTCATCAAATTCTCATTGTTTCATTTGCACGGGAATATTCAATTAAACCCTATTTCTTCTGTTTGCCATCTTCAACACATCTACTTTTATTTTCAGGCAGAAAAAAACGAAAAAAAGACGTTTGGACAAGATGGCTTCCACCCGGCTAAACACAAGATGGGCAAACAGCTCTTCTCCTCTTCACACACACACACGAAAAAAAAAGCAAAACGCAATCGAATTTTAATTTTATGAAGATTGAAGCTACCGTCTCAACCTAGATCAAAAGTGGAACGCAGAAGATAAAGCGAAGAACGATGTGTGACGTGTGTGACGAACGTTGGCCGGTAGAAACTCATTATGCTCAAACGATCGAAATCGAACGTGCTTGTGTCAACAATCCACTACAGGGTTTGCTCACACTTTTTTTTTCATCCTCATCTCGGACAAGCTCGTACGGATTTCTTTGATGAAATCCATCAAACGGGTGGTTATGTTTATCGGCAAATCGGCACCGGCTGATCGAGCATGATACGTGTGTGTGTGTGTCTGTATCGGTTTCAATACCGACAGAACGAATGGATAAATGGTTGGCACACGTTCGCCCGTACTTTTATGTTGCTTTTTCCACTCAACTGACCACCATTTTGCTCTCGAGTGTCAGGTGTTTGGGAGGCTGCATTTGGTCTTTGGGTTGGGGCAAGCATTAAAAAATCAATCTATCGGACAATCGTCGATGTGTATGTAAACGTGGATGGCTGAGTATGTTTTATCTTATTTTTAAGTAAATTCTATAAGAAAATCAATATAATTGAACTCATTTTTTAACAAATAAGTTCTTAATTTTTACAACCATTAGCGACTTCAGTGGTGAGTCTACAGCGCCTGAATGTATGCAAACAAACATTTATTTGACATCGCTTTTAAATATGCGCTTTGTATTCCACAGTTAACCTGAAACATGAACCAATAATAAAAAATATATAGTTGCATACATTCAGGCGCAAAACACCCATACACAATCGTAACGATCGGTAATCAATGTTATTTAAAAATTGAAGTAGAAATTGCAATACAAAACCATACAAAACAAATGAATCAAAAGTATCATGGGATATTTTCGTAAAATTGACAAGTTTTTTACTAATAAAAAAGGGCTAATATTTAATTAAACTTTCACTTAAAAATCAAATGCAAAATTCCATCGAAAACTGTTTCCCATTTCTCGTTCGCATACTTTATCCCAGTGAAAACCGATTGCAAATAAACTAATTTATTCAATTGTTTGAGAGGAAGCAAATCAATCACTGCTCCATAACAGACAGAGCAATACATTTATAACACTGTAAATATTTGTACACAAGAGAATGGAACCAATTTGGGAGCTAAAATGGCTTCTGGAAAATAGCCAATAAGCTGCACGATTAAACGAATGGAAATGATTTCAGGAAAATATACACCTTACACCCGGAATCAATAGCAGACTTCCCAGTTTATATATTGTTATTTCGATAAACTGGAAAACCTTCCCGCTAGGCTACTATTAAAATTGATTTATGCCCACCAACACAACTTTCAAACATTTTAAGCCGCTTATCCTACGATTGCGTGCTTTCATTATTGCGTTTGCCGAAATTCGGCACAATTTTCCAATGCCTACGTTCAACAAAGCTACTTCAAAATATCAGCCCAAAAACCTTCCCATTTCACTAGGAAGGCGTCTGCTTCGGCCTTATCTTGCACTCGAGGCTACGGGATGGTTTGAATGTTTTAAACACACTTCTGGCCGCCTAATTCACTGCCGGACGGAACATGGCTTTTCGCTCTCGAAACGCGAATGGAAAGAAAGAAAAACGCTCAGCTTTTCACTCCGGTAACGGTTTGTAACACCGAACCAGCTGGTGGTGGTGCGCTTATGGCTCATTACGCTGATACGCGTGCATGCGACCGAATAAAGGACGCGGATGGATGATGATTGACGTGATTGAGTGGATTAACGCACGGCAAGGGAACTGCGAAAGGGCAGGGAAACGATACATTTTATCACGGTCACGTCGGGCATGATAAGTTTTGGCAAACATTTGTCAACGGCCACGCTCATTGGAAGGAGGAATATTTTGCTTTGGGAACAAAGCACTTGCTTGTATCGTTTTTCTATGCCTTTTGTTTGGTTTTCCTTGTTCCTTTGATTTTTTGCCTATGTTTATTAGATCTGTTCTGTTTTATTGTATCATTTTTTCATTATTTTCTTCTATGTGACTCTGTTATTTGTTTTTTATACTTTATTGGCTTTCTTACTTGTTTTTGCTGCTATTTTTTTTCCTTTTTTCTACTGTTAGTTTTGTCTCCTGTTCATTTTGATCTTCATTTTCTGCTTTTTTGTTTACTTTTAACTTATTTAATACCTTTTTTTCTATTATTTTATAATTCTTTTGTGTTTTCTTCCATTTTTATTATATATCTAACAACATCTTTCTACACAATTTTACTTTTATCAATTTTTATGCGATGTTAAAATACCTTAAACGCATAACTTTACGCTTAAAACTCCAACTTTCAAATTCAAACCCATTTCGCTCATTTAGCACGTCCGCGCAAGGCACACAAATATACCCAAAAGCGTTTCACTTTCGACCATCAGAGCCACCCCCCACAGCAGTATCTTTTGAAGTACGCGTAAAATCCCGCCCTGCCCGAATCGATAGTTCTTAAGCTTCGAACACTATCGTGCGGTAAATTTTGTTCTTAAATAAAATCACCCACCAGGCGGGCGTGGCAAAAGATCCGACCCGACAATGTACTCGCGTGCCTTCCGCCTTTTTCCGACAGTCCCGAATTCAAAGTGCTACAAGCGAAGGACGAAGAAAAGCGCCTCTGTAATCATGTTACATGCAGCACTAACCATTACGGGTAGATTAAGTTCACCTCTTTGCGCACTGGCGAACGAACCTTCTCCGGCAGTTACTCCACCCGATTGCTTTATCGATATTCGTACGTTAAAATGAACGCCTGCCCCGGTGGGGATTAGGATGGTGGCCCGGAAAAGAAACCCTACTACAGCTGCTACACTACCGGAAGCGGAGGCCCTCTCGCAAGGATTAGCACAAGCAGCACCAACGAACGTCGAACCGGTCGAATCCGTTGATTCCCATTTCACACGATGCTTTGGCCGGGCGTTTTCCACCGATATCCTATTCCTTTTTTTCTTCTCCTGGAGGCCACTGTTGCGCGTCCATTCAACAAGAGAGGTTTTTTTTTTGGAACAGTTCGATCAGCAATGAAATAAAAGGAGAAAGGAAAACCCTCGTTTCCACGTGCGTGCGTGTGAAATGGCGACCGATTGCATTTTCTCGTGTCTATTGAATTAAATGGGGAAACGTGTTTTCGCTGTGGAACTGGGGAGGCCCGAAAGTCCTTCTCGTAATTTTGCCACTAACAGCTTTGGCGCCCATTTAGAAGGGTTTTTTTGTTGCGAAAAGGAAGGCTTATTTAAAAGCATAAATAAATTCGCTCACCAAACTGTGAGCATTCGTATCTCGTTTTGCACGAAAATATAAAATGCTTTTATTGAAATGAACAAAAATATATTTAAAAACAAATATTTTTGACAGATAAAATTGTCACATTTACGTCAAATTAGTACCGAAAAACGTGTTCACCTCAAATCAAGGGTACGAAACATCTGGAGCCTATCTGATTGAACGTTTTCACCATAATTCTACTTATTGTATTATAATCCAACCCAAAAAAAAAACCTTTTCACCCTCAAAACTCTGGAAACCAGCAAAATGATCGATGTACACTCGCTTCCACAAAACATGATCGATGGGCTTTAGCTTTTCACTGTTAAAAAAATGGTCGTCAGATTTGATACAAAATCAACGGAGCGCGGGAGCCATAAGCCGCAAAGGACAAACCCAACCCGGGATGTAAGATTTCTTTACGCATCTAAACCGTCGCTTCGTTAATATCGTTTTTGATTGAAACATAATCTTTTAGCAGCGACCGGGCTGTCAGAAACAGTATTCATACCTGTCTCCGGCGTACCCCGTGTCCCACGTGTGTCGCGCGCTTTACGTAATTGCCAAATAATGATATAGGCAATTAGCTGCCACCAATGCTGTCCCGGCAGTGTTCGCGAATTCACGAACCGAACCGACATGAAAGCAAAACCACAACGTTCGTCGTGTACGGCGCGTGGCCAAGCGTGAAAGACGACATTCATTGTGATTAAATGGTTCGAGCCACCGAAGTTCCGGACATTGTGGACGCGGCGAGGCAAATAATCGACTTCGGAACGAGCGGTGGAAGTTGTGGACATCTTAGGCCAGGTCGGGCCAAGTTCGAGGGAAAGACGACAAAACAGGGTCTTTTTTCTTTCCTTGGAACACGTACTACCGCCGATAATTTGACACAGTTTCTTTGCGTGGAGTTGAAAATGGACGAAAGAAGAAAGTTCTTCTCATTTTCTAAGAAATTTTCTTATTTTTGTGCCACATTTACGAAAGAAACGGAAGACGATATGAAGTCTTAATGCGTTATGTAAGTAAGGACTTGCTTCTATGGTGTAATGTTTTCCGTATTCCTTATTAGAATTTCCAGCAAAATGAGCAAGAGGACCTTCGAATTCTTGAAAAGAATAAGCCCTTTAAAGGTAAACGAAGGGAGGTTCTGGCAAGAAGGAGGTCTAATGAAATTCACCGTGACAACAAATTAACGCCAACAATCAATCCCATCCCACCAAACGGCTGGCAAACGTTCGGTCTCGGTGGTCACATATTCAAATTTATTGTTTCTACGTCCGCGAAACTGTCGTAGCATGTAGCCCATTTACTTGAATGTCCGACATGCCTAAATACCACAAACCGGCCACCTTTTCCCACACATCGATCGATCGTAACCGTTGAGGTGAAGTGAACCGTAACACCCGTCAAATTTAGCGTTTCCAGAACCGTGGTGATAGTCAACGTAACTTCAACCCCGAATGCTCCGACCAAACCAAGCGCAAGAAAATTGGTATGTCGCGCTAGTTACTCTTCACACTACTACTACCCACCTGTGTTTGTGTGGCAAGTCGAGAAGGAAGTTAATTGCATCGCTGGACGAACGCTCGATGATGCTGTACCTAAGCGCAACACACACAACCCTGTCCAGGAAGTTACAAAAGCCGAAGGTGGTGAGGTGCATCTTCTCGGACTGGGCACACCAGACAAAACCATTACAAGTGATGCGGTTCCTTAGCACCAACAAACACCAGAACCGTCGTCGTCGTCGTCTGTACAGGTTTGGTTTGTACGCTTCTTCCGGTTTCCGGACGGTTGAGACCACAATTTTCCCAAACCTGACAGACACACACACTGACCGAGAGTTCCGTGTGTGGTTACGTCTATTTGTTTGTACATTGCTTGATGGGAGGTCTAGAAATTGGTTTTACTCGGACATGAACGGCATCTCAAAGAGAATCCGTGTGACACCGGCGCACAATGCACGTGACATTGTAACACGATCCAGAGCTTGAATGATGAGAATGAATGATACGAATAAATACAGTGTTCGATTTAAGGATATAGATCCTGATTGACACATTTGATCCAAATGGCAAACGTCAGCGTCTAGACATTTTATAGCAATTATAAGAAAACAGAAGTCTATTTCAACAAACTGTACAATGTAGTTTGCAAATAAATTCTGGATAATCAATTCTAGAATGATTTAATAATCTTGGTTGGATTCGTTATAGCATTAAAGTTAATATTTATAGCAAGCTCCTTAAATTATACCAACTGTACACATTCATAAGATAACAACTCATCCAAACTGTTGCCTTTCACATCACTCATATCACAATGCACTTAAAAAAAAACCCCATCAACTGCGGCCATACACCATCGCATATCGAGTCAGGTTTCATTTTGCCATCCGGACGTCGCCCTCGTATCGAACCGATCATTACCTTCGCCGTTGGGCCGTTGTCTGCAACGATTAGTCTCACTGCAAGGCACCATTAGCAGCTAAAACACTCCATTTCCAACGCCGCAAACTTTCACTCACACACTCTGCGTGCACTGTACTGCTTTCCTTGCTTTATGGCACACAAAAGTACGATCGCCCGATCCGTCCACAACTCTCGCGAGACACACATTCCACAAGATTTAACAAAACCAATTAATCCGCTACATAATGATAAGACCACTGGTGTCTGGAGTGGAAAGGGCAAGGACTTCTCCGCCGCTTCTTCTCGTTGATGGGGGGGGGACAGCGCGAAATAGGCGCGGACGAGGCAGGTTAATCTAGCGTTTCTAATTATGCGATACACACACACACAGAAGAATGGTGCTTCCACGTTGGAAGATGGTTTTAATTACAGGGTATGCGCGACTGCCATCTAGAGATAGTATTTCCACGGAAGTAATATGAACCAAAGATTCTTTTGCTCAGCAGGTGCAATCTAACGCATCCTTTGCTTGGAACAGACATGCACAGCTCAAAGGAAAGCGAATATTAACCCTGTCGATCCAAGAAGGAAAAACTCTTGGAATCCGGATTCATTTGGGACATTCAAATAAATGTACCCAAAGTCAGCAAAGACTGGTGAGCTCACCCACCATTTGTACATAGAGAAATGTACACACATTGCACATCAAATAAACTTCCGATAACTTTGGAACATAAAACCAATCCTTGAAGGCGTACGGAGTGGATTTCTCCGCAACTGTAACATTTCGAGATGGATATTACCATTGCCCAAGATCCATAGCTATGGATCCAACTTCAAGATCAATCTATACAGCCGTCAGCAAACGCGTTACTTCGATTGTGTTTACTTTAGGGACTCAAAAAATCCTTCCAAGAGTTGAGGACGGGAGTCCACCGCACTCGATACAAAAACACGCACTTACACTGGAGCTTCAACGGAAGTAAAAAGAAATGTCCCCAAGAGACAGAAAAAAGGGGTAACGCACCTAGCGATGTGTGAGATTTATGCTGAGCGTCGGTGTCACTCTGTTGCTTTCGGCAAATATTTGCCCTACCGGCAGGGGGGAAGGGCACACCAAAGGCCAGCATTAACCCGAAACCGGTGAAGTTCGCACACGGAGTGAAAGAGTAAACACACCACGACAATAGACGACCCATCCGACCGCGCAGCTCGCACACACGCTGCTACCGGTGTTGATGGTGTTGACTTCGTTTAATGGTTGGTGGTTCTCTCCAAACCATCCGCCCGCACAAACTGCTGCCCACTGTTGACGATGGAACGCCAGTAGCAACAACACGCACAGCAAACAGACCATGGACACCGAGGACACACGATAATCTAATCCGCTTCTCAGGTCCATTGTGAAGCGGGACACCGGATTTTAGCACAAGGGCGTTTTTGTGACCAGTGAGGCAAACCTCCGCCCGTTTGACTACCGATCCGGATCAAAGGATCGAACGGGTCAAAGGGAATGCTTTGATCCACTTTTGGGGAGGGTATTGCTGAGAGAGAGAAAAAAGGGAATCCTCGAATATCTTGACATCCACTGTTACGGATCGGTACATGTTACACAAACAAATCTGCCCCTTATTTTGGGGTCCACTTGGTACGAAGGAAACGAATGCAACATCTTTATTTTTTGGATAAAATCGAGAAGGTTCACGGTAGGTTAACTTATTGCTTCTGACGAGTTTGGACACAGCTGACCAAACAACCTGATGACATTCAAACTCTGCTCAATGGGCAAGCAGAAAGAACTAAGACAACTCCGGTGATTACCAACGAACGAACTTCTGAGAGTTGCCCACAAAGACTTCATTCTTCAACCGAATTCCGAAATATTGTAGCATCGGCAGAAATGTCCGGTCAAACAACTGCCGACCGAACTATAAAATATCCATCGCGTCTTGTTTCGAGAACAGGTTCGTCTAAGTCTTCCTGCAAAGCGTGAGCCACCAGCATCACGATAACACCGATGAACCGGAACCTATACGTCCCGAAACTCTACACGTTCAAACGCATTAACCTTGAACGAACGAAACCTTCCGGCTTATCCAATGTTCCACCGGTTTCCGAATGGAACGATGATGGAATGATGGCTGCGTGACCGGCCCCAACAATTTCTACTCGGAACGGCACACATCATCGTGCTCCTTTGCTCCACTGCCTGACATTATGTGGTAGTGTATTTTTTGCCCGGTCTGTGCATCGACAACAGGATACCTGTTTCGGCCATCTAAAGCGCTGATTCATCTCGCATAATTTGCTAAAAACGTAACCCGCTGTAGGTGCCTCGGTGTAGGCATGGACAGTGTACATTAGATCGTCTTTTTGCCGGATCATGATATTCGGGGGTGCCGGCCTTTTGCAACCCGTAGACGCCGTACCGGGTCAACTGGAAGGTTCTAATTCTTTTTTAATCAGTTTTCAACACATACGAGAACGACTGGATGGCTGATGATGCTAAATCTAATCACTAGCAATAGCCAATCATTTTAAAATTTCTCACACTTGCTGGAGGGTGTGTGAGGAACAAAAAAAAACCTCCTCCGAGTAGCCATTTTGAAATAAACTTTTCTCATGCTCCTGAACATCAGTAGCCCGAAGGTAGAATTTGTCCCAAACAAAGATTCTAACAACTAAAAAAGAACCTGCCAGCAGCAGAACACCGTCTAATGCAATAAAGAGAGCACCACACGAATAGAGATTGCCCACCACGGTAGAGTGTTTGGCAAACAAAACCGTTCACAAATTCAAATCCTCATTCGGAACTAGCGTTTGGAGAAGCCATCCTTATAGCCGGAAGCAAAACTAGACCAGAAAAAGACGGATTGTGACATACACATACACAGCTGAAAGGCTTTGCTTCAGGTGAAGTTGAGGTTTTCTCTGCCGAAGAAAGAGAAATGCAAAATTCCGGTGTAGAATAAGCGCCACAAATGGCTGTCCTTCTGGAAGCGACCGGGAGGATGACTTGAGTGTGATGTCATTGCAGAAGCTATTGATTTTGAATTTAAGTTTTGCCATTGCTTCCATACATCGCTACGAGGTATCTTGCGTAGAGGCAACCAATTTATCGTTTGAGCAAAATCTAGACGACTCGAATATTTCGGGTAACACGAAGTCACAGAATTGAAGGAAAAGTCATAGGCTAAGAAAAGACACCTGAAGCGTTCTCCACTTTTCGGTCAACTTGAATGAGGTTAACAAAACGATCTCTTGCTAGTACGAATCACGACATACATTCGTTGTGCGAGGACTCATGTCTCTAGCATCGACATAGCCGCATTTGATCTGAATTTGATTGTTAGGCCATGTTTTATGCAAAATATAAAGACACTAAATCGAGCAGCCATACAAAAAAATATCTTCCAAACCCGAAGCATCCCTCCTGTTTGCCTAATGTTCTACATTAAATTACACCTGTCGCTCGATTACCTCAACACCAACATTTCTCACGCCACGCTGGCTCGTGCTGCCGAGGTAATTAATCCAATGGTCCGGTAAACTGTAAAAACACACACAACCTCAAACAAATCACACCACCGACCTAAACCTCAGCTGCTCCTATGCTGGCTGGAGCTACAAACAAATGACAGCGAAAAACCACGAAACCCACCACAGCCCTCTTGTTTCTGCGGAAAGGCTTCGTCGTACAGCTTCATCGAGCCGATGTCTTTCGCGCCCCGGTGCTAAATGGACAACTAAACAAACTACGGTCTCCTATCCCGTTCTGCTCTCTCGCCGCATAATGGCGTCGAATGGCAGCGATCCGACTTCCCAGCCACATCACTTGAAGGTGGCGCATGAGCAAACAAGTGATTAAATCAATTATCGCCACCAAACGCTGTGTGCGGGGATGCGTACTCGGTAATCGATACCGCTTTTTCCGACTGGAAAGATTGGTTGGTTTTCGAAAAATGGTGTGTATGGTGGGAAAGGTACCGGGTGTTGATATTGACACTAGGTGGTGGTGGTGAGCTGCAAGCTTAATTGACAACTAGACCGGAAAAAATGTAACGGTACAAGGGTAGTGCAATCACCTGTAATCGTATTCATTTCGCGACAAATATTATGCAATGGAATCGAAATGTAGTGCGATAATTTTGAGCAAACATTGGAAGAACTTCTGGTGCATGTCTTTAAAAAGTCTTTAGAAACATTAAAATAACAAAAAAGAACTGTCAGTAGAGCATTCTCCTGTAACAACTCATGCCTTAGTTTGAATCAATACTTGACAGAGCCTCCTGTACTTTGGACTAATGTGACGACTATTGGAACTAATGGAACTCACTGGAACAACACTACTAGTGGCTAGTTATGGTTTTTCATGGCAGTACTCTAAGAAGAGAGAAAAAGACCCAACAATAAACTAATAAACTATTAAAAGTTTCCAAAGACTCGACGCTCTGTTGAGATCTTAACACAACCATCGCAAGACCGTCAAGGCAATGTGTTGCCTATTAGCTCAAGAATAGCATAAAGAGCACAAGAGAGATTATGAACATTATTGCAATTGTGGTTACACAGCTTGCGGATACAACTAGGTCCAATTAGAAACGATTTGAGCGTTTCTTCATCACATTTGAAGCTGCTTAAAGAATTTAATGTCCTCTTCTCGAAAAATCACCTCAATACTGACATATCTATAAGAGCATCTGGACGCCTCTCCTTTATGAAGCTCAACATACTGTGTCAAAACCTAGGACTCCTGTCACACAAAAACAAAGGAAAACGATCTATTCTCGTTAACAACTATTCGCACAATGAACAAAACCCCACAAAGTCCATTACGCGTAACTGTCATCGCGTAAAGTCGTTCCGTTTAATGGAACCCCGGGAATCGGTGAGCTTTTCCTCGGTTCAGTTCCAGTACTTCGACTAAATCACGCGACTAATGTTCAACCCGCCAGTGCCGTCACCAAAGCGAAGATAACAGGACACCCCGTTTAATCCCGGCTCGTCGATGTACCGCATCTATGGGCCGCACACACATGCCACCGTACTCTGACAGTAGGTGTAATAAAAACTTATACCCGCGAGATGGCACAGCCGTAACCATTTACAACTATCGCGATATTATTTTGTACCATCGGTGCAGGATATTATCAGGCACTGTTGGGATTGGAGAAGCAGCAACAAGGGCTGACGAGTTTTGCTGATGTTAATGAATCGTGAGTAAAATGTTGTCCAGTCTGCACTCTCGCCAGTAATGGTTTTCCTCTGTTTGCCCACTGTCCAATGACTACACCAAACCCTATTCCAGGCCCTCATCAATAGACCACCAATGTTGCGGCACCCATTCCAACTACACGGAACACTCCCATAACGGTGATATCGTGAGTACACATCGGCAGATGTAGAGCAGTAACTGATTGTAGTTCCCCCGATTAAAACAGCGATAGGATTGCTGATCCCTTCTTTTATATGTCTAATCGCATAGCCGTAGCAGCTCCTGTCAGATTTATGCAGAAAAGAAACATCATCACCGTCGCTACCTGCTGCTTATCGCTTGGTCACAATTTCATTCACCCTCATGCACTTCATTAAACGTCGCTTCCAATGGATGTATTGCCATTAATCCGTGTAACTTATCAATCAATAAGGTGTACACAGCCCTGTTCCATTACCCATTCGGACACTCTTCCAATTATCGCTTATCGTTAAAAGCTACCCATTATCCGAACGTGCCCGAACAGCAACTATCTGACCGGCCCATTTTAAACCTGACCATCGATGAAAACATGCCTCCACCTATACGGTGGACAGTGTAAAGAACCACACCGCTTGTAGCTGGCTGGAACTTTTCAATTATTTTCTACACCCAACGAAGCCTACCTGCTGCACCGAGTGCACTAAATTGACGTACATACCAGCGCGCTACACCGCACGATATAGCACACCGAGTAATTACGACCCTCTTTTGGATCTATCCCTCAGCAGCGAGCCCTCCTGAAGAATCAGCCCAGAGGACGAGCTCATGACGAGCGGTATTCAAACGATTAGACCACCATTAGAATAAACGTGCAAAAAAAAAGACACACAAACTCGAACAAGAAAATGCTTCCCTGGATAACAGAGTAGAAGTCGAAGAAATCCCAAGAAAGACCGGTTACCGGTATAAACTAGGTCAAACAACTTATGCATAGCTCCCCTTCGCTACAGGAGGCACACAAAGAAGAAGCTTTAAACTTGTGAATTAAAAAGAAAAAGATATCACACAACTGGAGCTTTAAGTTGCTGTGTGCGTGTGTGTGAAGCAACGCTCGAGAGAGCGAGAGAGAGATATTGTTGAGCCTCAGTAAAACCGGATCCCTATTTCTAATTACAAAGTTCCACCACTTATGGGTGATTGTACATTCAAGTAGCTAGTGCATCGGACCTGCGCCCGGTGGCTGATAGTGATGAGCGACACATTTGACAACAAACTTCCTGCGTTGTTTGTACACATTGCTGATAGACGTTTGAGATGTTTCCAATAACTATTCTGTACTCGAGAGTTTGTTTTATCATACACCTACATGAACTTGTTGATAAGTGTACTAACAGATAGGCATATTTCAAACACACACCAAGCGATTACAGTTCAACAATTGCAACTCTTTTTGCTGTGCCAAATATCATTTGCATTCTAGCTATTGCTCATCGTGCTGGAACTAACCTATCTAACAGCTCAATAAACATGCACATAATGTCACTATTCGAGATATCTCCAAGACAGGTGTTACGTGTGTACTTCGGAGAACGGTTTTATGCCTAACCGAGAACGGAAAAAAGACTCCGACCTCCACCAAACATCACTTAGGAAATGAAACTAATAAATAATCGCGCATAAATCGTCGCTGCTCTGGGCTGGCCCACCATCTTAAAAGGAAGCAGCCACGCGATAAATATAACCACAGGTCCGGATGCATTCCGCCGGATAGCACGAACGAAACATTAGGGTCGCTCCAAGCAAGCAGAGCAAGACATATCTCACGCTATAGAAAAAAAACTGGGAAAACGAATTGCAATGGGCGATATGAAGCATTGAACAACAACATTACGAAGCACACGTTTGCAACGTGCTCTGCAGGAAGATGCAGGTTCTTGAGATGGTATATCGGATCGTGCATTGCATAACGGAGCACCAACCCAAACGAGCTTGTCGATTATTAAACCTCGATGCAACGATGCATTATGAATCATTTCTTTTTATCAGGAGAGTCCTTCGTAGTTCCCAGTGTTCTGCAACAGATGGCGCCACCAATATCTTTGAGCTGACATGTCAAACTGCCAACATTCTTAGGTGAGTATCTAAAAAGAAATTTCTTTGAATGTAAAGAGATTATTATATAAACTTTAAATAAGATTAACTGTCCAGATTTAATTGATTAAATCACGCACACTTTCGATCACGTCAAAATGAAAGGCACGAACGATTTAAAGCACATTCCTCCATGCTGTGAGCGCATTCCTTGCACTCCTTCCGAGGTGTGACCCAGCCCGAATGAAATCACGCTATAAAATGGGTGAAACAGCAGTAACGCCCAAACACCGTCGCGTCAGTTTCACCTTCATAAAAGCGCACCCTGGCTGCTACGAAGGTGCACTGAACTGCATACATTACATACGCGGATGGTGCAATCAGTGAGGCAAATATGTGCAACACAATCATCGAACGTTGTCGCAAATAAAAGTTAAATATTTTGTGTAAAGATTTTGTACGATAAATTGATTGACTGATTGATTGAGTGAGCATCAACTACTTTTTGGAAGCAACAAATTGAAGGTTTGAGTCTACAGTGAATAAAAAACTATGTCTGAGAGATATCTAGAGACCTTCAAACAGTATTATTAAGTAATTACAATAAGATCCCTTTAAAACAACTGTCAGATAGCAATCCAAAAACATAAACATCTCTAAACAAAAAGCACCAAACAAGGTGACAGTTCCAGCACGGCTACTATTTTGCATTTTGTCCAACCTCTTAACGGTTAATTCTTGGTGCGTTACAGCGGTCCCACAGACCCACAGTGCAGGGAGTATAGAGTGACACACTGAATTGAAATGAGGAAACAATAATCAAACGCCACAGCCTCTCGCACGTACCACGCCAAAGTATCTCGTTACGCTTAACGACCTGACGTGCCGTGACGTGACGAGGCGATGGTATAATGCGCGCCCATCAAAAAAAAACCTCCGCTCTACCGCTGGATACCCGTAATCCCGTAAGAATCACAATCTTTTTTACGCACACCGTTCGACTGACGAATTACACCAAGAAACGAATACAAAAGGAACAAAAACTCGCAACGCGACATGTTTCTTACCGATGCGTGCTGTAATAAAATGCAAAAAGCTGGCTGGCTGGCGGGTGAAGGTGGATTAATTATTGTAAAACCGTTCGACACCTACTTGACGCCGATATTTTACACTTTGTACGCGCTTCACTCGCCCCAGCACCCGAACCGTACCTTCTCTTCTGTCACAAAACCGAAACAAGAACCCTACGCTGAAATCGAACCTGATTTTTATAGCAGCCAGCCAGTGTGTTTTGGTTCGGAATGATTGAGCGGTGAATCATTTATCAGCTAGTTAATGCGGCGAGGTGTATTTATCATGCGCGCTTTGGACGGGTGAGCGTTATTTGTCCCAACCTCTTTTAATCTGATAAAATATGTCGATTTTATGCAAACATTCAACAGTTGGCTAAAAATTATGGGTCAGAGATATTAATTGGGAACGAAAAATTGAGTACAAACATTTGTAAGGTTCGGCGAAATCAATCGGAGGAAATAACACGATAATATTTTCACTCTTCCTGTCTGGCGTACCTATCTATGAGGTCGTTCTGTTTTACAAGAGTTCTTTAGGCCATATTTCTTAAATAGTTGTCAGATCTTGCCGTGAGAAATTGAATTTGAAAGCAGTTCTGGCACGTCAAAAGCCGTCACTGATACTAAAAGATCGGAGCTGTCCAGTGAGAGAACCCGTCAGGATCGAGAATCATATACTACCCAGACTAGTTAGTGTTGGGTAAATCTGATTCAACTGAACTGAATGAATGACTCTGAATCTCTATTATAAAGATTCATGAATCCCCAAAGATTAATGAATCCTCAAAGATCCCCCCGGTCCAAATCCAAGAGGGCCTCGTAGTTGAAGGGGTCTCGCAAGAAGGCTTTTGCACCTCACCGCCCACCGAAGGCGTCGACTCATGAATTGAATGACTCTTCACTGAAGATTCATATGAATGACTCTTTTGATAAGATTCATAAAGCACAATACTAATCCAGACCCTACTTCGGTAGTCAAGACAGACTATTCAATTACGTGGTATCAATAAGTCATCTAGTACCCCATCAGACGGCCTGTATGCACTAGCAAGTTGTTATATCTAGAAGGATATCACAGGAATCAAGCTTAAATGCCTATTTCAAGGTTATTTCTTCCATTGTTTAAGTCATTCCTTAGGCTCTTAGCAGCTTAGTAACAGTTTTAGGTAATGCCTAGACAGTAACAAAAATGATTCACTAATTTCAGAGACGCATTATTCTTACGCTCTAACTGAAACGAAATATGTTGGATCGATACTGAGCCCTAGAGGTCGTGTTCTAATCGGATTAAATATTTCTTCCTGAAACAAAGACTTGATTCAACAGGGTTGTGGCCCGTGGTTCACGACAATAAACTAACCCTCAGAAATTAATGCTACCTCGTTCTGGTGAAACGGACTCAACAGTAAAATAACTTTGCAAAATTTAAATGTAAACAGTATCACATTCCTTGTACCAATCCTTAACCTCGACCTTAAATACCATCCACAGTTTTCAACCTCCTATCTAATCAATACAAAAACACTGGTTGCGCTTTGGCACACACACGAACAGACACAAAGGGAATGCTTCTGCTTACGATAATCGATCGCTTTATATGCGAGAACGGTTATCTCACACACAACCTGCTGTCAACGTGCGAAAGGTTAAGTTATGATGCCCTGTTTTTTTATTTCTCCACCTAGAATCCACCTGGACTCTATAAAGCCTTTAAAAAAAAAGTACGTCCTGTTCTACCCATCTTCATTAACTGGTTAGATCATATGGGTTCCTGTTTGTTTCATCCTACACAGCATCTCCGTGATGCCGCCATCAAACACACATTAGCACATCATTTTGAGGCATCGAATGGGAGACATCGATGGAACGGTCAAACGGGCTCACCCCAAAAAAATCTTTCCACCACATCCGAATGGCCGGGAGATGTCGTTTGATGTCGTCTGGGAATTGATTTGAATATCCAAACAGGTCGTCGTCTATTCGGAGACCCAACACGATACAGATATTTGGAGAGAAACAGAGAAAGAGAACGAAAGGCTGGAAGAATTTGATTCGAACCCACTTGGGCTTTATGGTTTATTTATTCAGCCTATAGCAGGGATGATGACCGGTTGCGCTCTTCTTATAGCCTAGAATGCACAGATTTGCGAAGACCGCTATTTATTCAAAGCGAATCGAAATTGAAATAAACAATCAAACTATTAAAAGAAAATAATTCCATTCGCTTCACACATATTATCTTCCGGTAATAATCAATAAAGCGTTTCGTAAAAATTGGCCCCATCTTTCCTTTCGCTTCTTCATCTAATAAGCGATATGATGAAGCAGCCCAGGTGGGCACACTGATGGCGCTTCGTCTCGCGAATTTAATTTATATCCATCGCCGCGTGTCCGAGAAGGCGTGAAACCTGCACACCGGAGAGCATGTTTATTTATTTTCCTTTACTTGGGTTTATGTGTTTTTTTTTTTGTTCGCCGAATCTTTCACCCTACGCATCGTGCGTCCACCCCAAGTCTCTCCGGTGATTAATCCAACGCATTTATTTGTTTTATTTCTTACCGACCCGTCCGCCCCAAACCATGCCCCACCTGCCACGTATCGGCACGCGAAACCAAAGATCGGTCGTTAATGAACCCCGACCTCATCAATTCCTCGCCCAAAGTCGGCAAAGTCGGCAAAGGAAGAAGCAAAACGCTCGCTTCAAGCGTCTTCCACTCGGACAAGGATTATATTTCTCTACGCTTACGCTCGTCTTGTCGTTAAGTTGCAGTTTCGGGGGCGAGTATTTTCTGTTTCCTCGGTGCCACCATTCCATTCGTTAATGTCTCATTAAAATGGCTTCATTTACTCTGCACCACGTTGTGTGAGTGAATGTTTTATTTATTTATTTTCTGTACCAGTGTCAGCCGGCTCGAGTTTTTTGAGACACATTTCCAATGTTCTGGTAGGAAAAAGGAAACCGCATCTGCAAAGTAACCAAAACCATTATCGCCGTAACGCGCGTTGATGTCTTTTTAACAGTCAAATCTCTATTTAAAGTTCGTTCTCGATACGGTTTAGAGTCCTCATTTTTATGACATAAAAACTCAGACACACATAAACAAAGACCCATTTACATGAGCAATTTTACTTCAGTTGCCAAATTGCTTAACACAACACACAGTAACAGCGGGAGAACAGATTTGCAACAGATTGACAACGCACACGCTCAATCTGTTTTGCAGTCAGCCTTCTTTCAGCGAGCCGCATCCGTAGTCGTCGTTGGTGTTGGTGGTGAATAATCCACATTTCGGTGAGCGTTATGGCTCGGTTCCGATCGTACCGCACACGGTACCGCTGCACTACACTGGTTGTGGGTCGTCATCATCGTCGCACACCTTCAATCTAAAACCATCGCCACGTGAATGTCACGGCTGACTTCCTTCCAGGCCAGCTGGTTTTCTGCCAGGTTATGTTTTATGGTTTGACGACGATGAGCGAACACCGACGAACGAGGGAAAGTTACGCCACTCTCAGCCGCGCAGAGCAGCTGGGTCGGGAAGAACGGTCGTAGAGTTGTAGAGACACCGTAAACCGTAAATCCGACACAACCCTTGGAAGAAGCGGAAGTAAGCTAGGAAGAGGATTGCTTGTACGTTCGCCCACGACGCAAGATCCTAACATTGGACATAAATATTAACCCAACCAACAACAAAAATCTACGCGCAACGAACGCACCTTCTCGCTTGGCGGCATGTTCCATTCATCCAACACGTTCTCCTTTCCATCGTATGAAAATCAAACAAGCAAACACACATCGGGGCAAGAACAACAACAAAAAAAAAATGTCGCCGATATGGACCACTCACCTCCACACGCCATTAAGCATCATAATTTGCCGAAATTAATGTCTCAATCGTACGGATTTTCACCTTTTCGTTACGCCGCCACCACCAACAACCTGACGATCGTGACACGAGGATGACGCAGAGCACGACGCGACCTCCGACTGTGAGCTGAGACGGGAGGGGGGGTGAAATTTATGATGCGCCACACAACACCATCACCACCAAAAACCTCATTCCACCAACTACCAGCAGAACTCCACGCATCTCTCTTCAAGAAGATCTCGGGGTTGATGAGAACCACCGGTGGAACGCCGGAAACCGGATTTCGTGCATTCCGGGGGGGCCACTTGTGCTGCTTTCTTTTGTTTTTGATTTCTTGCCTGCCTTGCTTGCTTCCTTCCGGTTCCGTAAGCAGAAGAGCCCGGTTAGAAAGATGATAATAATGGCGTGTTCGTCGAGATCGGCCACGAGTTCTCGAAGACTTCTTCTCCATCACTCAAACTCTGAAGAAGTATAGCGATGAGTATGTGTGCGTGTGTCTGTGTGTCATCCGCCTGTACGAAGCGCACAGAGGATTAGGTCTACTTTGGGGGATAAAAATAGATAATCTCTAAGGAATGCTGGCGGCGCGAAACCGAACCACGACCGTGACACATGACGTTCCTTCGTCTTCGTCGGCCACTAAAGGAAGTATTGGGGTAGAGGAAAGAGAACGACGCGCAGCAAAAACCGCGAACATCCGCTACCGGGATGCATGATTAGTCGGTCAAGTTTGCATCTGCTGCTATGACGGATGAGCTCTGTCAAATTGACAGATTCCAAAAAACAATTGAGTGTTGTTAACGTTACAGTTCCAAAAATGCTTCCTTTGAAAATATTCTTCAATTTTATTTCCTTTCCAGATGTTTTTAATTTTTTCGGCATAAAATTTTGATCTTAACATCGCACTCACACAGCCCACTGTATCAGCCAGGACGGTTCATCAGCAGTACATGATCACTCATTGGCAGTATAGTGATTGGCGCATCATATCCCGGCTCCTCCTGGGTGTCTCGGGTGCGCGCTACCGGAGAGTGTCTATTTTTCAACGCAACTACACCAACCATCTCACAGCGAGAAAGCACATGGTTTAAGGGTTTTGCGAATGGAGTACCGCCCCCCCGCCTTATTGCAACTGTTGCTCAAGGTTAAACGTCTTCGATAACACCGTTCCACCAAAAGGGGCATATCGCCTGGTTTTGCTGGGGGGGTAAGTGTGCCGGCACACCTACCGCGTGATTCAAGGCTTATTACCATGATGACTTTGCACGAGCCGAAACACAACGGACGTATGAGCTCATCTACGCTAAGAAATGCGATGGATGGATTGCAACAGTCAGGCAGCCGGCTTATAGCAAGAGATCACGGGAATATACCAACGGAACGGAACGAGACGCACATAAGTTTTGTCTTAATCCGTACTTAAGGTATCCCCTGCCAGGAGTGTGTTCTATACATTAGACGAACTGTCCGCCAGAGCAAGAATGCGCCAATGACCGAATGTTCGGAAAGACCACCAACATGGACGATGGACGCCAAAAACTTGACCACGGAAGATACACCGATTTAATACGATAGTTTACTGCTTAGCTGGCAAACGATGTCATCTTCGCAGCTTGAAGGTTCTGCGTACCATCACCAAAGAAACCGTTTATCCACAAACAATAAACATTAAATCTGATTGCAGCTCAAGATCACTTGAAGATCGTAATAACATCGGACGCAGCTCAAAGAGGCGGAGATGTTTGACAACAAATACTCCCGTCTTTTTGACCAGCAAACAACAGTCAACAGAGGTTCGGATTTTGGGACTGGAAGATGAACCGCCAGAAAATCACAACTTCAAGCACAGAAAAAAAATCCCCTGACTCATCATACCTTCTCCAGAGGTCGATGGCTTGCATTGCAACTGTCCGTGTCGAGGGGTACAACCGAACCGAGTTTACTCAAATATTTGACCCACTTTCAAGGTCAAAGAGAGTCCCTGTTTTCGTGCCTTTCGTCCAAATGATTTATAGCTCGTGGGTCGTGACTCGCGCATTGAAACGAACTCCCTATTATAACGGGTTGATTGGATCTCGGCTCCGGCACCGAAAGCACACAAACGACTTCGTAACGATCCCCGGCATCATGTTGGTATTATAGACCATCATTCACATTCTCCTTCGACTCTTTATCAACCTTCACCAAGCTCATCGGCACGATGCCGCGCCGTCCGATAGGTGGAAAAGACGTTAAATGTAAAACTAGAGTGTAGACAGTACACGCGCGCGCGCCATCATACACAATAAAAAGACAGTTTTTAATGTGCTTCATAATCATAAAAGCTACAGCGAAATAAACGATATCGGTACAGGACCGTGTTCGTGTTTCGGAATAGTAGTGAACAAATGGGGACGATTGTCGCACACATTTAATATCCCTCCACAAAAGCCTCCTTCTTATCCAGAGTTCATTAGGGTCTCGATTGATGTTGCCCAAAAATTTACCGAATAGAAACTTCAACTCCTTTCTACTGAAGTTTAGCAGCAGAGCGCCAGTTTTTAAAGGCAACTCAATCACAATTATTCATAAAATAGGGCAATCTCACTTCAAATGAGTGAACTTCAGGAAATTCCACCAGCCCCAGTATCTCTGTGCGGAAAGAAAAAGAAGATCTTAAGCGATCCCGGGGAATAATTTTACGACACCAATTCCGTAACCCAGGCCTCATGCATCTCATTTTATGTCTCTACAAACTTTAACTACCCACCTCTGTCTCGGGCTGCTTCTTATCGCATTCCCCACTCTCAGTTTTTGCATAAGAGCGCCAACCAGTGTGTCGGCAACCGGAATCAACGGACGACACGCAAGGTGACATAAATCAACAATTAATAGTGTAAAAGAAGGACCCAATATATTGCGCTATACAGGTAAGTACCGAGCACTGATACCGGCCAGTATCACCGGTCTGTTTATCAACGAGGGGTTAGGGTACTATCTACCTGTGTTATCACACCTTTACACCAGGTGCCCGCTGTCGCCCGTAAGCCACGACTTAAAACCCCATCAAACGCTTTATCTTATCACATCACGGTGCAGAACCGTACTATGCAAAAGGTGCGACAGACTAGTGCCACTTGGACAGGAGGGGGCCTCGCGGACTCAGATATTCAAGTATCGGTCCTTCGACGTTTGACGTTCTTCGCTATCACTCGCTGTGGCTCAACTTTATGATCCCTTCGGTTCAATTGGCTATTGAAGGGAGTCCCTGTCGTACGTCTTCCCGCACTTCCCCTTTACTCCATTCTCCTATCTAATAACACCAGGTTAGATCTACACCCGTTTGCCATAAATCGTGGCCGCTTTCTTACAACCTTCACAGGAACGATCACGCGCCCGCATTCGTGCCGCTTAATGAACCACACTAATGGTGGATGATTCATTAGGTTGTGTGTACCTGCTGGTCGCAAGATGCCGGTCAAAACAAAACCCCCTCGTATAATTCACCACTCTCCCCCTCCCTCCCGAAGACTGGGAGCAAAAACACCTTCATACCCAGCTGGCAGTCCAAACAGTTGCCAACCACGAAGGTGCGGGACACAAAACTGCAATCCCTCAAGAACCCGTTCCCAGACACTGCCGCGATACGAGTCCGGCGTATTAAACGAGGGGTTTGTGTGTGTGTGTTTGAGGCTTGGAGACGTAATTTACTCATCAGCAAACCAAATAAATAAACGCAAACGACGAGTGCAGAATTCAATTTAAATTATTTTAACATCATCTTCGCTTTTCTCTCACACGTCTAAACGCGGCCGAGACAAGATCGGGCCCCGTAGGTTGACGGAACGTTCTCCGCTCGGTTTAAAGCTGCACCGTGCAAAATGCCGATGGTCGTCTTATTCGGTTTACCGCATTGCAAGCATTACCTACACCCGTTTCTTCCCCTTCACTCGATGCACCGCATCAAGAACACTACGATGTAGAGTAAAAGCGGTACAATCCACAGCATCCACATACTGAGTCACATTTGACAGTTACTAATTTATGCCTCCATTTTGTGACACCCTCTTACCCGCTCCTGTGGGGCTGATGACTGACCAAGCAAGCAAGCAAAATCTACGGCAGCGTAAGGAAAACCAAATTCAACTCTACAGCTGCGCAATCCGCAAGGATCGAATCAAGTAGACAAGTCGTGCAGCAGCAGGCCTCCTTACCCACGAGAAGACATTGGACGCGGAACAACAAACAACACAGAGCGCTTTGCGTGGTGCACAGATTGATAGACGTGAGTCTTTCCACCGTGGTACACGAGGAAGCGTAATGCCTTCGAATCCCTCATTAACTTGAAACCACTGCTGCTTCTCGCACACGACGACCAATGTCTCGTGTCCAATGTTTGGGTGGCGGTCATTACTGATTACGGGTATGGGTGTCGCGAGAAGTTGACGAGTTTTCCCATTTGTTAATCCACCAGGAATGTTGCATCCACGAGGATGCTGCACTACACTTTCCTTCTCGCTTTAATTTCGCGCTAGTTGTTCGTGTCGTATTATTATTTGAAGGTTAGGTGCACACTTGGCTTGAAGCTGCATTAACTAACAAAACCTGTCAGATGGTACACGGCCGTCAAAGAAAACAGCGAAACCCTTTTTCGAGCTGCGATGCAACTTCGCATCCATCCGGACATCGGCGAAGCAAAAGGGTAATGTTATTCTACGTGCCACACACACAGCGAGACCGCCAGCATTCTCGTCAACACTACGCATTTCCTTTCGCAAAATGTGGATGCACTTGAGCGGGACGACAAAATGCTGGCATACAATCGGTGATGCATTTGCATTTTGCAGAACATCACCCAAAATGACGGAACAACATTCAGAGCACGAGAAAGTGATGGCGAAAGTAAAATACAAACATGTCGAAACATGTCGACTACCTTCAGGTTCTATGTCCACGCTAATGCTTTGAGAACTAAAGTTAAAAAACTGTTTCTTGATATAAAGAACAAGATCATGAAATCAAGTCAGCAGTACCAATCGGAACAACTGAACGAGGTCATGTATTAATACACGATTCCAATAAAGTCAGACCAATAAATCTATCTGAACCGAATGCTTTAAAACACTTTACTGATATTACTATTATTTGCACCGTCTAAACTCAATGTGACATCATACAATATGATTGTTACGATGCACGAAACTGTCTTGTGTCCTTCACAAAAAAAACACTCAACTCTTCGAGTATATAGCAATATAAAACTCCTTTCTAATGTCACATGAAAAAGAACTTGCGTCTTGTAATTTATAAACATTATTATCTGCTCTGTTTGCATCGTAAAAATGATGTATGCTTTGAACAACCGGTACGAGGACAAGTGCGTAAGCCATGTAAACGCCATTAAGCATGATCGAGTACGTGTCCCTCGGATTCTCGATATTACACCGACGTGTTTCCTTAACCCGCACGATCCCATACCATACACCGATATGCCCACCGATATGTTCCGATTTAACCACATCCGGGGACGCAGAAGAGCATGGTGGTCCACACGAGTAACGCGTCCGCTTATAGAACCTAAGCCTTTCATTTCTAATCGTCCACCTCCAACAGTCCCCCTTTTCTTCCAATTTCCTTTTCCCTTTAGACATGATTTTTCCACGGCTCTATCGGAAAGTACTACCTACCAAATAAATCACGTCGATGTTGCCGGGCCGATGCAAATTACCAGATGATGCTCAACTACGGGCATACCACCACCAATTACACTCCGCTCAGTGTTCGGCGGTTCGTAGTAAAACATGCGCATTTTCTTTCCTTCCAGGAGAAAAACCTCCCCAATCGCCAACCCAACTGTAAGGCTATTAGGAAAAGTACCGAAGCCCCAAGCGTATTCCCATTTTCGGGACTGTAATCGGATGCCCCCAACGGTCGCGTGGTAATTATTGTACGAAAAATGATCCTCTTTGGTCTCCAAACATTTTGGAAGCCCGAAGAGGTTTGGATCCACGTGGCACGTGGCTAATTAATAAGCAAAAAGAAGCACCGACTGTTAAAACTTTGTGTGAAAGTTTAGGATATAATTCGCACGCACACTTTAATCTGATATCGGTCGAACGTTCGATAAACTGGCGCAAGAACAAGCAATTGAAAGTCTTTGATTCTTCCTTTCTTTGTTATATACCCGCAAGGGAAACCTTTTCGCTTGATGTAATCATCAACCAGCAGCATCAACCGACCAGTGTGCTGATGTAATTTGGCTTATTTTTAAAACACTCATCAGTAAATCAACCACTACCATTCACCCTGGCAGGCGCGCATCAGTGTCGATAGCGGCTCAAAAATTCATTTAATCGTTTTATAGCCCCCCGCAAATGCTACTTCGCCAACCAATCAGCTCCGGCAAGGGACGGCCATTAAATCAAAACCTTCAAATGGGATCATCTTCTCCACTTAAAGCGGCTATCATATGAGGCAAGAAATAATAGCAGCACACAACAATCCCTCAAATCCCCAAACGGAATGCACTCTCGTCGCGCTGCTAGAATCGGTGGCTATTCGAGATTTTGATTTAGGACAATAAAAGAAAGGAAGAATTCGAACAACTGCAACCGTACAGATACGGTGTGCCGCCGGCTGGCTTTGCTACTAACTCCCGGGGTTACCTTTTTCTTGCGAACGCATACGCCAAACAAACAGCTGAGTCTGACCGGCCAGAAACATAAATCACGTCCAAGTGGACGGAAAACTGCGTACCGCACACCGAATTGCGATGCTCTCGGTAGCAGCAACCTCCCTGGCACACAATGCAATCGTGATAAATGGACGCACCGAGTCGAACTTCCGCTCGGAGGAAGATTTTCGGACGACCGTTCGAAAGCGCAACCTCTCACAGCACAGAGTACGATCGTGAGTGTGTGTGTGTGTACCTCACCGGATCACGCAGATGTGATCGACCGACCTCGGTTGCGCATACGATAAACCTTAACCTCCCAACTGGGCCTAATACTACCTCCTTGTACTGAGCCGATTTTAGGGTTTTTTTGCTGTCGGGGAACCGAACCAATGATACTAAAGCGACCGTCTATTAATACTGCCTCTAGGTGTCACTTTCCGATTCGGTCGGTAATCGCAAATCAGGTCTTTCACAGACAACGCCGCCGACGGGAGAAAGGAAGGAATCCTAAAATTCGAAGAAAAATCGAACACATTTGTCGAGTGTGTGGCTGTGGCGACGTTCTTTGTTGCTTTGTCACCAGCGCGAAAGTGCCACTCGGTGCGAGTGTTGCCACAGTCGTTTCGTCGATAAAGTGCGCCCGTCCCATCACCATCAGGGCTCGAATTACTCGCTTTTAATTCTGATGTTGTTTTATGGTTCTCGAAGTTCCTCGTTGCGTACGTTCTCGCTCTGCTTTCCGTCACCAAACTGCGGTGACCGACCAAAACTTCGAAATGCCACGGTGTTGATGATCCGAGCAATCCGAGTAACCTCAACGCAAGTTTTTCAGAATGTCGAGCCGAATTTGAACCGGGAAGCGACCATACGCACTACAAGCGGCAAGAACAAATCGTGTACGGTGTGCGGTGGATAGGTGTACAGAGCGCTTCCGCTCTGAAGGGTGTAGTTGCAATGTTTCTGGTAAGAAAGTGGACAAAAACAAGGATACTCTATCGCTTCTACCGGCGAAGAAGCAATATGCTTTCCACTAGCATAGCTTAGTGGGTAGGTTTTGGTGGCAGTAAATTAGATTGACGTTTGATAATGAGCGATTCGCTTCATCCGCTCAGCTTACCCACATACCATCACACCCGGGAGGGGATGCAACGAAGGAGTTTGGGAACTGCTTCTGCTACCGAGAACATGCCGTTGAACGCGACGACGACGGCCAAAACCCCCGGACGGACAACGGACCTGACGGTGCGTGTTACGTCGTCGTCGTCGATTGGTCGTCGTCGGTCGCAAACAGAAATAGATTGCCGGCCTTCATTCCTGGAGTGCGGTGACACACACGCACTCGCGCACACACGCCAAAGCCATGCAAAGAAACCGGGGTAAGCCGAAAATGTGCCTTCTCCTCGTATAACCAAGAAGACACACAATCACATGCGTCGCACACCGTTTAAATTTCGTTTTTCACGCACTTTTCACGCCTTGAGGAGCGGCGAGCGGTTGGCGGGCGAGTGGTGGCGGAGCAGTGTTGTGCCGGTAGTACGATGACGATGATGAGAATCGACTCCGAACACGACCATCGCTTGCTCGGTGTGCTGCCCGAAATGGGAAATATGCTGTGCGACTGGGGCGCGTACGACGACAGCAGCGACAAACAACGACAATCTTTGATGAAATCGCTTGATGGTCGTTCTTCTTTCACGCGTTTGTTTTAATTAGATTGATTATAAATTTAGACAACGCTCACACCGAGGTACGCAACCGAGGATACCGGGGCCCCGTCCTGATGGACGTATTGCAGCGCGTACCTCCTCGATACGCGACCGGTGTTGTTACGCAAGGTTTCAACCAAAACCTCCGAAAAGAAACGGCACTCGGTGGTTTTGAGTCCAAAGCGATCTAGCTAACGCGTTTCTCTGGCACAATGTGTAGCGCGCTACTACACACGCATCAGGAATGAATTGAACGTGCTCTCTCCCTGCGGTGGGTACATCTCAGACAACGCAGCGAATGATAATCTCGGTCCCGTCCGCAGCTTCCCGGCAAGACGACGTGTGTTGATGGAGATACACACTACATTGTTGGTTGATGCGACGGCAACAAAAACATGCACGTACAACAAGCCGAATCATCATAACAAATCCAAAACGCTAGACAGCATACATTGTAGTTGACACGCATTCTTTACCGGTTTCAGACAGACTATTGCATGCCACCGAGCATAACTACTAGACCACAAGCCATAACCTATGGAAATGGTGTACAAGACGGTTGTGGATATCTACGGTAGCGGAAGAATTATTCTGACAGTTGCGGAATAAAGTTTACGATTTCATCCATCTTGGTAGAGCGTTTTCTGATTTACGCTTCTCCTTAGGCGATACAGTACACAGATTAGCGTTGGGATCACGGACACCGCATTTGAAAACTGGACACAACCATTTTACTCGTCGATGATGGAGTCTCGAGCACTTACCTGCAAAGAAACAAAGAAAATCCATTAGTTATAATGACCAATCAGGTGTGAGCGAGCGAGCGAAAGCTCCCGAGAAACACAATTTGAAAACTCAACATCATTAATCACACTGCTATCTTGCTACATTTTCTACCTGATGCGAAATTGTTGCTTCTCCACCACTGACCAACCGAAAATTCCATGGGTAAACTTCACCCTGCGCTAAGCAGAAGTCAGCTGTTTCCATCCTGTTCCAAAATCTTCTCCTTTCACAACCGCAACTTAAGTTGAAAATTCCACTAAATTTAAACCCAGCGTACACGCTTGGAGATCCTTCACTTAACCACAGTGCAAACCCTTCTTCTTATTCTGCTCCAAAATGCGAAAACACCTGAGCACTTCGGTTCGGTCACTGACGTCGTCGAAATGGTAAAGGTTACAATTAATGCCACAGAAAAAAAAATTAATGCCACCCACACAACTAGAAGCTTCCCACAAAAAACTGTACACCAAACCGAGAAGGCGAACAGCAATGGCCGAATTCTCTTAGGCGAAAGATCAAGACACGCCGTCACTTGAAACCACCGTGTCACTTCGGATAAGACCTACTGCCAACTGTACCAGCTACAGCACGATATGCTCGCGAGAGTACACCGCGACGAACAGGAGGTCCAGCAGTAGTTTCGTTTTTTTTTTCGTATGTCCACAAAACCCGGGCCATTGCCACGTACATCGTAGAGCTTGGGTTGTGGTGTGTGCATTTTTTCACCACGGAAGGAAGACAACAAACTGTCGAAATATTGATTTTCCTGTTTTTAATTCCTCGCCATGGTCGCCACAGCAGGATACCGTTGTCGCCAGCGCGCGCGCATGTGGACATTGGAAAGGGGAAGACAAACTAACGCACTCGTCCGTCGGTGGACAACAACTTCGAGCAGTAAACCGTTGACAGCCACGTGGTTGGTGTGCGCCTGGCAAAGTGTCATCGTACACCACACTGACATGTAGTTCCTATTGCTTCGCACGACAATTTACGTCCAGGACAAATGGACAGCAGGCAAATGAGACGGTAAGGCATACCCCCCGAGCTTACACTGAGCAACTGCTGGGTTTTGCCTGTTTGAGGCACTAGGTGCAATATTAGAAGCTTCCGTTTAGACGACCTGATATTGACGGGACTGGAGGTCTAGCTGTCTACCGATATGCTTCAATTTAATTAATTTTTCAGTCTCCCATCCGGTGACCATTACGACCTTGTACATACACCCACGGACAGAGTAAGATCTCGACCGGGCATCTTTACCCACCGGAGTGAATCTTCTTTTTACCCCTCAAACCCAGAGCTCGACTAAACGGACTTACCAGCGCAGGCAAGTAAGCGAACGTTGGCACGATTGCGGTAAGTTTCCTGTGCTCGTCTGCCGAGGTCATCCGGTCATTGATTGGATAGCCTAACCGCGGCCAGAAATTCATTATTGCACAACTTCTGCCCCATC
The DNA here is from genome assembly GCA_002091835.1 of Anopheles maculatus. Taxonomy (NCBI): domain Eukaryota; kingdom Metazoa; phylum Arthropoda; class Insecta; order Diptera; family Culicidae; genus Anopheles; species Anopheles maculatus. The sequence goes on from KZ061974.1 coordinate 175,730, forward strand.
CTGGCGTCGACCTATGGCCAACTTGTAAAGGCAGAAGGCAGAAAACTAAACAAAAACAAAACCAAGGTACAAACCAACGCTCAAGAATGGTCTGCCAGCACGCAAACGGTACTCGGTAGAGGAAGGAGGGAAAGCCTGGGAGGAAGTGAAAATAAATCCTGTCCAAACTGGCACTAGATCATGGCTGCCACGACCGGTTTTTTTGGTTTTGCCTCTTGCCGGTTACCCACCACCGGATTCGGAATACACTCAGGGAACTCGTTGCGATAGTGGACAACAAGCTAGCTTGTCTCTTTCGTCGCACGGCAATCTTTCTTCTGCTAACGCGGAATTCTTCACCTACCGTAGCAAGCTTACCTACAAAGAAACAAAATCAAACTCCAACTCAGGGACCTTGGTACCGCTCAACGCGCGTACACACGAACTTCTCCGAGAGTACCGAGGATTTGTGGTTTTTCAGCTTCTGAGAGATCGGCGAGGTATCGCGCGCCCCCTGCCGAGAAGGTATCACACACACCAGGCAGAACTTTCTACCTTTGAAAAGCCTTGAATAAGTTGACAGTACAGGCAGGGTGAATAAGTCGAACTCCATGGATGCTGCCACAGAGACAGAGAGAGAGAGCAGCAGAAGGAACTGCTCAGTGGAACTTTAATTGCGATTCATTGTTCAGGGCCTTGGATTATCGGACCGCAGAAGATATCGGCGTGCGTCGTTCCAACGTTTGTGGGAATAAGAGAGCGAGAGAAGAAAAAAACGCGAACCTTTAACATACAGACCGCATATAAACGAAGCGATAAACATTTATAGTGGACATAAAGTGAAGAAGTCACAATAAATAATCAATATGGTAAGGAGGCCGTAATGTTGTAAAGATTATTGGAGGTTTACCGACCGAGATTGGAACATTGTCAGAACGCGTTATGAATTGATGCATCAATTGAGCAATTTGTGCGTCCTTAAACCAATAACTTTCCAGCGAACTTAACTTTAACTTTAACTCTAGGGAAATACCTTGAGCGCTCATGAGCGTGACTTGCGATGCTAGAGCTACATTAACTATCTCCCGCACACACAAACGATCTGATTTCTAGACATTATTTCAGCCCTCAGAGCTCGCACAAAACGCAACGCCCCGCCTTTGAAGCCTTGCTTTAAAAGCGCCCAGCGAAAGTCTTCGAGTAACTGCCCACGATCACAAGAGCGGACAAGCGGAGTACGGCGTTTAGATCTACAAGGCAACCTCCACCAACGAGGACCAACACGTAAGACGCAGTTGCGCAGACCGGTAGAACAACTCTGACCGAACGCTTGCTAGGTGCTCTGTGTTGGCAGCAAACCAGTCCCAGAGTACGATCGTACGGCATAGATAGCGAAACAAGAAATCGACCCCGAAAACGGGGACGGGGATCTAGCGATCGCGCGAGCACAACGTTCGATCGATACGGAAGGTGCACCATTTCAAATATGGCGATCTGGTAGTGGCGATACACACCAAGATGTTCCGAGCTAGTGCACTCCAAAACGCGCTCCGATATGGGGAAGGTCCGACAGCACTGGAACGCAAAAACTTCAAAACCCAATACCTGCAGCACACACGCACGATATGACACAGATTGACTACCGAGCGCGGGTATGTTGGTCAAGCGACTCGTCATCATCGTGTTCCTCCCGCTGGCACGAGCCAATAAGAAAGCGGCACGACCGAGAATGCGGTCAGTAACGGGACGCCCATAAGCGATTAGGGCTGTGAAACTGAAAGTTCTTCAAACGTGTGACGTGTGCTGAATTTTAATTAATTGACGGATGTTTGTAGCTGTTTGCCAGGGATTAACCTTTTCCCCCGTTGAGCACGAACCGTTCGGTAGACGCCTCTGGTTGACCGAAAATCGTCTTCGGGGCGTGTGGTTTATGACGGTTGTATACCGGGAATTCTAAACCGAATGCAAATGAGACACTTTAAAGTGAGGCAATATATGTATATTCTTGAGTTCTGCAAAACTTCATTTGTATGCTACGAAACACACCGACAGCAAATCATTTTAAATATCCTATTAGCTCGTTTTGCGATAACCTAGTTTATCGTCCGGTTCTTTTCGAGTAGATCAACAGCAAGACACCTTTTCGAGGCCGAACCATAGCACAGACCCTCAAGAAAGCTGCTGGCAGTAACATATTTTCATCTTATTTAAACGATTTCAACCATTTCCAGAGTGTCCTCGATAACTCTCGAAAATGTATCGAAGATTTTAATTTATTATAAGCATCTGCATTGGTAAAGCCATGCCAGAGGTTCCTCTTCCTACATCAAAAGCTCTTATCTCCGTTTAATTGTTGCATTGTCCTTTTGTAAAAGCTTCTCTTTTAAAGCTTCTCGTGAGATAAATACCAACCAAACAGGAACGGAAACAAAATGTCAAACACGGCAAAATAGAATTGAGGCAAAAAAACACAGCATCTCATATACCAGAGGGGGGTTCCAGAAATTCCTGGACCAGAATTGGAGGAGAAAAAAAACCCCCGCCATCGACAAGCATCGTACGAGCATAAACTTTTCGCTCATTGCGCTTAACTTTCCGCTTGGGAAGGTAGTTTGGTAGACTTTGGGATACACATTTTGCATATGCAAACGATGTTAGTTTCCTTCTTGCTTTACCATGCCATTCCACTCCAATGTATATCGTGAAAAAGGACACAGCAAGAATCAAGCGATGGCAACGAAAAAGGAAAGGAAATTGTGATGGCTCGTTTTTGTGACCTTTCGTTTGTGCAAACTCTCTTTAACTGGTGTTGAAGAGTTTCAAGCGAAACACACACAACACATCTGCTGTGAATAATTTGCTTTGTTTTTTTGTTTAGGGTGGAAAATTTAAAGTTTTTCCTCCTTTGTTGCTTAATTTTCATTCTATTTAAGGTAAGAAATTATTTACGGAATAATTCGCCACAAAAAAAGCATGAAAATAGCTTTAACATGGACAATTAAAACGTTTTGCTTAAAGGGCAGGGGTGAGCAACTACATAGCAGTTATACGGTGTGAATAAAAAAAAATAAATTATTTACTGTTTTATTTTTTTATTTTTGTGTGTATTTTAAGCAAAATTTTGCAATATTTTATCACATGCCATACAATTTATTATGATGCTAATATTTATAAATATTATAATAAAAAAGGACCTAAGCTCCATATAAAATGGTCTTGAATATCGCATCAACAACCCAAGAGCACAGTAAAAACTAGTGTTGTGCTTAATGAATCTCATCAAAAGAGTCATTCATATGAATCTTCGGTGAAGAGTCGAATCTTTAAGGATTCATGAATCCTTGAGGATTCATGAATCTTTAAGGATTCGTGAATCTTTGGTGATTCATGAATCTTTTTGGAGTCGACTCATGAATTGAATGACTCTTCACTGAAGCTTCAAATGAATGACGACTCTTTTGATAAGATTCATTAAGCACAACACTACATGAATCTTTTAGGATTCATGAATCTTTGGGGATTTATGATTCTTTGGGGATCCATGAATCTTTATAATAGAGATTCAGAGTCATTCATTCAGTTCAAAAAATTCATTCAGATTCACGAATCTGAATCAGATTTACCCAACACTAGTAAAAACACTCTAAAACTAATTTATTAATCTTTAATCGTACATCCTGTAATCGTATCCTAAGGGAATGACTGTTGGAGCTTAATTTTTGTTGGAGCTAACTCTCCATCCTTACTGTGTCACGCACTTACACCTATTTACTACACAACACAAAGCTCTTCTACTTCCAGCGACCGTACCCCGGAAAAAGGTAAACCAAAAGTTACGACATAAAACACTAAAACTTCCCTTCCGGATTAGAATTGCTAGGTAAAAGCGCTGCCACCATAATGGTTTGGCGCAAGGATTCACCTTTTTCTTTCAACCACATACATCACATCCCACAACCTCGCAGCTGTATCCGTACCCACGTAATGTCATTTTGATTAAAAAGTAGCGTCACAAAAGTGTACAACAAGCGGCATCTATTCCGTCACTAGCAGCGGCTGTAAACGGTGACGTGGCAGCTGTGGCGCAAATGAAAATTGTCTAACTTAATTCTCTTCCCGTTCGTCCCGAAACCTAAGAAGCGGCACAGGACGGTCTGTGATATGGAGTTCTGAACCGGAACTGACATTTGTTGCGGAGGGAAAAAAAACTCCCCATTTCACCCTCGAGATAGTCATGTTGGTCACGCGGTTTTTGGTATGTCCATGGAATAGTCAGAAAAACGCTAAAAACAAGCATTCGTCATCCGGTTCCGCGATGAATGTTGGAAGAGCTCACAGAGATCTAAAATTTTAAAACCCAAAAAAAAACCCCACACGGTGGGCCTTTCGAAATTAAATAAAATGACAACCCTTTGTGAGCGTGCCGAAACAAAAAAAAAACAGCAAACCACCGACAGATAAAAGATAAAAAGCGGAGTTTGCCACCGGGTTGTAGAGTTGGAAAAAATTTCATTACCATTTCCATTTCACCTACACCAGCCTCGCTACAATTTCATAAAAACAGCTCGTGCGGGATAAGACCACACCACCCGGCGAAGAAGCTAAACCACCACCACCGAAAAAGGCAAAAGTTCGGCAGCGTACCCGTGTCGAGTTTTGGACTAAATTAAATTTTTGATGCACTTCCGCACACACCAGAAACGCCACACACACGCAGAAACACGCGGACAAGGTTGTTGCGGCACAGAGAGAAAACTTCCGATTGAAAACCACTGCATTATGGAGAGGAGCTCTGGTCGCGCGCACTAATTAGTGAACTGACGAGAGGTTGGGCGACAATATTTAAGCATATTTTAACCATCTGATTTTGGTGAGGATTTGTGCTGGATAAAGGTATTTAAATTTAAACCCAAATGGGAATTTGAAAAAGAGAGATATTGTAGATGTTAAAGCCTTTCCAGCAATGTCCCTATGGTCGCCTTTCGACAGCTAAAAAACAACTGGTTGTGAAGCGAAGTTGAATGAGTTATAATTTAAATTAGAAAACAATCCATCTAGAATTCGACACACAAGCGAAAGACAAGAATCAAATCTGTAGACGCCACCAAAAATTAACCCAATCCGCGTCTTGCGCGTGCCGGTATCGAAACAAAAACCCCAAACTTCCCGAACATCCTTGAAGGAGACGAGGCGATTCCTCCATTAAAAAAACGGGTGGAAGAATTCATCTTCATCGCGACGGGCCGCGCACGAAAACTTTTCTCATTTATCCAGCGTGCGATGTAGCAGAAAATAAGCGAAACCGGTGAAAGAAAATCCAGGCCAGGAAGATCTTTTATTGGAGAGAATTCTACGCCCCAAAAGTCACACAACGCGGCACAGCGCTCAATGTAGTGGCAAAGAAGGGATTGATTATGCAACCAGCCATGCAAGACCGGTTCGGATGATGGATACAGAATCTGGGGAACTGAGCAAAGAGCGAGCTGTTGCATGAAGTGTGTTATATTTTATTTATCTCCTATGTTTTTTGGGCTGCAAAATGAAGGGTATTTATTTTATTTCGATCTACAACACACGACGACGACGAATGGACATCATCGATAGTGGTTGGATGTTCGAACAAAAAATAAATAAATAAAAGCCCCGGGTGTCGAAAATGATCCGTCTGGAGCTAATCAACCGGTGTCTGAATAATGGATATGTGAAGAATATCGATGAGGCTACAGCTGAAGGAAAGACTTTCCTTGTTCTAGACACAGCTACAGCCTCTCGCAACAGTCTGTCAGCTTTTGCGATGAATTAAGCTACATTTGGACGTGAGCCCAATGTTTGGAGTCTCCCCGAACAACAACCAATAATCAGGAAACCACAAATACAGCGATCGAGACTACTTTTACGACAGCCATAAAATTCAAATCATCTCAATGCCATAATTTTTAACACCTTCTCCTGAAATGACAGATGGAAATCCATCTCACAAATAAAAGAAGAGCAGACCAACTCATCCATCAGAGTTTGTTCACCCCTTCCGAAGCAGGCGGGCGCACGATTAACATGTGCTTATTAATATAAAAAAGAGAGCGCTTCTTCCCCAACTCAACACGTTTTATTTTGCGAAATCGCACGAAAACCAAACAACTTGAAGCATAAGAAAACCTGTATATCGTCCCACCAGAGTTCAAAACTCCGTCTCTCTGTGTGTGACACATTGCCGGTGAATAATTGCCTGTTATAAGAAAAGACAACCAATACATATCAAACAAGGGAGCTCAAAGTAGCTAAAACTAAAGCGAACAAAAAACGAAGACATAATTTGTCCTTCGCTTCGAGCTCCATTTAGAGCGCATCTTGCCGGGCAAAGTGGGAACTCTTTCACGCTTATCAGCGACGACACGGTAATCCCTCACCAGATACTTCATTATCTGGCCGTGTGCGAATTGCTTATCGAACGACACACACACGGCAGCCCTTGAGCGTGATGTCTTTCGATTGTTGAGAGCGCACGGTAAAGAAAAGATAAGCCATCGGAGGAACCGAGAACGTGGAGAAAGACATTTTGAAGTACAACTGAAAGGAGGGCCGAAGGTTCAAGTATGTCTCGATATGGTGCGCTCGATTAAATAAAATTACGAAATGTAAAGTTCAAGTGTTAAGAAGCAATGAATCGGTAGCAATCCTGGAACGATTCTACTTCTGTGCAACGCCGAGCGCAAATCCTAACCTAAAGACCCACTACTATCGCCGGACATAAATTAGTACTCATTAGTACATTCCATGTTCGACACATCTTTTCTAGCACTGCGAACATTTCTTCTCGCAAGTCCGAATCTATTATCGTGCTGCTGTTACGCCGCACCCCAAACGCACCCGCGGCGATTTGAAGTCAATTCGGGAGCTAATTTTAGCCGCCCAAGCCAGCAGGCAGCTTACGTTGATCGCTTCCAATTGGTGTTCGCTCTCGGTACGGGTTTGATCTGACGTTTGGGATGCTAGCAGCTGTCAGCTGTGGGTCGTTGAATAGCTAAGCAAAAAACTCCTTCACTCACATATTTGAAGAATTCTAATTTAGCTCCATTTTTCTTGAGGTAACTTCCGCACTAGGGGCTCATTGTATTGCTTCACATCCAACTCTAATGTCCGCATCGATTGAAGTTAGGGGGCAGCCTTTGGGAAATCTTAAACGCATCATGTGTCAATATTAGAAGCAGCACACGATGGAGAAGGAAGTCTCCACCACCATCTGTGTGTACACAGTGGCACGTTGCACCATTGAACATGGTTAGTTAAAACCGAACCACCATTTTCACAAATATCGGAACAGATCGCTTCCAAAACCAACCACAAACAAAAACCTTCCATTTCCTGGCTACGCATTCCTGACACGACGCGCCAATATCGGGGGCGAACTTCGAGTAGGCACAATTTATGTGCACTCATCTCTCTACCAGAGTCCATTAGTTGAGGGATACGCTCGAACTGGTCCCGCCCGCTTCAAACATGGCCCCCGAACGTATGTGTTTGATGGGGAAAATCTTTTTCGATAAATTAGTCCTAGATGGCGGGTATATCATAACATATTTATAAGCATGATTCAAACAATATATTTCATTCGTGTACGCGCACGAGACTGGAAGAGAAGTGGTCGCTTACCTCGAGCGTCTAATTTATGGATACCAAAACGGGGCGAAATTGCTACTTATGGAAGTCCAGATGTTTTGCAAAAGATTAAGAAACAAGCGGACTTACTGTCTGTAGTAGTAAGAGCTTAGCGGGGATTTTGGATGTGGATTGCTCCGAACAATAATCAAGTGAAATAAATCTTTCTCAAACATCGGGCAATGTAAAGCATAGGTCTCCAGTGTTAATCAACAACTTTACTAGGTAACCACATCAAATGTAAAACTCTTCAATATCTGGATACCGCTTTCAACATCCCAAACTTCCCAAATAATTTAGGCATAAAAATATTAAAAGAGATGCTCCCTTTATCTTTAGAGAGCAACCCCTAACCACAATCGAACCGAGTTTAAACGTTTTTCACACTGACCGCAACGGCAAACAGGCGACCTACCTAACTCCACAACACAACAACGCCCAAGATCTTCGCTACTCCCACTGATGAGCAACGACATTTGGACATTTTTCCACCCTTGAGGTTGGATGATGCTGGATGCCGAAGTTGCCGGTGGTTGGCGGAGAATTAGACGATCTCCATATTTGGGCGAGACAGAACCGATACCGAAACGAGCAAACGTTTAACCTAGCGACATTTCCCCTTCCGTGGTAGCGATTGTTATTGGAGCATCTGTCCTGTGGCAAGATCCTAAACCTTTGAACGAAGAACCCTGTGCTGGTGGTGCTTGTTGGAATCGAAAACCCATTTTTGGAGAAACAAAACGTGCCAGCAATATCTTCCACAGAAAGCAACCACAAAACACGACGTCGGATGCTGTGGAGCAGCATCACTGGAGCCCAATCGTTTCCGATTGGTAATATTGTCACTAAATTGGAATTTGTTTCCATGAAAATGAAAATGAAAATGAGGGTTTACCCTATATCGTATGCGAACTTCCACTTCATCTCGTTTAGTCTATGATGGGCGGTTATATCTAAAACTTATTCTTATTAAATCGTTTAAATTTAAATATGTTGTAGCAAAAAGAAAAGAATACAATGACGTGTACGTCAAGCTAAAAATCGATCGTTATTGAAAAGAGCGGTCGACGCTTGAGTGGCCGAGTGACGTACACGTTGAGTGCTTTTCGGGCTCTCTTGATTGTCATCAAACTACTTGAATCGCATCATCAGAGCTACTATTGTCTTACAGCATCGTCTGGGGTAAGGTTTAATGGTTGTAAGCCGGCTCTATAGCGCTATGGGCGGACGACGATGAGCACGAGACCGTTGAAGTGATCAACACGAACGGGTAAACGCTACGCTTCTACTAGCCTTAAGAGCCATTTGTTCCATTACGCGATTGTTTCGCCGTGGACACAGAGCATATACAGGCTCTCTCCGGGGCCTTATATCTCGTTGTACTTCTGGCTTCAGTCTTCCCATCGATTGCAACGTTCCAAAAAACCCCGTACACCCATTGTCATTACCTCGAAACGTCACGCATCGAAAAACGGGTTCAACGTAAAACGCGACAGCCATCAGTACTACCGAGACCTGTTCCTTTTAATCCGTCGCCGTGTCCGGACGGACTGACACACGCTTGGTGACACGCTCCCATTTTGTGGTTGTACATGTCTCTCGCTCCCTCTCCAATGACATTGCACATTTCGGGGCCAACACACAAGATGGCGCGCGCACGAAGCATTCACAACAAAAGGACAATATGTACACCACCCTCGGGGCGCAACGAACCGTACCAACCGAAATGCAAGGTTCCGTCTACTGCTGCGGTGACACCAAGGGCGAAATCTAATACGACACCGCGCATCCACCCGCCCTATTATCCCCCTTCCTGTCACTTGATGACAATAGACCTTTCTGGCCAAATTTGCCGGCTTTACGCACGCAAGAAGGCGAAACGCCAGATCTTGGTGACGCTAGTAGCATGAGCACCAAACTACCGTACGTCGGCAGCGATTGCATCTCAGTTTTTGCTGACGTTTTTTGGGTTAGTGGAAAATTGTGGACGGCAGATACAGAACCAATCGTAGAATTTGAGGAATTGATTGTCCAAAATCTTCCAACTAATCGCTTTTTGATTCTTCTTCGCCTGTCATCTCCAACAGTTCGAGAAGATCTAGAATTAAGATGTAAAATTTGGAGAATTCTAGTCTATATGCAGGACCAAGATTTAAAGTTAAGAGAAGCAACTTATTGTTACACCCAAAAACCGAACCATAATCGCTTGAAGTGACGCAATTCTGTGGTCCTTTTTGCATGCCGAGCCGTTGTCTACTCGTAATGCATGTATTGCAACGAAGAGTCGCTTGACAGAAAGCGTCAGATGATGCCACCAGCTAATAATGTAATTGGTTTGTGTTAGACAGACAGACATGACGGTTAGGAATATAACATTATAAGACTTCTGTCTGTATCTATTATCGCAAACTAAAGCCACCGTTGTCAACAACTACGGGATTAGTTCACTTGGCTTCTCCTTCTGCAGTTCATTACAGTATTTTTTTACTCATCTTTCTAGTAAAAGTCTTCATATACTCTATAAAAAGATTTCGCCTAACATCAGCTCGACCACAACCACAAAGATTCACGTTTATCTCCACATATTCAACTTGATTTCTTTGTTTAACGACACTTCCTACGACAACACCAACGTATACGGGACATTTAAATGGCGCTCGTTATTTATTTAACCTTTTTCAAAAACCTCGTGGGGCATCGAGTTTCACACACTTTCAGTTTCATCTTGACCGTCATCCACTTTTTTGCTCATTTTCTCTTCCTATTTTCACTACCCTGCTTAAATTATATTCAGAATGGTATTATTTTGGGTAGACGAGCCTACCAACTCTACCAAACGTATATGGTGACCGGAGGCCTACGTATGTGTAGCGGGGAAATAGCCAGAAATTAGCCCATTTCAATGCTAATGCTTAATGCGTTTTACCCTGGCCGGACTCCGCAGCCATACACACCAGAACCTCGGCTGATATACCTCGACCGACTGCCAATTCTCGCGCGGTGAAATCAAAATATTCAAGTCGTTGATAAAAACCAACGCCAAAAACCGGTTATACCTCCGGTCCACACTTTCCTGCTACTACTGACCGAATTTAGGCGTCAAGGTTCAATTTTTTGTTTTTGGGGCCACCAACACAGGGAGTGGATGTCGTTTTCACTTTCGTATCAACCCGAACAGCTTGTGAGTCGAATTTTGGAGGAAGAGTTTGGTTACAGCATAAAATTTAAACGTCCGGAATCTGGGCATCCTGGACTTCTCTCGCATACCACACCACTACATGAAACCTGACGGGGAACGATAATGATGATGAAGCAGTTATCCTTGTGCGCATGAAGGATCGCAATACGCGAAGACATCTCTCGGCTGAACAACAATAATTACAGCGTACGTCTTCCATACCGGTGCTCGTTGTCTGCCATTTATCATTGCTCTCATCGAACCTTTTGCCTTTTTGCGTAACTGATGCAGTTTCTCGTTGCATAAAGGCTGACACGCGAAAGAAGATCGACAAGAACGTCATACAGAGAGTAAGAGTGAAACAGCGCATGTGGCGAGTCATTAATGGATCAATTTTGTAAATAAAAACCCCCTGCGCTCAACAATGGTCGTCCGAACGAACTGGTGGACATGAGTTTTGCTTTTTAAATATGCATCACCATTGAATGTTTCATTCCCTTTTCCATTCCAGCGTCTATGTTCCTTCGCTTCTGGGCCAGCTGAAGTTCTTACAGCACTTACACGTACATACGTACGTACCATCACCGGTGGGAGTCTGATAACAGACGAAATAGCAATCCTTTTAGAGAGGTTAACGCTCACACACACAAAAACACTTTACCGGCCCCAGAACATCCATTCATCTTTCGAGATGCATGACAGTAGCCGCAAGCCGAACGATTTACACACACCAGCCAACCAACCGATTTTTGGCAAACCAAAAACATGAAAGTACACTTCACGGGCGAGGGACACCAAACGTGACTAACGATGGCTTGAGAGAAATGGTTCTATTTTTGGTTGGTAAAAATCTTAAAGCTATCTTCAATAGTTTGATTAGATGTTTGAGATGTTTTGTTAGGTTAAACGTTACAACAAAATTTGAATTTTAAATATTAAAAAAAACAACAACAATATAAATGCTTTGTGTGCGGTGGGAATGTTCGAAACATTTTGTACTATGAGCCATGCTATGTAAACCAACCAAAAATGGTGTGCTTAACGACGAATCGTGACCAAAATACCTAATTAAATAAATGTTTAATTTGATCATTTAAAAGAAATAATTATAAGCCATTAAAGCAACTAATATTTAAGTAATAGACTGTAGTTACGTCCAACAATTAACAGTTCTATTTAACAGCGAAGAATCCTAGATTGCTTAAATTATTATTATCTTTAACTTAAAATTGTTTTGAACGTAAGAACACTTGTTTTGTGATCTGTACAACATTGCAATTTTACGAATATTTTCAGTTAAAGACATACATACTTTAAAACATAACCCACTAAGTGCAATACAAATGTGTGGTGGGAGCGCCGGGATATTGTGTATGATGAACATGAAGAAAACGGACAACATAATTGTTGGAATTTATTTAGAAAAAACAACTCAATATTGTTCATTTTTAAAACAGAACTCACTAATGCGTAGTAATGCAGCTCAAGCAGGAAGCTTAACACACGAAATTAGTAACACAACGATACTAAATGTAGAATTATGTACTTAAATTACAAACTCTAAACGCTGATCGTAAAATTTCTAATTTATTCACAAAAAAAACATCACCACCAAGACACATTGTACAACGGAAAACATCATGGAAAAGGAATTACCACTAGCGGTTTATAATCCCACTTAACAACTACATTAAATCCACGGCGGCACACATGCGTTCCGAAATTCGTAAATCAATTTTCAACAAGTGTCACCGCCAGGTTGTCCAACAACAAAATTCCATCGCAACAACCACCGACGGAGAAACGCCAAAGCACAGCATCATCAGGACTGGGGCAGAGTATCAGCAGCTTCGCTGCCATATGTGCGACCGGCCGGCTTTCATCATAAATTTGTACCGTGATGGTTTTATTACAAAAATTCACATTTTATATCGGTGCGCCATTTACCGAACAACAAAGCTACCAGGCGGCAACCATCTCCGGCACAGTAAATCCTCCTTTTTCTTCTGCTTCGACCCACGGTCGAGAGCTAGTAGTAAACAGTTTTATTAGTGTCCTCACTAATTCGACAACCGGCATCGTTTTTTATTGCCTTGAGAAAGTGCGAAACACAAAATGCATCACCGGAAACGCAGCACCAGAGCAGGGCAAATGGTAATCTTTTGGACAACTTTTGCCAACCGATAAAGACTTCATCGGCCGGCGCATGCCATTCACAGCTTTTCGCAGCGCGCCATCCCGTCTGGTGCAAACAATATGGAGTTCAGTTCAAGTCAACCCACCCATACCGCCCGGGTTTCAATTGTAATGAGAAAAAACAAGGCAACAAACTAGCCAGAATTAAGGAAATAGAGAAGCCGGCGGTCGATCGATGGGTTTTCCCTCTCTGGTTTGACCTATTTTTCTCCCCTCGCGATACGCGAGACTCGGTTTTTAACTCTGCCTTACTAAAAATCACCCTCTTACGAGGCCAGGAATCATCATGGGGCTGGCATTTTCCCTTCTTTTTAGCACACCACAGTGAATGGATGAATTCAATCAATGAAAACCCAAACACACACAGGACAGGGAATGGTAAATAAAAGCCTCCACTCACACACACACACACACACACACACACACACACACACACACACACACACACACACACACACACACACACACACACACACACACACACACACACACACACACACACACACACACACACACACACACACACACACACACACACACACACACACACACACACACACACATACAACAGTGTATGTTTTCCACCCGCCAAAGTGATGTCTCGTAAGTGATGGAGGGTGTGTTGGAAAAATCTTTACGCAAATAATGGGCCAACACAAAAGGAAATCGGTGGATATTGAAGTATCGCTTTCTGTCCCATTGTCTGTCGAAAGTTTTTGCTTATGAGCGCAAGGTTTAAACAACGCACAGTGGTTGCGGCACACATGAAAATATTTTAGGTGACGTTTAGTATTTTAAACTGCAGTAAAAAAATGTAAATGAAACAAGGAAACGTATTAAAGGGAATTATTTGAGGTGTTACACATAATATAAGAAAATTTATAGCATGATGGTTGCACGCTTTGACAGTTTGACATTTTTCCTCCGCCTGTGTATCTCAAGGAAGCTGCCCAATTAGAATTTCAACTCATTTTGTAAAAAAACGCTGTTTGTTAAAGAATGACGTAAAGATTGGTTTGTAGAAGCAGCTGTCAACATTCGTAGCTACTAATTCTCGTGCATTGAAGCTGAGATGTTTCTCAACCAAAATGCTGTCAGTATCTGTCCTTGATACCGAGCGATAAACTCGGAAAAAGTCTCCAAAATTGGAGCCTCAACCCTCAAGCTGGAAGCAAGAGTCGGGATGTAGGAAGAAATACCATCGTCCGAATAGGATGTAAGTTATAGGCTTCTGAGATATTACAATATTAAGCAATTGTCAAATTTCACAGCTGCAATTTGTTCGTCCCCAAGATTCGGGACAGCCAAAGTTGCAGGTCCACAACAACTAGAAGTTTTGTGTCAACAAATCTAGGAAGTAACGCAGGTCCAGGACACTGGATTCTAGTGTTGTATCGTGGAATACCTCGACAAAAACAGAAGAAGATGTTCCGAAGATTCTGTCTGCTCTTCGGAGTTGAAGTCTCTGGCGAGACCTCAATATTTAATGATTTCTCTTTGCTTCCAACAGAATTAATCATGAGTTACATTCTAAAGTTAAGATTTTACGCAACACAGGAACAGGTCAGCGCTTCCTTCAGAGTTTCTGTCACATTGAACTCGCATCTAAGATCTTGTTCCTTCCAAAACGCTCACCAGAGATTATTATGACATAGTTTTCTAGAGAAACTATACATCAGAGATTCTTCTTCTTTAGGTGAGATTCAATTTCGCATTGAAAAAAAATATTGGAACTCTGCCTCAGGATGTCTCGTCTACAGACTCTTGCATCAGGATATCTGGAGTACACTGAAGCACACACTGAACGCACAACTTACCCGACTATTGAGCGGCACCTCGCTCATCTCCTGGCCGGTACAGAGCCGCTTGTTGTGCGGCCCATCCTGACCGCCACCGCCGCCGCCGCCGCCGCCCGCGGCACTGCCACCGTTGAATGACGCCATGATCATCACACCGGGAGGATGTTGTTGCTGTGTGAACGCGATCGTTGTGCGGGTCGTGTAGCCTGTACGGCTGCCTGGTGAGAGTGTTTAAACTGGCTTTTTGCTCTTAGCACACAGCGATTAGCGCAGCACGACGCTACACTCTTTAGCTCGGGCAGCAATCGAAGGCGCTACCCGAATTTTGCTTTTGTGGGTTTCTTTTTTTCTGCTGAGTGTGTTTATGTTTATTTTTCTGTCAACTCGCAAGAGTTGGTGTCAGTCGAACAAGGGTGTGGAGGATGTGTTTCTTGATCAGAACAGACGGACAGAAAGTAGAGTAGTGGAGAGTGAGAGAGAGATATATATGGAGTGATAGAGCGATGCAGAGATCGTGTGTTTCGTGTAAGTAGTAGTTCGTGTATAATGTGGTAATAGTGCGACAGCCGGCTCAGCTGATACGGGCACGACGATCCACGGAGCGAAAATGGGAGATTTTGAGTGATAGAGCGATGCAGAGATCGTGTGTTTCGTGTAAGTAGTAGTTCGTGTATAATGTGGTAATAGTGCGACAGCCGGCTCAGCTGATACGGGCACGACGATCCACGGAGCGAAAATGGGAGATTTTGAGGGCTCTTCGAGCTGGTACCACTCACGCACTGCTTCGGCAGGAACCGGGGGACACCCTTAGAGATATTTAGGCTCGGCGAAAGGAAGCAAATCTTGCCTCTTTCCTCTTAGCTTCTTCGCTTTTTCTATTACACACACACACACACGCGCGCTCACACACGTTGAATTGCAGCACACTTCACGCAAGCACTCTCTCACCTCACCAGCACAATACACGGGGAGATCCACCGAACGCCTTCGGCAGGAACCGGGGGACACCCTTAGAGATATTTAGGCTCGGCGAAAGGAAGCAAATCTTGCCTCTTTCCTCTTAGCTTCTTCGCTTTTTCTATTACACACACACACACACGCGCGCTCACACACGTTGAATTGCAGCACACTTCACGCAAGCACTCTCTCACCTCACCAGCACAATACACGGGGAGATCCACCGAACGCGCGGGGAGATCTCTTAATTGGCCACGGAAGGATGATATACTTTTAAATTGCGCCAAACAACACTTTTAGAACACACTTCCTTTATTTTGTGCACACTCTGCTAAACGGGAGATAGAGATAGAAATGTACATGAGATAGCTGTCCTTCATACCATTGGACCAAACACACAGCCCACTACTCCAATATGTAATCAAAAATAGCTTGCTTTGATCCGCTGCGTTTTGTTCTCCAATTGTTTTCACTCGAAAGATACGGCTGGGGTCCTCTTGTTTGCTAACATTTCTATAATAATTACATTTAATGTACACTGGCAGCGACGTTTCACATCTCGGTGGAGTAAAAACTTTCGCCCAAAACTGCACTGCACCGCATTACCCAATCCGATTGTTTTGTTTTATGCAATTGTCTGCTTGCTTTTCGTCCATCGAACCGTGCAGAGAGATGTGCGTGATATGGTGAGCCAAGTGACGCACATACCGACAAAGGTTTTTCCTGACAACCAAGGAAATGAATTCTCACTTCTCATTGCTCACCACCTGTGAGTGGGCTGTATCGCAGAATTCAATTTAATACTGTTTCCAATTTACTGATTGTATCACAATGCGCAACATCGAAATGTACAGAAAACGATGCCTCAATTCACCCACCCAGAGGATACACAAGAACTCACAACCAATATGCCGGCGATACGCCCGAAACACCACCAAGAAAAACCGGAAATGTCAAAAACTGTCCTGCCACCGACGACGCACGCTGTTTGTAAAATCCAGGAACCAACGCGAACTGTCAAAAATGTCGACCAGTGTGCTCCACACAACGCAACACACCAACACTACCGAAGGGGGGAAACTGCGATTCGGGAAAAAAGTCTCTGGCGAGACCTCAATATTTAATGATTTCTCTTTGCTTCCAACAGAATTAATCATGAGTTACATTCTAAAGTTAAGATTTTACGCAACACAGGAACAGGTCAGCGCTTCCTTCAGAGTTTCTGTCACATTGAACTCGCATCTAAGATCTTGTTCCTTCCAAAACGCTCACCAGAGATTATTATGACATAGTTTTCTAGAGAAACTATACATCAGAGATTCTTCTTCTTTAGGTGAGATTCAATTTCGCATTGAAAAAAAATATTGGAACTCTGCCTCAGGATGTCTCGTCTACAGACTCTTGCATCAGGATATCTGGAGTACACTGAAGCACACACTGAACGCACAACTTACCCGACTATTGAGCGGCACCTCGCTCATCTCCTGGCCGGTACAGAGCCGCTTGTTGTGCGGCCCATCCTGACCGCCACCGCCGCCGCCGCCGCCGCCCGCGGCACTGCCACCGTTGAATGACGCCATGATCATCACACCGGGAGGATGTTGTTGCTGTGTGAACGCGATCGTTGTGCGGGTCGTGTAGCCTGTACGGCTGCCTGGTGAGAGTGTTTAAACTGGCTTTTTGCTCTTAGCACACAGCGATTAGCGCAGCACGACGCTACACTCTTTAGCTCGGGCAGCAATCGAAGGCGCTACCCGAATTTTGCTTTTGTGGGTTTCTTTTTTTCTGCTGAGTGTGTTTATGTTTATTTTTCTGTCAACTCGCAAGAGTTGGTGTCAGTCGAACAAGGGTGTGGAGGATGTGTTTCTTGATCAGAACAGACGGACAGAAAGTAGAGTAGTGGAGAGTGAGAGAGAGATATATATGGAGTGATAGAGCGATGCAGAGATCGTGTGTTTCGTGTAAGTAGTAGTTCGTGTATAATGTGGTAATAGTGCGACAGCCGGCTCAGCTGATACGGGCACGACGATCCACGGAGCGAAAATGGGAGATTTTGACGGCTCTTCGAGCTGGTACCACTCAGGCACTGCTCTTCGAGCTGGTACCACTCACGCACTGCTTCGGCAGGAACCGGGGGACACCCTTAGAGATATTTAGGCTCGGCGAAAGGAAGCAAATCTTGCCTCTTTCCTCTTAGCTTCTTCGCTTTTTCTATTACACACACACACACACGCGCGCTCACACACGTTGAATTGCAGCACACTTCACGCAAGCACTCTCTCACCTCACCAGCACAATACACGGGGAGATCCACCGAACGCGCGGGGAGATCTCTTAATTGGCCACGGAAGGATGATATACTTTTAAATTGCGCCAAACAACACTTTTAGAACACACTTCCTTTATTTTGTGCACACTCTGCTAAACGGGAGATAGAGATAGAAATGTACATGAGATAGCTGTCCTTCATACCATTGGACCAAACACACAGCCCACTACTCCAATATGTAATCAAAAATAGCTTGCTTTGATCCGCTGCGTTTTGTTCTCCAATTGTTTTCACTCGAAAGATACGGCTGGGGTCCTCTTGTTTGCTAACATTTCTATAATAATTACATTTAATGTACACTGGCAGCGACGTTTCACATCTCGGTGGAGTAAAAACTTTCGCCCAAAACTGCACTGCACCGCATTACCCAATCCGATTGTTTTGTTTTATGCAATTGTCTGCTTGCTTTTCGTCCATCGAACCGTGCAGAGAGATGTGCGTGATATGGTGAGCCAAGTGACGCACATACCGACAAAGGTTTTTCCTGACAACCAAGGAAATGAATTCTCACTTCTCATTGCTCACCACCTGTGAGTGGGCTGTATCGCAGAATTCAATTTAATACTGTTTCCAATTTACTGATTGTATCACAATGCGCAACATCGAAATGTACAGAAAACGATGCCTCAATTCACCCACCCAGAGGATACACAAGAACTCACAACCAATATGCCGGCGATACGCCCGAAACACCACCAAGAAAAACCGGAAATGTCAAAAACTGTCCTGCCACCGACGACGCACGCTGTTTGTAAAATCCAGGAACCAACGCGAACTGTCAAAAATGTCGACCAGTGTGCTCCACACAACGCAACACACCAACACTACCGAAGGGGGGAAACTGCGATTCGGGAAAAAACACACATTCAGGAAAATGGAATCTCGCCATTACGCACACCACCACCATCCAGAGCGTAATCCTTCGTGACTGTGAGGGAAAAAGCTGCTTTCTCTGGCCCGTGTAGCGTGAAAGGAGTTTTTCGGTGGAAAGTTAAAGCGGTGGTGTCTATGGTACGCATTATCAATGGCGCCTGGCGAGAAAATGGACGATGGAAGATATTTTCTGTACCGTCGAGAAAATGAACACATACACTACCAAACACGGTAGTACGAAAGGGAAGCGAACGTCAATGTGTAAACGAATCACCAAAAGGACACTTTTCCAACTTCGAATGTCATGGCACTGTGTTCACGAGTGGGACCGAGAGAAAGATAGAGAGAGAGAGGGAGCGAGAGACTGGCTTTAGCTGCTGGAGGCAATTTGTCTGGTTTGAAAAACCAGCGACCGCTTTCCACACAACGCTTTCCCAACACAAAACAAAACTTACGATCTCTCTTTCGCTCGCCAAATTCAATGCATGCTCTCTCCCTTTCTGTCGTGTTATCGGCAAAAGCGCCAACCATTTGTAACGGGGCCGGCACACGATGTTAAGACGGAAAATGTCGGTTTGCCGTATACAGAAAGAAAATATAAATCCCCGTCCTTCACATCGGTTGCCATGACAGCCCGCACAGGGAAACGCAACCGAATCTGAAACGTCATACCGTACACACCGTGTGGTGTGAAAAAATCGGAAATAAATGTCAAGGATCGAAAAAAAGGGCCGGTTGATCATTTGCCTTTCACCGCGATACAGAACTTTGCCACGTTTTCTATTGGCACAAGCGAAAAGGAAAACCTAACAACACAAGAAAGCATTACCGGCCACTGAACTCATCAGCATACGGCGCTTAAAGATAATTCGCCAGCATAAGAGGCTCTCAAACACACCCTCTCATACAAGCACACACACACGGATACGAGTGAAATACATCAATAACGAATATCTTTTCCTTCCAGCCAGGCGCGAGTGGAAAACTTAATTACAAGCGCACCCCCACAGCTAATCAACTTGCCCAAAACTTGCTAAGCAGACACATCTCGATGTGTGTCTGTGTGTTGGTGATTGGTTCGAAAATTTCGGTCCCATTTCCAGGCATTTCCAAGGCATACCGCGTTTCGGCACATGAATTAACATGTCTCGCTTTCCTTCCTTTTTCCGGTTGCACAAGCAGCAGCAGCTTTTGCGTACATGCGCGTTTATATGTGCGAGCAGCGTGTTGGGTGTGTAATGGTGTGCGTTCCGTTCGAGGGGTTTTTTTTTGTTGCTCCCCTTGTATGCTTCGCGTATGTTTACATCGTCCATGCAGCAGCAGCAGCACGGGGTTGATGCACGGGGGTGGTTGAATATATTTTCTTCCCTCCATCTGTCTTCTTCTTTCTCCGCAACTCCACCATTTAAAAGCGAAAAAAAGCGAGGCTAGAAAAATGCTGAATTCGAAAGCGAACGGAACGAGAAGCCTCTTCTCACTTACACAAGCAATCGGCACACACAGGGCACCTAGTGAGAAAAACTACTCACACGATTATGTTTCAATGTAAATCTAGCACTACCTATTGACGAATAAAATTATGCTTTTGTGGCTTTTTATTATCATCCCACAAAATACCGAACAATTGACGCAGAGAACGCACTTTTTAAGTAGCTTCAATTGTAATGAGCTAGACAAAAACCGGGCTGAGATGTGAGTGTGATGGCAAACAAAAACAACAACAGTTTGACACATTGCTCGCTCTCATCTCACCATACCGGGAGGCGGTTTGCGTGCATGCGTGCTTCTATTGCTATATATCGCACGCACACACACACGCACACAAACCTTTAACCGTGTGGGGATCTATTGTTTTACAGCAAATTGTCCTCCGGGCGACCTCGAACTGCTACTGTGTCTTTGCTAAGGCGCGAGACGGATTTGCTACCGTCATTCACTGGCGCTCGCTCTCTCTCACTCGTTCTCGTTCATCTCACGCGACGCGCGTCTCACCTAAACGCGCGCACACACATTCCAGCGCACATCGAAGAAGCCCCCAGCTTCAGGGTTTGGGAAAACAAAGTGATTGCGTTTTCCCTCCCCCCACTCTCCCCTCCCTCGTTCCTCGTTATTGTAGCACGCTATAGTTTGTTGTCTCGCATACAGCGATGTGATAGATAGGAGCGAAGATATGAACACTCATCATAGATTACCCGCTTTTTATATGCACAAGAGCATCCCGTGGCTGTTGTTAGGTGCCTCGTACAAGACAGAAAAAAAGCGCGTAACAAAAGTTTTCTCCACTTACACACACACACACACCCGCGCGCGTGCATTTATAAACACAACAGAGTTAACCAGGTGGTTCCTGCTGCTGCTGTGTTGTGCAAATGATAGCTTCCCAACACACACCGCTACGCGCGATCTGGCCTACTATACTATCTATTCACGACTCTTCTCCCTTTTTGCTCACCCATGAAACAGCAATGGCTACTTGAACGTCGCACGAGCGAGAAAGAGAAATAAAATACGTGCAAAAAAAAAACAGCGGTTTACTAGCGCGAACGACGACGGACGATATTTCGCGTAGTTTTCTTCTTCTCTTTCCCCGGATTCGCGATTCGATCCACACAACCGAATGCGTGCTAACAGCGGAAAGAAGACAACAGAAACCAGACTGCAAAAAAAAAAACATTGCTCCACCATGCGCCGTCTTTACGTTTAGCGCGCGTCTTCTTCTTCACTGCTTTGTCATCCACACAGTACGGGCGCGTTCAGTCCGATCGTTTTAATCGATTAAAACTCTACCAATCATCAATAAATGACAGAACACAAACGACAGCACAACATAAATACAACACATCCCAACCCCGGGGTGGTACCCGGTCTGTCTGATCCCGCGCCAGCCTTTTGCTTTTGCGACTGTATTTTGTTTGACCTGATGGTGAAAGATCAATAAAAACACAGCAGCAGCAGCAGCCAGTCTTACTAGAGAAGCATGGGCAAACTATTGCTGCTACTACCACTACTACCAGCAGCTACCACGGGCGGTGTATGTGAGCTGTCAAAACGGAGTGCGGTCTGTCTGCGGTAAAGTAAACAACGCGCTGTGCAGTGACGAATGTGCACGCCTCAAAGGGCCTTCCGATTTGTTTACCATCTTTCCCTCTTGTGCGGTATGGTGGGCTGTCTATACGGTGTACAGCAACCCGGAAGCAGAAGTACACGAGAACCACGGTTTCTAGCAGCCGAAACACGGTACTGGCGTTCCAATACAACGAACAAGAATCGCCTTGATTTCTTATCCTGTGTAAGTGAAGCGCATCTCCATCGAGAGACTACTTTTAACAATACTAATATTGCATAATTTCAGGGACATAGCGGAAACAGTGCCGGTTTCTAACACAAAAGAACCGGCATCAAATCTCACCTATAACGTAGCACCCGCGCACGCACGACTGATTACATTCCCAGCCAGAAATGACAAGAAGAAGATAAATTCACGGTGAAACATCGTGTGGCATGTCCTGTCACTGATTGTCATTTGTGTTGCTACAGAACCATCATGGGCTACTAGATAGCAGAGCTCACAGAAACGAGATAATCGTCAACACTGTAGGAAGGTTTGGGTTTAGTTCAATGATTTTCTTTATGAAACACACACACACACCCGCGCGCGTGCATTTATAAACACAACAGAGTTAACCAGGTGGTTCCTGCTGCTGCTGTGTTGTGCAAATGATAGCTTCCCAACACACACCGCTACGCGCGATCTGGCCTACTATACTATCTATTCACGACTCTTCTCCCTTTTTGCTCACCCATGAAACAGCAATGGCTACTTGAACGTCGCACGAGCGAGAAAGAGAAATAAAATACGTGCAAAAAAAAAACAGCGGTTTACTAGCGCGAACGACGACGGACGATATTTCGCGTAGTTTTCTTCTTCTCTTTCCCCGGATTCGCGATTCGATCCACACAACCGAATGCGTGCTAACAGCGGAAAGAAGACAACAGAAACCAGACTGCAAAAAAAAAAACATTGCTCCACCATGCGCCGTCTTTACGTTTAGCGCGCGTCTTCTTCTTCACTGCTTTGTCATCCACACAGTACGGGCGCGTTCAGTCCGATCGTTTTAATCGATTAAAACTCTACCAATCATCAATAAATGACAGAACACAAACGACAGCACAACATAAATACAACACATCCCAACCCCGGGGTGGTACCCGGTCTGTCTGATCCCGCGCCAGCCTTTTGCTTTTGCGACTGTATTTTGTTTGACCTGATGGTGAAAGATCAATAAAAACACAGCAGCAGCAGCAGCCAGTCTTACTAGAGAAGCATGGGCAAACTATTGCTGCTACTACCACTACTACCAGCAGCTACCACGGGCGGTGTATGTGAGCTGTCAAAACGGAGTGCGGTCTGTCTGCGGTAAAGTAAACAACGCGCTGTGCAGTGACGAATGTGCACGCCTCAAAGGGCCTTCCGATTTGTTTACCATCTTTCCCTCTTGTGCGGTATGGTGGGCTGTCTATACGGTGTACAGCAACCCGGAAGCAGAAGTACACGAGAACCACGGTTTCTAGCAGCCGAAACACGGTACTGGCGTTCCAATACAACGAACAAGAATCGCCTTGATTTCTTATCCTGTGTAAGTGAAGCGCATCTCCATCGAGAGACTACTTTTAACAATACTAATATTGCATAATTTCAGGGACATAGCGGAAACAGTGCCGGTTTCTAACACAAAAGAACCGGCATCAAATCTCACCTATAACGTAGCACCCGCGCACGCACGACTGATTACATTCCCAGCCAGAAATGACAAGAAGAAGATAAATTCACGGTGAAACATCGTGTGGCATGTCCTGTCACTGATTGTCATTTGTGTTGCTACAGAACCATCATGGGCTACTAGATAGCAGAGCTCACAGAAACGAGATAATCGTCAACACTGTAGGAAGGTTTGGGTTTAGTTCAATGATTTTCTTTATGAAATCTCAAAACGCAAGGGAAAACATTTAACTTTTCTTTATTTTTGCACAGGTTACTCGCACGCTTTTATAGGACACCGCAACGCGCCCCACACTAGTACCGAAAGGGCCATTGTGTTGTTCGAAGCTGGAGCCAAAGCCAAAGGCATACACGATGATTAGTTAAGTGACGAGCAATCAAAAGAAACCGTAGCGCAACAATAGGGAACCGCAAAACCGGAATGGAAAATCGGACAATGGAGCGCCATTTCGTGACCATCCATCTAGCCATCCCGGGCGGCGGCAATCGAACCTATTTTGCCGGGGGATAGATAGAGAAACACAAGAGCGCGCGCGCACGCACACCAAGAAGTGGCTGCTGCTGCTGCTGCGTGCGTGTTTCGATATAGCGAGAACGGTACGGGGACGCCATCCCTTTAATTTCTTCCTACCCCCCATACAACCCACACATACACACACACACACACACGCACCCATAAACGGTGTGGTGGTTCTATCGATCTTTCCCGTATTCTAGAATTCCCCAAGACGGGGTAAAAGATCCGGCCCGTAGTAGTAGAAGGGTCCACCTACGGAGGCCACACACAGTTCACCTGGCAATTTTGCGGCAGAAAAGGTCGAAGGTGAAAACTGAAGCAGTGCAGAGTTTTATTTATATTTGATTTTGTTTGATTTTGTAGAAGGCGCACACACGAACCACAAACCGGAGCAGAAAACACACAGCGGATCAAACCCAAATCTTCACACTACGCCAAGGGTCTTTTTTTTTGTTGGGACGCAAAGAACACAACCGCACGGCGGCACACGAATGAGAAAGCAAAAGCAAAAACATAAAACACCGTCGTCCATCGTTCCCGGGGGTTGTTGTGCTTTTGCTGCTGTGTGCCTGCGCTTATGCTCCAATTTCTGTCCACCGAGAGACACACACGTAACGCACTTGGTATAGTACACCGCACTGCACATAGTTTTATTGGGAAGGTTTTCTATTCTCGCCACTGATTTGTTTTTAATGCTACACCAAGTGGCATTTAGCGTACGGTTCACTAGACGCACTAGACTTTGTTGGGGAACGCACTCACTAGCAGCACACGGAATATATGGTGGACGAGCGTGTGGTCGTCCGGTGGTGCTGGTAGTACACATAAAAGGGTAAGGGAATCGTGTGCCAAACACCACTAGTGGCGGAAAAGCTGGCCAACATACACTTCTCGGTGAAGATACGTGAAGAAAACACGGCTGAATGCTCACGACGACACTTTTTAGAACTCGGCGGGCTCAGGAAAAACGGAAACTGACGCGAATGACAGCGAACGCAGCGCTCGAAGGTCTCGAATGCGAAATTCCGCGAGAGCTGTTGCGTAGAGCATGAGAGAGGGAGAGAGAGCGAGAGCGAGAGAACGCAACACATTTTTGTTTCGTGGGAGGCTATTTTTTACCGTTCTCATGCGTTTCTCGCTATCTCTTTCTTTCTGCCACACCAGTACCCCGGCGATATGCTTGATTCGCCACGCTTCTTACTCGCGCTGCTCATCGGATCTCTTTCTTATCTGTCTGCTCTCCCCCGTCTGCTGTAAAAGTGAGCAAAGCAGTACAAAAGAGAAAGCAAGTTTTGTTGGTGAGAATTTTCAACCATTTCTCACACACGCGTTATTTCACACCAGCATTTGCTGGTTGATATTTTGCATCTCGCTCATGCCCGCAAACTTCTCACCTGTTCACCTGTTCTCGCGACATGGAAACGCGCACAGCCAACGAGAGCTTCTCCGATGGTGTTTTAGCTTCTCACCTCCTCTCCCGTACGGTGTTGCTCTTTTGCTTACGCACAATTTTACATCTCTTTCGTTCGCCATTGTTCCTCGTGTTTCACCTGTCATTTTTCGATGTTTCGTTCGACAAATGTAAAGAGTGAAAGAGAAGCTTACGCAAGCGTAGATGAACATACATATGACGAGAACGATAGACAGAGAGCAAAGTATGGTTGCTGGTAGTCTTGCACATTTCCCAAGTACCAAAAAACCCAACTGGCGTGGAACAGTGTGTGGCGCTCTGACGGAAAAGTGACGTTTTGGAGAATTTCATGTGCTCGTTAAAAGTGCACGGGAGCTTTACTAGCGCTTGAACACTGGATGTGTTCGAAGCTGTTTAATTTAATTTTGTTTTACTTTTTATCAATTTGTGCTACAACAATCTAAACTTAAGATTTACCTGTATCGTAAGTGAGGAAAATGAATGCCGCTTTTTTAAGATCTTTATACATAAAATTTGCATTAAGTTTCACTTATCGATTTCAAAACAATTGTGTCTTGCTTCTAACGATTGTTTTCATTTACTTGTAGTAAAAAACCCGTGGAACCTGTGTTATTTACTACTATACGGAGCTGGTGGACAGTAATAAAATAAATGCAGTGCGCAAATATCGAGGAATGGTGCTCATTAGATAATGATATGAATCTCAGCAAATAGGGGTCGTGATTTAGTATAAGCCGCATCGAATTTCTTCACAAGACAAGATCGGGTATAGAATATTATTTGCCCTTACGCAGTGCAGAGACCATTTTGTTCAAGAAATCAAGAATAGCAGACCAAAAGCGTTCGCCGTTTTAGGTTGGAAATTTCAACTTAATAATTTGTATCTGATACCATACATTAGCAATGAGCAGCTATAGAAGCGTATTGGATTAAACATGAGCCTAGTTATATTTGTCCAGGGTCTAGTTAGGGCACGATTCGCGTATTAGCTTTAAGAACACCAGCGATAGTTGTTTGAGCAAACGAGACACCAGAGGCTATGCTGACGAACCTGCTGGGCTATGAAAGCTACTTCCTTAGGTTCCAATAACTATTTTGCAACGATGAGCATTATCGAATCTTTAGTGCGCGTTTATCTTCTTCTGCATTGATTCTTCGAATCGCCAGACTAAACTATTACAATTTTAATGTAGCTGGTAGTATCGTTCCGTTGATTCCACAGATTTACTCTCAATCTTTCGCAATGATTTAATGCAGTGTAGAGACCCAACCAGGTAAAACCAAATCATAGAAAGCTAGAATTAGCAGACCAAGACCTTCGGAGGTTGTAGAATCAGAGAAGAAGAGACCCACCCAATCCAATCAAACTCAATATTCTGTTCATTCTGGCGATCGCAACAACATAAGTATTCAAGACTTTACGGAGTGAGACGTCGTCCAATGCCTTTCTCATGACTTGACCAACCGATCGGAGCCTAACGAGTCTAATTCGCTGCACAACAGTAAGATCGTGGGGTACAGAGTCCCAGCTTATACATCCCAGTTGCATTTAATCCCAGCTTCAAGCCCATCGCAGGTCAGACAGTTGTTTTGAGTGGAGAAGTTCTCTCCAGCTGTAGTAAACACAGCCCGACAGCACCTTTTGCGCGTATTTTAGAATCCTTGTAATTGTTAGTGCTGATTTTTAGCCAAAAAATCTCTAACCCTAGGTTCTATGCCGCTTACTGGATCCTTTGGTAAACTTCTGTTACTTAGAAGACTTATAGAACTTCTAGAAGATTGTCGACGAAGTTTCTACCTCTGAGTCTCATTATTATCGAGTACTGATGACAGCCCTCCCTGGTAGGACTGGTGCAGGAATATTTACAAATCAGCGATATTATCTTAGACCAATGCAAGTTTGCAATTTCTTTCAATATCATTGAATCGTGCAAATGCTCTCAACAAACAATACCAAAAAAACGTGGCCATAATCTTGCATTTTCTTCTTTGTTTTTTCATCTTCTTCGTTTACTTCTTTTTATTTCCTGACGCATTGTTATTCGTCCGATCCTTCACCCACATCCATATCCTTCTATCGATCTCTCTCGCTTCACACCACTCTGCTTCTCTCTACTGTCTGCGTATTGTTGTGTCGTGCCGCGTTTTGGGTTGTGATTTGACTACTACCACTTCTTGATTCGTCGTTGTCGTCGCAGCGGCGGCGGTGCGTCGGATATCGATGATCGGCGCCTTCCTACATACACACACACACTGTCCATCCATCAGTCCCCGTCCGTCCATCCGTCCTGCTTATTAGTAGCACACAGCGCGCGCGCATTACACACACGATTTTGTCATTCGTTTTTTTCTTTCCACTTTTACAATCACACTGAATGGATGATTATTAGTAGTAATGTACCCTTTCCCACAACTCTAGTAGCAGAGAATAATAGTCGACCCTCCCGATAGTAGTAGTATTTTAATAGTTAGCTGTTGTTATTCTTCTGTAGTTTTCAATTAAACAAGTCTGTATATGTGTGTGTGTGTGAATATGCATGATGCATGTATAAATGAAGTTCATGTTGTGTTTCATTGCGTGTTGTTTTTGATGGCTGGGGGGGTGGAAATGGTTGGTTTTCGATCATTTGCCTTTTGCTTCTATATTCCTAACCTCCTTCGTTTGTTGAATTCGGCACGATTTTGATGTATTTCAAACGGGGGGGGATGTGGTTTCTGATGTGTTTCCTGTGCTGTGTACTATTACATGTCGGGTATGTGTGTGTGTATGTGTGCATATGCCTGCCTTGTTTAGTGTGCGCCTTCCTTATGTAGTACAGTTTGTTGTTGTTGTTGTTGTATGTAGTGTTTGTTGTTGTTCCTTACTGACGATCAGTGGCGCGCAGCTTCTCCTCGACCGCTTCCCGAGATGCCTCGGAAAGGTCAGTGGCCTGAATGTATTTCTGGACGCCGACAAGCGACTTCTTCAGCGCATCGAACGAGCTCGAGTACAACATCTTCTTCTTAACCTACAAATATAAACAAACAACAGTTTTATAAAGAACACAAACATAATTTTAAGCTATGCACCAACCTTAGCAGTATCTGGGCACCAGGACATCAGGAAAAGCTTCTGCTTCTTCGAACTCTCTGACGTGCCCTGACATTGGTGCATGTACTCGAAATCGAACAGTCCATATCTGTGAAGCGAAAAGCAAAGGTTTGGGAAACACACAAACACACACACATTAGAACGATTGCTCTGAACTCTGGGAAACGCAAGAAGGATTCTTGTGGGTCCCCCAACTTACCGGCATTCGCCCGGTCCACCTTTCTGTATGTCCTCCAGGAAGCTGTCGTATTCCGCGTTACGGTCACCGATCACCTCGACGTCGATCTGTTTCTCGTCGCGAATGTAGAAGATCACGTAGCGGTGCTTCTTATCTTTCTTTATTTCTTCATAAGTGGTCTTGCACACGTCCGATACGGTTACTCCGGAAGCCTAGGGGGGTGGAAGCAAACACGGAAAGAAAGAAAGGATAGTTGTCGTTAATGCATGTGCTCTACACGCAACAGCGATAGTGACGAGAGGATCATATTTTATTACCCGTGGTGTGTGTATGTGTGCATTCGCTCTTTCTGTACACATGAAAAAATTTAGCAAATAACTATTTGCGCCTAGTGTGCGTGTGTGTCCTTCCTAGGCGTGTGTGTGTAAATGCACTTTTCTTGTGTATACAACGGAAAAAAAACGATCGCGGGAAAGGAATGAGCGATGACACGCGTGATCACCCCAACCAATGAGAGAGCAGGTTAGGGGGTAGTATAGGACGGACGGACGGACGGATGAATGAGGAGGCTCGAAGAAGAGCGGACGAACGAACAGAACACCGGTGTGGCGCGCGCGCGTTCTTTTTGCCGGTCGGTTGAAGTTAAAAATAAGTACCTTTTTCCAACAACGATCATCATCATCATCGTCAGCATTTCGGCCATGCGTGTCTTTTTACTCTTGGCGATAGCGGAAATAATGTTATTTTTTCGTATGTGTCTATGTCTGTGTGTGTGTGTGTGCGTGTGTGTCGATATCAAGAAGAAGAAACCCGGAAGAGAAGAGAAAAGACTCTGCCACTTAGCCGCAAAAGAAAATCTTAAACGTCAGTCGAGATGAGCCGAAAGCAAAGTGATCTTCTCCCTATATTTTGCAAACGGTTAACACTGAAGAAAGAGTAGGAACAGTGCCTTGCACACGTGTTTCCGTCATTGCACGCATTGGAGAGAGCCTTGAGAGTCAAGTGTGGTGGTAGGTAGGTCTCTTTGCACACACAGGAAGATCTCAACGCACGTGATCACATCACGTCTTCAACTTCAAAGTCGTCTAATACTTTACTTATTGAAATGAAGTTCTGGAATGTATTCCCTCACCCATGTTTCTCAAGAGAAGTGATAAAAATAGGAAAAAACGCCGACTTATCTTCATAGTGCGCACTTGACTCCATTTCCACGTGGTGGTGGCAGTAGAATCGAACACGAAAAGTACATTCCCCCCTTGTTCTAAATCTAGAAAATCCGTTCTCCTTCTTCCAACACGCGCTCGCTCATAGGGTTTTCATCGTTTGGAACATCATCGACAGAACAGACTTCGGTTTCAACTCACACGAACCACACACGCACAACACAACAGCTCAGAGCTCACAGTAGTAGTGTATTTTATACCAGGAGGAGTTTAACCGGCACACCACCGGCAGGAGAGAAGAGACTTTTGCTCTAAATTTAAAACCTATTTTTGGAAACCATGAAGATCGCCGTGCGGCTGTTGCTGCTGCTGCTACGCGTACTACTTCACACTACAACCCTAGGCGCTCAATGATGTGCGCGTGCGGTTCCTGCTGGTATAAGAGCTGAATTCTTAAAGCTGAAAAGAAGACGATGATCATGCCCCGGCACAGTGACGGCGGAGCAGCAGAGAGTTGATTGCAGACGAACCCAACGCAACACACATTAGTCCATGCTGAGGTGTCTTGTGCAAACAAGAAAATGTAAATTCCTCACCGGAGACACATTTTGGTGTACTCTAATTTCTTTGGAGTTGAATCAGAAAGAAATATGCCAGTTTTTATCAGAACGTTACTTATCGAGGTGTATAAAAGCGACAACAAGAGCTCCACTCTGTAGTGAAGCTCTCCCTAGCCGGTTCTGCAAAACGTACGTGATGTACGTGTTCTTTAGCTGTGACCTACGCAACACAACACAAAATGTCAAGATCGTGCAATAATAGGATGGTTGCAGTTTTTTTTTAAGGTACGGCAGTGTCTAACGACGCAACGTAGACACTTTTATCCTTGTTTTATAAGACAAGTTGTTCGTAACACTCACGTCCCTTCTTATCCATGGGTGATAGAAAATCGCGGCTGATAACAAGAGTAAGAATCTAACCAAAGAGCTTCCAGATCATTCGTAGAAAGTAAAGTGCGTCAACAGACAAGAAAAAGACGCTTGACATATTCGGCAAATACAATTCTTCTTTTTTGGCATTACAACTTCGCAAGGTCTTGCGCCTGATATTACTAGCTTTCTGTGACTTACTTTTACCCATAGCTGGATAGTCAGTCAGGGACCTCTGAGACATGGACTTTGTCCAAAACTGAAGAAAACCTTTTAACCGCGACCGAGAGGAAGATGGTCAGATGGATTGGTGGCCTGGTATGGCACACTGTATGAACTGTACGATGACTTGCGAATTTGGCTCGCCAGGCTCCGGTGGGCTGATCATGTCATGAGAATGGTACCGGACGACCCAACCCGTAAAGTCTTTTTAAGGCGTGCACATGGACAGAGAAGGTATGGTAGGCCCAAGCTGAGATGGAGTAAAGGTGTTGATGTGTCCGCCAGAACGGCACTAGACCGTGAGAAAAACCATACCTGTGTGATTTTCTTGAGATCAGATTCTTCATCATCAGCATAGATTAATGGAAGTTATTGGAGAATTCGACAATAATGCTGTACAACATCCGATAGAGCATTTTCATTCGAAAAGAGCTCGTGTTGACTTCTATATAGGACACAATCACGTTGTCGTCTTACTACGAATTCTTTACAAAACTATTTCCTCAGAACTTGGTAATGAATCGGAGCTAAAGAATGTGTCAGTCAGGTATTTACAACTCTTTAAATCTCTGTCCACGCTATGCATCAATGGATATACCTCACAGCAATTAAATCGTGGTTGTTAGAGGAACGTGCCTGTAATTATGGTGTGACGTGATGAGTAGCTTATAATCACGATCCAACCAAACTAAAACAGCCTGAAAACCAAAATTACATTTCGATTACTCACTATCTCAAAGATCACACCACTACGGTACAGTCATCAATTCAGTTGGAAAACCTTCGTGAGAGATTAGTCATGAAGTACTTATTTAATTGCTATGATCAAATCGTATTTTACTCAGATTTAAATTCGCAAAGAGAGAGAGAGATATCACGACTTAAGTCTTCTATTTCTGTAAACTAACCAACCAACCAACCTACCCATCAACAACAAATAAGCCTCTCAAAGGTAAATAAAAATTACTTAAATTTAATATCTGTGTATGGCTTTATTCATTGCAAAATGCGAATATCATTTTACGTCTAGATAAAAAAAAGAACAAAACAGGTTCCACGCGACCTTCATCGCATGGGTGAAACAGCAAATCTACAAGGCGCGTAACAATAACATTGAGTCACCAAAAATGGAGTTTCTCGCAAGCAGAGTACAGGCAATGAATGAACACAGGAACCGAAACGAGACTTTACCACAACACGCTTCCACACACCTTCGGACGTATTTATACTGGGCCCTCTCTCCAACACTGCCTATATAAAGTACATCCACACACTACGTCAGCAACACCACCACAACACCAGGATCACTACTCCTTTCGGTTGACCATAAAAGGGCATCACAAATAATGCAAGGGAGGGCGCGCGCGCTACGCCACACACATCTCTGGAAAAGGCTACAAAACTATGTGTACCGAAATTCTTCTACCTTCGCCCCAAAACAATTAAAGGAGAGACTTTCCCGGAGCACAAACGACTGAATATTGAGCTCGCATTTAGCCAATACTACACGACCGTGCAAGAATACTAAAATGGATGATGAAACACGTCCATCATGTCTGGGTAACTTGGTAACTTGGTTCCTCTGCTCGAGACGTGGCTGACTCACGGGATTCCTCCGCTGGTTAAAGATCGTCTGAACCGTGACCGTGAGAGATTCGGATGAACACACATACCAAACAAGTGCAAAAAGAAACCCACGAAATGTAGAAACGATCGTAAATGGGGATGCGTGATCACACAAAACTGTGTGTTGCAGAAAAGGAAGGAAGGAACACACCATCAAGGTTGTGGCATACATTTGGCACCAATTACAACCACCTTTCTGCTGCATCAAGCATGTACATTTAACGTCCCCCGATGCTCGCGTGAAGGACTCGTGTATTGGTTGCGTGCCTTCCGTTTGTTCCATGTTTTACATCAACACGTCATCTTTACAGGTTTATATAAACGTCTCACTATCGCGCGATAGGAATCAAGCAACATGTGTAATTTCTCGCTTTCAATGGCTGCGAGAACTCGCCCCTGCGAACTGTGAGGGTCATATTTGTTTGTTTGGACGCAACACATTAGAACGTTCTCTTAACCTACCCCAAAAAGTTGGTGGAGAAGATCGCGTTGATAACATCATTGTGTGTGAAGAAGTAAGGTGATCATCAGGTCTTTGCTTTGCTTTTCCACGACGAAGGGAATCGGTTTCAGTGTATCAGACATTGAAGAACATTGAAGTACGGAACATTAGGAAGAATTCTTGTTGGGAACTACGCGCTACTATAGATATTCGTTAAATCCTTTATATTAAAATACAAAAAATATATAGTAAGAATTAATTTGAAACCCCCAAAATTTAAATTCTCATCAATCAGCCTCAGTTGTACTATCTTCTACACTCCACAATCACCACCCTCAACTGCTCTGTGTAATGGTGAGATGATGGGAAGATAAATGCCAAAAAATGAAAGTGCTCCTTGTTGCGGGCAGGTCAATGACCGGATATACGCCAGAACAGCAGCAGCAGCAGCAGCAGAAGGTTGATGATACGCATATATTTACATACACAACAAGGATCATCAACCCGTCTCCATATCTCCCCCTATGTTCTATTGGTGGTATTCGTTTCACCTCAGTATGTGTGTGTGTGTGTAGAGCGGTGCCCTTTTTCATTCAATTTTTCCCCCACAAAGGAAAAACACACCCTCTGAGATAGGAGTACAATTTTCTTACACGGAGAGGCGACTATTCTAAGAATGTGTGGCAGAACAAACAACATCCTAGATCCTTTTCTCTCTCTTGGAATGAATCTTTTCCCCTGGAAATGTTAAAACGCGCGCTGAATTCTCCTCCAAGTTCACCGGCAACTTCCCCTTAGGGTTGACCGGTGAAAAAGAGAAGTCTGTTATCATTGCATCTCCTGTGACGCTTGTCACACGATGTCGTTTACCGGGGGTTCCTCTCTAGAAGGGAACACAGACTACCGGAAGTCTCACAGTCAACATCAAATGGCAACCAACGGAACAAGTGCGCCTTGTTGCGCTATTCCGCCGGGTACAGACGAACACCGTGATAAGAAGTAAGTAATGACAGTAACAAAAAAAAACAGAGTTCCGACCAAGGTCTATTGAATATACAGGTCTCGTAATAGCCTTTGTTGACATCGGCATCTTGAATTCTATTTTGACAGGTAGACGTCCTTGGCTATGTATTGGTGTGTTGTTTTTGCAATAGACGCGGAAAGTTTGCTCGCTCTCAATTCTGTTGTCGGTCAGTTTTCAGCGCGCCTCTGTGTATCGTTTAAACCACTGATTGAATGGTTTGATATTAAACGAAGATTTACCATAAATTTATGCCAACAGTTCACCCACCACCAACTTTTCAAAACCATCAACAAACGCATCCAAGTACATAGCATCGTGTAGACGCTTCGGACTCCCATCTGTCATTTTATTTTTCATTGCTATTCCAAGAGCTGCCAAAACCCTTCTATTACGAGACCTGTATATTCAATAGACCTTGGTTCCGACAGTTCCTGCTGTCAAAATAAAAACCATCAACTTGGCGCACATGATTATAAACACAACGGTTCAAGTCATACAAACAATTTTTTGGTGATGATTCATCGCCAGACGCGGCAAGGGCGAAGAGGCGCACGCGACAAAACGTACTCCTCGGTCTAGTCTGGTCTCGCTGTTTAACAAAGATGTATCACGCTGTTTGCCTTTGAGAAAACTATGCGTGGAATGAGACCAAAGGAATGCCACAAAAAACGAGGCACGCGTATCTTTTTGCTTTTGGGGTAACTTGAAGATAATCGGTTTTAATTGCAAATTCATCATCGTTTTTTTTTAACTACTATGCCCCCATCTACGCTATGATTCATTATCAACTTTCTACCGCTTGTTATCTTATCTCGAAGACAATCTTGAGTCGCACACTCGACAAAGCACAAACTCATTTTATAACGACGTCCGCAAACGTCACATTTGTACAGGGATGTCTAGGATATAATTGGCAATTTTAACGAAATACTGATTTGTTCCACCGACACCTAAAGAATTTTAGAATGGGGTCTATAATAACTACTTGGTTGGTTGGTGAGTTATATTTACAATTCGTGGTCATCCTTATCTATGCCACTACAATCTTTGGGAGGGCTCGGACTGCCGTTTCTGGTATCCTATGACTTAGTGCTGGCCGTAGTTGGATAGTCAATTCTGCGCACGGGGATATGGTGTATTCGATACTGTGTCCACTGCTTCATAATTGCTCGAATTTTTGACAGATACCGGCTAAAAATTGCAATTTTCTTGGTGAAATTCGATCACAAATTCGGTACCGTTGATTTTTGACTGAATGGTGTATTTTTTTCAAGCTATGTATTGTTTTTCCTCTTCTATTTTTGACATTTTAGCCTCGGGAAGCAGTCCTTCTTGCTCTTCATTGTATCAACGACCTCGGAAGATCTTGGCCAGCTATTAGTGGCTTCCTTGAGTAGTATAATATGCCATGCATAGCTGGATAATCAGTCTTGGGTACGAGATGGTCCCGGTACAGACAGGATTCGATGCTGGGGCCTGCCATGTTAGGACAAGCGAACCTCAGGAGGACTTAGATATTTCTGGATATCTTGACTTGTTCTTAACCTTCATTATCATTCGTGACTTATGAGGACAGTTTCCTGACTTATTGCTCATATTGATGAATTTTCGGAATGAGCAAAACTTTACCTAGTTCAACCAAATAAAGCAATAAAAACTAAATCCTCGTCCTACGTAGTTCTGATCACTATTATACGCTTCTCTAATCCGCGCAAACCCACATTACGGGTGTTTCAATGAGCATCATCGCGTATCATCACACAATATCGCACGTTCCTGTGGACATATTTTTGTGCCCTTGCACACCCTTCCGTCCAACTACATATCCATGCATCTACACACACATAAATACGTCCCATTACTCGGTCGTGAACGTGGTGTAGTGCAAATGATGTGCCCGGCCCGGTCACACATCGATAGTACATTGGCTGTGTGTGTGTTGGTGGTAACGTGTGCAATTTTCAACGCCTTTTCATATTTTCAGCGAACACTACTCGACGACTTAAAAAAAATCAAGTACATCACACCACCATCATTTTCCGTTTCCGGCCCTTCCACAGTTCCAGTCCTGTGCATCGAAACGTCAGTGCGATCCGAGCGGAATGGTCAGAATCAAACATTCATTATACGGATCCCGATCACCTCTTCGTCGTTCCTTGCCTACAGAGAGACACACATCCACGCCATTAGCACCGGCTTTACCAACAATGATTTTGTGCCACGCCAAGGCACCGTTATCTTTTCAATGTACGTCGAAAAAATGCTCCGTAATGGAGGGCGGCGAACGCTGCTGCCGGCGCGCAGCACACCACACACCATCAGCAAACCCATAGTCCCATGGGGTGGGTTTTCTTTTCTTCCTCACACCCGGACCCGCAAATGCGATGCCTTCCCGAGAACGGAACAGGTTGACTCATCTTGTCGTCGGGGTTCGCTAAAACTCGTTGTAGAAAAAGGTGAAAAAACAACATTAAAACGCCTTTGTAGCGCCTGTTTCATCTGGCGCACCACCCTTCCAATATGTACGAGGAATACTGGATTCAGTTGGGAGCGACGTTTATCAGTGAAACACACACACACTCACCATGCAGTTTATCGCAAAAGAACGCGCTTCACTGGGCCCCACTGCTCGTCCGGTTGTACGGAGGGAAAAAAAGCAGACAGCAAACAGACTGCCGTTGGCGTAGTGACATGGTGTTCGTGTGGATAATAAGTACGAATGTGCGCTTGTGTTTGTGCATAGGACAGAAGCGAGAAGGCAAAACCCGGCGTATTAAATAAATACATCAGATGAACACCAACCGGTCCTTCAGTCTTGTGCTCTCTTTCGCACGCATCGGAAAACCCGTCTCAACCGTGTGCAACTGTAGTGGTGAGCGAGCAGCATTTCTCGCATACTGTAATCGTGCACATCACGTCAAAAAAGAAATGAGACAAACGCAGTGAGTAATTGTTCGTCTCATTTCACGTCACTACTAGAGCGAACACTGCAATTCACTAATGACTCACGCACTGCACGTCCTTCCAATACGTACGCTCCTTCTCGCTCGTTCTCTCTCTCTCTCTATCGCTCCGCTTCATCCTTATCGTTATCCCACATCCACTGGCCGCTTGCATGAATTCGGTTTCCCCGAACATCCTCCCACTTGCCTATAGGCTTCTTATTGCCTTCTCCTTCACATTGCTGACAACTTTGACCATATATGGTAATTTGGCTCTGTTTTTCCAACGCTGACTGTGTTAGTGAATGCGCGCGCGCGCAACGATGCAAAAATACTATTCGGCAAAGAGAGCCGTGCCATCATCATTCTCCTTTTTACTGACGTTTCGGCGCCTCGCATCATATAGGAAGAAAACCATCAAATATTATTTCTTCTTGTCAATATGCTTTGTCAGGGTGTATCAACCGATGATAACGCTTATCAACGCAGATCGCATAATATTCGGGGCGCCCGCTCCCCCTTTTCTGATATCGTTTCCATGAAAACGGTATTACCTTTTAAGGTAAATCGTTGCCCGCGTACACCATTTACTGTACCAATCTTCCGGCAGACGGGTGGAACAGTACTACTACGTACGTGTACAACCACCACACATCGAAACTACAAGTACCCTCGGCACAAACACACTTCAATAACGGAGCCTTCATCATACACGCGCTCACACACACACACGCTTCGTAAAATCGCGAAATATGCGCTTTCTTTCTTCTCTGTGTGGTTGCGTTGTGTGTGTGTATGCGTATACGCACACGGTACGGGAATGGAGAAGCTTTATATGGATGGTTTTTCGCGATCATTGACGCGATTTGATTTGACAGGCACAAACGCTCCAACGGGGCCCGCGAAAGCGAGAGCGAGAGATCGAGCGACGATCGTTTGAAAAGGCCGGTTTGATTATTTACTTCCTTCTCTTGCGCGCGCACACACACCGGAGCATGACTGGTAGTAGTGTGTGCGGCAGCGTAGAGTAGCAGGCGTTGTAAAGTTGGGCGGATGACAGTTGCGATGACTGTACGGCAGCAGCAGCGACAGTAGCCGTCAAATTTATTCCGCACACATATGACGCTCTTTGGAGGTGATTTTTCAAAAATATAAATTTGTCACGCGTTTCATACACACATTCGCGCACGCACCGTCCAACGCATTTTCTCGCCCACCTTCCTCTGTCTTTTCAGCACCCGAAGAAGTGTTGCTAATTTCACTCGCCACATACCAAATATATACACACACACACAATCACCCACAGCCCACCATTTATTTACTCACCATTGTAGTCTGCTGCGCCCGTTATCTCTAAAAAGCAAAAATGAGGTGCGTTTTTGGCTCTGGTACGCTCGTTTATCCGGCTTTGCAGTATATATCTCGTCGGATGACGCTGGTGAACTTTCTTTCACACACGCACGCACAATTATACGATTCCCGGTCACACCACCCTGTTGTTTTATCCTGTGCCAACACAACACAGCGTCTAATCTCTGGAGTGTGAATTGGAGAGGGCACTTGTTCGATAAACAATGCGTCTAACTAAATGGACGCCTCTAAAAACACACACACTTGCACGGAAAGGTTCCTCCTTACGCTCGGTTCACGAAACTCCACGGGAAAACACTCGCGCGAAACTGTAAGCAGATGGGCGAAAATAAGAAAACCTGGTTAGTAATGTATAGCTAAAGTATAACAGCATAAGGTTGACGGAACATGTGCCCACTGAAAAGCGGCTAGTTGGAATGGTGTTACACACGAAACTACAGTTTTCCGGTGCGGGGCACTTACTTCAGTAGCGGATTCACACACAACTACCGTCAGTGGATGAAAAGTATACTCTGATCGGCACCGTCAAATGTGAGGTGAGTTTTACTCTGTGCTTCGCTTCACCACAAACCGACAACCGAGCGAGACAGCGCATCGTAGCAACGGTAGCGGTGTGTATGTGCGCGTGTGTGCGAGAGTGAAACAGAGCGTGCAAATATTCACCAGTCCCATCACGTCTCATGTGGCAGTGTGCGTGTGATTGCCCGAAAGAACCGGCACGCGCTCACACACACTACTGCAAAGCTCTCTACACAACTTCAGCGACAAGTTCCAACACCCGACGCTACTACACACGAAAAATATTAACAAAATACGGTTCTGCTCTTTTCCACACGGAGTACATGAAGAATGATGTGTTTGAAGCGAACCAATAGTCCATACATGAAAGCGTAACGACCGGAACCGGAAAGCAGCTTCTTTCTCACCTCTCTCGTTTTAGTTTTCTTTTCCACCCGTTACTATTTTCCATTGCTCTGTACCATCGTACAACCCACAGTCCAACACGCACTGCATATGCGTGCACGTGTAGTGGTGAACGTTCGGATAATTTTATCATCATTTCCAGGTGAGAAAAAGAGATACAATGCGAACCGTTCCATTTCATTTTCACAAACCCACAGGCAGGCAGGCAGGGTTCGTTCTCGCTCATTAAACCCGGTTCGGTGGTGTGTTTTCTAGCGATGGTTGCGGATTCTTTTTCCAACACCGCTTCTACTCAACCAACACACGTACCAGGGCACAAAATGGGTGTGTGCGCCTATACCGGGGTACCATCATCATCATCATCAGTGCCGGTAGCGTGCGTACACGCACACACTGATGTGCCCATTCGTACTGGGAAAAGGAAAAACGCCGCCTTGTGTGATGCGTGCCGTCTGTGAGGGACGTGTGTTTGAGGAAAATTAAACGAATTTTCATCACTTTTGCTGTGATAAGCAAGCAGATGAGCTTTTCCAATGAAAAGCATAATTTTTGCTTCTTTTTCGAAGACATTCCAGCCTGCAGTCGGTAGTAAAACAATAGCCAGTTCTGCATCATTTCTTAACAATGTGAGAATGTGTACACCACGTTCGTTCACTGTGCAGCGGCGACTCTCTCGAGGAATACAATTACAACAAAAAAATACACACACCAGCAGAATTAACCCAACCGATAATCGAAAGGAACACACTTCCGAATTGTGATAAAATATATACATCCATTTAAGGCGAAAATCCACGGATGAGCGCATTTCATCTCACTCTCTCACACACACACACACAAAGGCTGGGCAGCGCAGGAGGCACAAGTACCTCGTTTACCTTACGGTAATTTGCTCTACACAAACGAAACGTTCGCTTTTCGGCTGAATTTCTTCGTGACTCACATGTTCCTGGAAAATTTAGGGGAACAGTAAAACTAGCTACGCCACACAAACTTACCTGAAACAGTAAAAGAATATCCCAGACACTACGGTCGATTGCTGAGGAGTTGAGAGACACGTCCGCTCACTGTGGATGTTTCCACCAAGTAAAAAAAGAAATCTTCAACACACCACCACCATTCACAACAAATAGAACGAGGGGCTTAGAAATCAACTCACCGCGCGTGTGACTATAAACGCGTGTGCCGGAAAAAAATGCCCAACTGACGTTTGAAGCGGCACCTACCCAATAAACATTTACGATGTTTGATCATTTTTTTCTTTTTAATTTGGTAATTTTTACCCTAAATAGTTACAAAATATGTAATAAGCCTTGCTATGAATGTAGACGAGCCTGAGAGTTTAATACGTGATAATATAGAGATCAGAAATCGAACAGCATGCTATTTAAGTAGCAGAATCGATTCTCACGCCCACAGGCTTTCGATTCGTGCGGTACTCCGTTTCATAATTTGTCTCCGTCCTTTTATTTACCCGTCACAATTACGGCTACTATAATAGTGCTATAGTAGTAATGTAGTAACTCTGACATTTTGATCATTCCCTATCGCTACAATAATCTGTGTGTGGCGCTGAGTGCGATGCTGTATCGCTTATAATTGCTTGAGTGTTTTTTGCTATAGTTTCCCCTGATTCTTAGTTGCTGCTTACATTGTTACATTGTGTTAGCATTTTGTCTCATCGGTAGAATGGTGCGCACACCATCAAACCATCCTCCGCAGCCCGGTGGCAAATAGGCTGCTCTCGCTTACCCACCCGAGAGAAGGTAATAGAACGCGTAAAAATAAAACATTGAAAAAAATGAGCTAAATCCGATCAACTAAAAAAGGCATTAAATAAATTACAACCCCTAATATCGTCTCCAGTTATCTCACGATCCTTCGATACATGTCATAATACCCATACAAAACATACATACACACGCTGGGCTTCATGTGCTCGTTACGTTTTGGCGCCATTATCCCGCGCAACTTGCCTGTAGCTGGAAGCTAAACTAACCCACCGACCCCCCACGGTAGGAGGGGGTGAACGTGTGATTAACATAATCATAATCAATGTACAATTACGAATCGGATCCGATCCTGTGTCCGCTTCGTTTTAACCATACACACACACAGCTAGTCCGAACTAGATCAATCCACGCTTCTTTTTGTAATCTTCCAGATTGAGCGATCGTTTCGGGCCAGATTCTCGTACCGGTTTTTCTACCGGTTTCGGGAGCACGTTCACGCTGCTGACTGTAATAAGGGATACAAAAAATGGTTGTAATACAATAAACGTAAGCAAAACATGGGAAGAGTGAAACGATTACGTACTTGGCAGTGGCACTTCCAGATCGATGTCGAAATCATGCAAAGAGTAAAGGTTGTTGTCCGCCTGGCCGCCTCCGCCGCCCTGATTTGGCTTCTTTTCGTCCGTCTTTTTCTTGCCCGCCTGACCCGGCGGTGGCGGTGCTTGCATCGGTAGCATCGGCGTATCGTCACGCTTGTCGTCCTTCTTGAAGGACATGCGGGGTTGCGTCTGACGACGGGTGAACGGATCTTCAATCTTTAGACCGCGCGTCGCTCGCTTCTCCTCCATGATTGCCTTCTCGGCGTCCTCCCCGTTACGCTTACGGTTGCGATCGTTAATGTACGAGATCAGACTGATGCTGCTGCTGCGCTTTTTGTCCAGTGTGCTTGCCCGCTCTTCGATTTCCTGGATCTGTGAGTTCAGGTCACGTGCCAGATCGTCCTCACCGCGAAGCTGGGCTGCATCACGCTCCTACAATCGAGAGGGACGGATTAAGATCATCTTTCATCCGTCTGCTCTAAAATGCTCCAAACGGATGTACCCAACTTACCTTCATCAGGATGGTTTTCTTCATGGCGTAATTCGTCGGATGCGCCCGGAATCGGTTCTTTTCCTCCACCAGCCGATCAATGTCCGCATCCTTAAACTCGTACTGCGACGCTTCCTTAATGTCGCGCTGCTTGCGCTCAATCATATCCACCGTCGGCAGGGGTGTCCCGGTCGATTGACACACCGTCAGCCACTTCTGGTACTCGGTGTCGGAAAAGTCCTGATTCGACACAAACTCTAACCGAAACACACGCTCCTGGCTGCCGTGCTTTAGCTTGAACCCTTTGTTCGTGCGGCTGCGGCCAAACTGATAGATCTTCGCCGTCTCCACCACACCGATAATCTCCGCCACCCGGTACACCGGTTTGCCCTGATTGTTGCCAATGTTGATGCGCACGAAACAGTTCATTACGGTCGGTTCGAAGATGGGCAGGTTAATGAAGCGTTCCAGCTTGTGGCGCGAGATTCGCAGCTTGTTTAGCTCCGCGTTCGTACTGATAGCGACCGGTTTGCGGCTGCTCGAGCCCGACCCCGAGCCGGACCCGGACCCCGAACCGGACCCGGATCCGGAGCCGGATTTTTTCTCCTTCTCTTCACCTTCGGAATCGCTGGACGAACGGCTATCGCTCCCGCTGCCACTGTCACCACTGCCGCCCGACCGTGATCTCCGATCGCTGCGTGCCTTTTTGTCCCGCTCGCCTGAACCCCCGCCACCACCCTCATCGTCTTCATCGTCCGAGCTGCCCGAATCGTCCGAGTAGATGTCGGACGCTTTTAGCTTCATCTGTGACTTGCCGCCGGGCACATCGGACAGCTCTTCCTTGTCCTCCTGCTGGCTAGCGTCCTGTTTGCGCTGTGCTTCCCGCTTCGCTTCTTCCTCCTCCCGCTTTGCCTTGCCCTCACGTTTCGCCTTCAGCATCGCCATCGCATTGCTACGCTTGTCATCGGTACGGTTCATTTCGACCGTCTTTTTACGCTCCTTCGAACGTTCCTTCGGGTCGAAGTATTCCGATGCGCTTGACACTGGAATGAAAAGGTGAAGTAAACTACCAAAATCGGACAAACGGGGGGCTTATTTACGTACCATCGTCGCTTTTCTTCTCCGGAGACGAGGAAGGACTATCCGCCCGCACCATCCCACCACCACCACTACCGCCGTCGCTCGTATCCATCGCGCTCTGGCCCGACATCCCATCGGCTCCTACCGCTGCAGGTCCCATTGCTTTTGCTGATGCAGCGGCCACTGCAGCTGCCGCCGCAGCAGCATTTGCGGCAGCCGTTTGGGCAGCGGCCGCTGCCACCGCCGCCGCCTTTTTGCGCTCCCGTTCCGCGTTGGCCGCCGCTGCAGCTGCG
Organism: Anopheles maculatus; assembly: GCA_002091835.1. Classification (NCBI taxonomy): domain Eukaryota; kingdom Metazoa; phylum Arthropoda; class Insecta; order Diptera; family Culicidae; genus Anopheles; species Anopheles maculatus. The sequence goes on from KZ061974.1 coordinate 219,533, forward strand.
GCCGCTTTTTTCTGTGCCTTTTTCTTCTCCTTCTTTTTCTTCTTGCGTTCGGGCTGTGCCTGTTTGTCGCGGGCCCGTTCCGCCCGTTTGGCCAGCTTCAGCTTCCGCTCGATCTCCCAGCGCGTTTTCATCACGTCCCGCCGTTCGATACGTTTGAAAATTTCCGTCTCACGCTCCTTCTCGGACAGTGCGTTCAGGCGGGCCCGATCCGCATCATCACCCATCAAATTCTCATCGTACCCATCGTTGAATTCCGAGTCGCTGCTGCTGCTGCTGCTGCTGCTACTGCTGCTCCCGCTACTGTCGTCACTCGAGTTGCCGTCGCTCGAATCATCCTCGCTCGATGGTTTGGTGGCGGTTGTTGCGGTTCCACCTGCACCTCTGCGCGTTTTTTCCGAGTCGGAAGATACTTGACCTTCTTCCGGTTCGGAACCATCACCCTCATCGATCGGTTGCTTGCGCTTTATTCCACCGCTGCCCAGCACTGTGTTGTTTGGGATGGTTGCTGCTGCTGCTGCTGCCTGTGGTGGTGCTGCTGTTGATGGTGGTGGCGCTCCGTTGTTGCCTCGTTTACGATCTTCACCGTCGCGTTCGCTTTCCGATTCCGAGGAGGACGTTGGTTTGCCACCTTTCCGCTTGCGTTTACCCATCGCTTCCGAGCCGGACAATTCCTCTTCGTCCTCCTCATCGTCGTCATCATCATCATCATCGTCGGAGTCGGATCCGGACCCGGAATCCGAACCGGATCCGGATCGGTTGTGGTGATTCGCATGATTCGGCGATGCGGACGCTAGACGGGTTGTTTTCTTCTTCTTGGCCAATGAAAGCAGCTCCTGTGTGTGTGAGAAAATGTTGCCAGAATATGAGCCTTAATGTCGCTTTACTTAAAAAGCTGATTAAACCTACCGAATCCAGATCAGAACCTGATTCTGAATCACTGCTGCTCTCCGAATCGATCATAGCCTGTGGTTTGCGTTTCACCATTTTAGCGTATTTTCTGTTTTTGTTCTCTCGGTGTGTTTGTGTGTGTGTGAGTGCGTGCACGTGTATGTGTTGGTGGTCTATGCGTATTTCCGCCTCGTTTGCCAACACAGAATGCGCCTGGTTGCAAAAAAAACACTTCCCACAACACCGGAATCCTTTCCTATTCTTCCTGAATCCTGATTCGCAATTTATTATGACCTTTACTAAATGGAAGAACACACGCGCGCGCGGGTTCACGGGAACACGCTTAATTTCCCAGCCCAAGCCCAGCGCGTCCGGAATGCGTTCGATGACGGTGGTCTTGGAACAAGGGGAGGGGGCGAAAAACGGCTTCCGCAGGCGTGCTAGTTCCCGGCCACGTGAATACTCTACAAATCCCGTTCGAATATCGCGGTTCGGGTGGAATGGCGTTGTGGCCGTAAAGGTAAAATGGTTACGCGATGGTTCGCAGAGCCAGCCCGGCCACTTTTTTCGATCGAAGCACAAGATGACAACAACCGCTGTTGCGTTTTTCAAGGCGAGAACATACCAGCGGGTCGTCTCTTTCGCACCAAGACAGCCTATTTTGCTGTCAAATTGCTGTTCTAATCAAGGTGTATCGAGAGCTTCGGGCTATATGTAAGCACCTTGAAAATTTAAAATATTTCGCACACCGTGGAATGCATTTCGCAGTTGTTTATGCTATAATAGTTAAGTGTTTACCTTTTTCGATATTACATAAAGCTCAAACTCAGAAACAGAACAACATCTTCCAATTACTAAAGAATGTAGCACAAATTTGGAAAAAAACTATGCAATCCTTCTTTTTAGAACATGACCAGTTTTTAGGCCAAAATATTTACCACAAACACAATAACCCAGTGTGCTGCAGCCAACTGTCAAAAGACATTTCGAACAAAACGAAGGAAGCAAAAAGGGGGAAAACAGATATACAAGTGACAAAAGAAAAGCAGACAACATTTCTGTAAAAAGAAATACAATAAAGCCCCCCTTAAGATACACAACTCCTTTTTGCTCGATTGCCCTCTGTATACGCCTGCAGGTTCGTACAGGAAAAGCATTATTCCACCGTACTGGGGATGGATGTTTGTGCAAGCTAAACTAACAAGAAAGAGGTCCCACAGCCACCTGCACCAGTGAGTGTCACATTGTTGTGAAAAATACACGCAAAAAAACGCTCATTTCTCAAAGAAGGTATCGTGTCCGCCACAGAAGCCTGCAGGGAAATGTATTGTCCGGATAGAAGGGGAAATCAAACACACCCGTAGAGCATGAAAGTCCTACGCTGTGAGAATCATCATCGACTAACAACAGCTGCTTACCTGTCTGTTGCTGCTGCTGCTGCTGCTACTACTGCTGGATCACAGTTGGCTATCTGCTTTGCTGCTCGCGAAATTACTGTCCGTTGATTGCGCCCTGTGTCAACGAAACGAAATTTTGCATAATTCTTGCCGTGATTTGTACGCTACCAAACCAAACGTTGTGAAGATTGCCGCTTGCCGAAGGATTGCTTTAACCCCCGGGGCCGTCCAGATATTGATACTAGGCGGGAAACCAGAGATTTCTCGTTGAGTCAGGTGAGTTTCGCTAAAAAAAAGTTTCCACGTTCAATCCATCGTTAGGTGCACTATCTCCTCCTGTCCTGTGTGTTGTACCCGGTTATGATTATCTTAATTTTGTTTCTCATTCACTCATTTTAGAATTGTTCCTGTTCAAATTGTTGTCTTCATCGTGCAAGAGCACCGCCATACAGCCGGTTTCGATAAACTCCCTTACCAGACGACAATATTCCTTCCTGCCTGTTGTAGATATACTCCTCCTCACACTACTAGCACACCATTTCCGTGCGGCAAACCATTCCGGAATCAGCGCATCCCACGCAAACCCGTTTCCATACGCGTGTGTGTGTGCATGTGTGCGTGTGTCTGAGCGGAGAGCGGTGGTTGAATGTGTGATGTTCTCAAACGGGCTTCCGTGCAATTTACCATTCCCCAGCTGTCTCGGTGTGCCAAAGGATAGTGGAAGCGACGAGCTGCTGCCGACGAGCATGGGAAGCCGCGAACCAGTCATTCTCAACGTGTACGATATGGTAAGCAGGTTCGAATCGCTTCGAATACCGCTTTTAATACGCCTACTGTGTCCGTGATCTTCTCTCTTGTTGTAGTACTGGATCAACGAGTATACCACCTCCATCGGCCTAGGCGTGTTCCATTCGGGTGTGGAGGTGTTCGGGACGGAGTTTGCCTACGGTGGCCATCCGTTCCCGTTCACCGGTGTGTTCGAAATATCGCCCCGGGATCACGATGAGCTGGGTGACCAGTTTCGGTTTCGGTATGTCATTTACTAACGAGCATAGAGCAGCAACAATAAGCAAACAACAATTTGTTTACTCACCCCCACCACAGACAAAGCATTCAAATCGGATGTACAGATTTTACCGAGGAAGAGGTTCGGCGCATCGTAGAGGAGCTGGGCAACCAGTTCCGTGGCGATCGGTACCATCTAATGAACAACAACTGCAATCACTTTTCCGGCGCATTGACACAGGTTAGTGGAGATTGAGCCCCCAAGTAATACTAGTCACTAATATGTTTCTTCTCTCTGCATACTAGATCCTTTGCGGTCAGGAAATTCCTAGCTGGGTGAATCGGTTAGCACACTTTAGCTCGTGCGTACCCTTCCTTCAACGCTGCTTACCAAAGTAAGGATGACGATGTGCCATACTTTATAGAAGCATTAAACTTATCAAACTCTTTTTTCCTTGATGGTTCTTTTCAAACTTTCCAGAGAATGGCTAACGCCTAATGCCTTACAACAATCGATAACCGCCATACAGGATCGCGACTCCGATTCGAGCCCATTTTGAGAGTAGCACCGTACGGCGCACCGTAATGACGATACCTCTACCACTCCACTACTTCTTTAACGTGTGTACTCTTTCTGCCACTAACACCACACAAATCCGGGGTTTTTTTTTTGTCAAACCCAACACCGGCGATTCGTGGTTCCGATTCTGGACACTTTTCGGTTTAAAGCCACAATTTTTTATGGATGAATTTTAGTTTCTTTTTAACCTTCTGATTATGTTATAAGTTTTATGTTCGTGATCTTAGTATAACTTTATTTCCGTATTTCGTTCTACTCAGCTGCGCGCGTTTGTTTACAATCTGTCTTTCTGTCGTACCGGCACTGGACGGCACTCACAGGACGAGTGTCAAATGTCAAATGTTGAGTGGCCCCGGATAATCCGTATACCAGGTTGGTCCACAACAATAAGTAGTAGTAAAATATGTTTCTTTTCTTCCGGAAGATCAAAATCGACCGTTCGAAAAACAAAACGAAGCGCGAACCGATCGTTTACTTTACTACTTTCTGCAAACCGGTTGCAGAAATACGGCCTATACGTTGTTTGAGATAAACTCCTAATAATCGTGATTCGTTCGAAATTGTTGTGTGCTTCTTTTTTATGCACCAATGGGGGCTCGGACAAAGATGCTTTAGCTTTTTTCCCGTGTTGTTTTTTACTTCGCACAGATTTCATTAAAATGAAAAGAAGAAGAGAAAAAAACGACGAGTGAGAACACACCATTCGCCTGTTTGATTTGGTTTTTACACCATCATATAGTATTAAGTTAAAACCTTCGTGCACACTAAAACATCCCAAACAAAGTCCCCTTTTTTACCGGCGAACGAAACAAAATCGAAATTAAACGAAAAAAAACCCATAGACTGTCGAACGTGTGTTTTTTTGTTTTGGTATTGTTTGGAGGCTCTCATAATTTAATGATAATGTTAACAAGGAACGCAAAGAAGATATTACTCAACTTAGTGTGTGTGTCCCCCATCTTAATTTTATTCGGTAAACTGAACTGAACGTTGAAAGGGCGTATGGTTGGGGGGTTTAGTTGGTTTGGTTTAGTAGCGAAATCGTGTAATAAAACTGTGTAAATTAGTTCAAAAACGCCCGACAAACCCGACCGGGGATGGTCGGAGATGTGAGGGGTAAAGCTTTATTGCGAAGGAAGACGGAAAGGTAAAACTAAACAGAAAAAAAAACAAATAATCCCTAACTCGTTACTATAAACGAGAACATTACCTACCTAGAGAATACTACTTACTAATCGAAATTTGGAAAATCGGGAAGAAGTAAAAGAGTAACAAAAACATACACAGCATACAACTAGAGAAAAGTGGTTAACTAAGCGGTCCCGGTCTTGGAATCGTGGCACCGGTGCGATATATAGATATTTAACATACACAAACACACACACACAGTAAACAGTAAAATTTACGAACTTTATAGAGTGATGCATAGTATAGTGCGGTTCGGGTTTTTTGGTGGTGGACGGAAGAAGAGCGATAATGTTACGGATGGATAGCCAGCCACCAACAAACAGTACGTCTAGTAGGGTGTAGTTTGTTGGAGATTACCAGAAGATCATCGATGACAGATAATAATAATCGTTAACGTGGAAGTGATTTTCGTTCATTCACCGAACCATCGTTTGGGATGGTCCGCGAATCAGATTAAGAGTTTAACACTAAAAACTAAAAACAAATTAATCCCCTCTACTCCATATTCGGGGTTTTTCGTTGGGACACATGTTGTGCACTTCCCAACACTAATCCGAACTCCAATCAGAACTTCCTTCCCTCCCCATCAGTGTAGCGACGGAAGAGATGTTGTTCCAAATTGTTCTGCCATAGGATTTAAGAAGGGTGATGCAGCCTCTCGCAGCAGCAACAGGTATTGATATTATAGACGCAAACACACACACACAAACAACAGGACAAAAACACCACAAAAGGCACTGGACCGGAGGAAGAAAAAAGTATTATCTCACTCCTTTTTTTGTTTTAGTACTAGCGTGTCACACACTATACGTTTTCGGATGTTTGATCCGGCAGATATTACTCATATTAAAACGCACCGGCGGCAGGAGTAGCAGCATGTTCAGAGCAAGATATTACAGAACATTACCAAACAATCAAGTGGCCGGAAGAGAGTAGTAGTTTGTAGCATGATGATCGAATTGTACAGTATAAGGTGTTTTGCGTTTCCTTTTTTGTTTTTACCGATAATACTGATATTCAGTTATTTTTGTCCGTTTACAACCGGTTTAATGTGAGCACAGACAGCCCAAGTACACGAGCAGATACAAGCGTGTACTAATCCCTGACAGTAGCAGTAACATACACACACACACTTAGCGGCTCGCGCTCGCTCGCTCTCTTTCTCCTTCCTTCAAACTAACTAGAACTAGTAAGTAAAGTCAGAGGATAAGTGCAAAAGGGAGAGAGAGAAACAAAACAACAACAAACCAAAACACTCGAAAACGAAAAGTAACACTAAATCGAACAAAACTGTATAATTAATGAATAAAACACAACAGAAACAGAAAGCAGTAAAGGATGTAAGGACCAGTGACGAGTTGTATAAACTTAAATCGAACGCAATCGAAAAACCGTATAGATATAATATGAGAAGCAAACCGCACCGATGACACCATCCATCCACAAGAAGATGGCTCAAGGGTACGAGTAAAACCTATTAATTATATCGTTAGCAGTATCCCATCATCGCATCTGCTTCACATCCGGGAACCGAGCGCGAAAGCCGGCTTGGGATCGATAAGACGCAGAACCTTTGGCCTCCCCTTTTCTTAATCGCAAAGGGCACCCTGCGAAAGGCCGGCAAAGTGCGAAAACCGTTTCCACAAAACCTCGGAACAGCATCAATGCATGGTGGCCCGCCGCATGGGAAACGATGTTGTTGATTTAATTAAAAATTTATAATTCTTCTTCCTTTGCAATGGGTGACGGTGCCGATGAGTGGACCAGGCTGCGCTGTCACAGAATGCAGGCGGGGTGGCGGAGATAAAAAAAAATGTTGCACAAATAATTGACCAATTAATTCATTTAAAAGAAAACGATCTACGCTGTACGTTTGAAAAACTGCGACTGCTGGACGAGAGACTGAAGTTGCGTTTGCCCGGGCATAAGTGAATGAGTCACATAAAAGGGCATCGCATCAGGTTGGGGAGAGATTAAATGGTACACTTTACCATGAATTCTGGATGTTTGAGGCGCTTTGAGGAAGACTTACCTGTCGGTGATCGGATGCTTTTCTGGACAGAGTCTCCTAGAAACGGATTCGAGGCCTAGCCTTGTCTCAACGACGTGCTCCATAGACCAGGCCAAGATGAGACCTCAAATCCGATTTGTAACTTTCTTTACAAGACTCAAAAATTGATTTATTGCTACGAAAAACTTGCTCGAACGACTGTCGCTGAAAGTAGAAGCAAACAGAGTGTAGAAAATGGCGCTAGCCGAAGCGCAGCACCCTCACCGACTGTGCCATAATCGAAGAAATCGTTCGGAATCATATTATCCGTGATAAGACCACCGTCATCACCAAAGTTACCTAGCTCCGAGTCGCTGTACTCGAGTGTTTCCGTCGTTTGGCTCGAGGAGGATGATGAAGAAGGCATCATGGATGCGGACACATCTTCGCTGCCTGGTTCGATCTCCACTTCGCCACCGGTAGCGAACCTTAGGATGTTGCTCGGATCACTCCAACCGTACCGATTGCGGGATAGAACGATCACTTCGTACACGCTCGTTGGTTGTAGGCCTTGTAAGGTGTAGCCGATTGAATGCAGTGGACCGTAAGAACCGTCCGATGGTATTATGAGCTCGTTCCATGCTAGCAGTGGGAAGTTACGTCTCGACGGCGTCACATTCCCCGACGGTACCCGTCGGAACTTGAGCTTATACTCGATCAACGGTGAATAGCTTTCCGTTTGCCAGATGAAGTTGTGTGTCGTCGGCGATGACATCTCGGCCGCCGGCTTAAAGCTTGCCACCATTGGACGGCCCGTTAGCTCCAGATGGGCACCAGCAATGCCAACCCGATTGCCCGCCTTACACTCATACTGTCCAAGATCTGCATCCCGCAGGTTCCGTATCGCTAGCTGATGACGCTGCACCGTGTAGTACTGATGCTTGGTAACGAGTGCATCCAGCTTTACAATGCGCCGATCAAACACCACCGGCAGTCCATGATGAAACCAGTGGATCGTTGCGATCGGGTGTGCCGTTACCAGACACTCCAGGATACCCGTCTCACCGACGCGCGTATGCACCGTCGGACTTTTAACCTCAATCTCCGGCACAACTGCAAGTGATAGCGGCAAAAGAGAGTACAATGCCATAATCAATTTTCCCCAATAATTCCCACAACAATGGAGCCACTAATCAGTTGCGAGAAGGGCTACTTACAGTGGACGAAAACTTCCACGGATGCGGTAGCTGGCTCACCGACACCATTCGTAGCCGTACATTGGACGGGGCCGGAGAAGCTACGATCCTCGATCAGTACGGCGAGTTTCCGTTCATTCTCGAACGGTATCGATGCATTTTCGTTCTGGAATGAATTCTTCGTTGGTCAGAAATTGTTGTGGGAGGTGCTCAGATATGAATCCTACCTGTAATGTCCACTTTACGTACGGTTGGGGAACACCCGTAACCTGACACACAACTTCAAGTATTTGTCCCACTCGGATATCGATCGGATCTTCCGGATAGACGGCTGCTGTCGCTTGATCTGGTAGGACAAAAACCACGATATCAGTATCTGGGCAGGATAAGAGGTACACGAAGCAGCTACTCACACTGGACTTCGATGGCGTGCCGCTGGGATGCCTTCCCGCCATCGGTCATGATCTCGCACGTGTAGTCCCCCGTGTCTTCCGTCTGTACCTCCGTCACCTCGAGACTCCCGTTTGACCAGAGCCGCATTCGGGGTGGTGTCTTCAAGTCCGGATAGCGTGAGTCCACCAGCAGTAGATCATCCCGTGACCAGCGCACATACCGATAGGGAGCTACGCCGTACGCCGGGAGTGTATGGGAAAGGTTAGTGTTAGCTGTCAATTGTATCATCTCTCCCGAGGCCGTTAATCTAATAGAGGGGAACCAAGCGCGCGCGTCTAGTAATTGATTTAATGGCCCTCCCTGGGACGGAGGTCGCGCACAAAAGCACACGAAGCGGTCGTGATTTGGACCTCCACTAAATTATGGATGGCAAAGAATCTTAGGTCAGCCGGTAGAATCCGACCACAAGGGTGAGAACTTTCACGCGTTGTTATCACGTTTAGGGAATGTGACGCATTCCTGTCTAACCCTTGCCTTTGCTGTTTCGATCAATTGATAACGCTCCCGGTGTGTACATTGCTTTAATTGCTGCTGCTGCTGCTACTACTACTACTACTACTACTGCTGCCTTGGGTCATGCATAACAGGATCCGCCTTCGTACCCATAACGCGCGCATTCAATCCCATCTTTACACAAATCCTAGATCTTTCTGGAGATATGCCAACAGACAACGTGGATACTCCGGTATTCCACCAAACTTGTCTTTGGGCAATCGCTCAGCTTCCTCTCCGTTGGAAATTTGTAATTTGTTTGCGCATCACTTTGGGGGCCTTTTTGTTGATCCATCCCACTCTACTGCGTCTCTTGCGGCTGGGCTCTCGGGCGTTCCTCGGGACTATATTAACGCTCACTCGGTACACATCGACGAGCAGTTGGTGCTGACTGCACTTTGCCAGCTAAAGCACTCTTTTTCTCCTGGTCCTGACGGCATCCCTTCTTGCGCACTCATTGACGCTAGGGAGGCGATTGCTCCTGTGTTGATTCGCCTATTCACTAGGTCGGTTGATACAGGAGTTTTTCCCTCTCTTTGGAGATCAGCTTGGCTGATCCCAGTCTTTAAGAAAGGTTGCCGGACGTCGCCCTTAAATTATCGAGGCATCTCCATCCTTTGTGCAGCGTCTAAAGTCCTCGAGTCTGTGATCTACTCTTCTATCCTTCCTATTGTTTCCCCGTTAATCCCATCCTCCCAGCACGGTTTCGTGCCGAGACGCTCTACCCTGTCGAACCTTATGTCGTTGATGATCGATCTGTTTCCGCACACAGTCGCTGGTAGGCAGGTCGACGTCATCTACACAGATTTCAAAGCTGCGTTCGACTGTTTGTCGCATCAATTGCTTATGGCAAAGCTCGAGCGAATGGGTTTCGGTGGAGCCCTTCTTCTCTGGCTCTGTTCCTTTTTAAAGGATCGGTCGTACAGGGTAAGGGTCGATGGGGCTCTGTCGGACCCGTTCATCAGCAAATCTGGGGTTCCTCAGGGTAGTGTCTTGAGTCCTTTATTGTTTTCACTTTTCATCGCCGATTGCATTCAATCGCTTCCCCCTAACGGTTGTTTGTTGTATGCCGACGATGTCAAGTCTTCGATCCGATTAAAGTCGTATGTTGAAATGGAAATAAATTAATCCAAATATTGTAATATATGTGCAGTAAGTATATCGCCTGTGTGTCGTTTGTGACTTATGGGATAATCATTAAAAATAAACTTTCGTTAATAGATCGATAGCAACAAGTTGTTTTTTTTTTAATTGTATATTGTTAATATTAACTATCATTTCAAAACGCCTACCGTAGAGGAACGCATGTACAATTTCAAGAATAAGAATACACTTTTCTACTGTCACGTTGTCGATCAGTGTGTGTGCGTGTGGTTAACAAGTAAAACATCAACTGTATAAAGCAAGATATATTGAAAATGGATCACGTTGCATTTAGTGAAACTATGCAGAATTTAATGCAGTTGCATTATTGTTACAAAAATGTAGTGCAACTTTCTGGAAGGCGGCGTTCGTGGGTTCGTCCCATGCTTTTCCGACGTAATGAAGCAGGAAATCGATTGTATGAGGACATAGTGGAGGAAGCCGCAGCAGAATCTCTCGTATGTCCACCGAGATTCGAGACCCGTTATGCCTGAGAGCGCTGTACTGTTGCTGGGTGCGCCCTATCCTGGACTACGCCAGTGTTATATGGTCGCCCGCCGGTGTCACCGCTATGGATAGGTTGGAGAGGGTGCAGAGGAAGTTCACGCGAATAGCCGCTAGGCGTTTACTGAACGACCCCAGCACAACCTTGCCTTCTTATTCGGAGCGGTGCCAGCTGCTGGGTTTGGTTAAACTAGAGGATCGTCATGGTCATGCTCGCAAGTTATTTATTGCCAACATCCTGCTTTCCAACATTGACTCTCCCGCCCTTCTGGCAGCTATCCCTTTATATGTCCCTTCCCATCGCTTACGTGTACGCCCTCCCCTTCAGATCCCTTTTTGTCGTACGCGGTTTTCCCAAAGCGATCCATGGATGCGTGCGTTACTGGCATTCAATTCGGTTGGTGCTCTGTTTGATCACAATATTTCTATTAATTGTTTCCGTTCCCGTCTTTTGTCATCCTCATCCTAAAGACTTTTTATTTGATTTCCCAACCACAGTCCCGCCTGCTCATTTTGTGTATGTATGTTTAGTTCTAAGATTTCTGACTTTGTAAAGCCCTTGTGGCAAACAATTTGATTAATAAATAATAATAATAATAATAATAATATGCAGGCGATAGGGTTGTTAGGTCATACTCACAGTTATGATAGCACGGCAGCAGGACGGTATCATTTTCGTACCTCTTGACCGTCGTCGGCACGCTCAGGAACGATCCGGCGGCCGGGTTTCCGGTCACGATCTGGCGATTGGTACCGAGGACAGCTTGCAGCACTACGAACGCCACCAGCAACGGCATCAGCGTGGTTGTCATCTTTGCCAAATCCTCAAACCCTCTCCTCCGTTCACTGTAACCTGTGGCGAAACGGAACACAAAGCCAGAGACCTAATGGAACATTTATGAGGTGATGAAGTAACGCGCCCGGTGACCTGATGCCCAATGTGTTCCTTGTTCTCGGTACTGTTTGGATTATGAATCGCGCTTCCCTTGTGCGTTAACGGGTTGTTGGGGTGTTGGGTTGGTGTGTCGTTTCATCTTTCCAATGTCAACAATAATCTCATATGGATGGAAACCATCACATGACCACTGCAGGGCAGCTGTGGTATAAAACTTGGAAAACGCCTGTCGATCACATTCCAAAGTGGCATCACTTTTTGAGATGTGAGGGTGTGTGTTGCTTTTTGTGGACATGATTGAGTAAACAGTGCTGTTGGTTGTTGGTCACTTGCGTGATGAATGGAAAGCGCAACACAATCCAATGGGGATTGGGGAAACATGTGCTTACCGCACATTTTGCTCCAAGAGACAAAGAAGCTGCCTCACTATTTGGGTATCTACGGAGATTCTGTATATATTTGCTAGAATTCATAGTGGAACTCCTCAAGAACTTGTTGACTTATATTGGAGAATAGACAAAAGATTTTGGTTGCTTACACTATTAGACGACGTCCTATTCCACGAGTCAGAAATGTCTGGAAAAGTTGCTGATGATCCGGCAAGGGATTAAAACCTGGTTTTTAGACTCACTTTGTATGGTAATAAAAGCTATAACAGTTAACTAAATGGCTTAAATTTTGCCTGATTCTTCTGAAGCATTCTTTATAAAAAAATCACTCATTCCAGGGTGACCCACCATAATTGGTTGTCGCCATAGCCTTGGCGGTCGCAAATTAAGAGTTCGCAAGCGTTTAGCTCTTTCTAGCTGTTGGCGATAAGATAAAGGAATGATTGGAAATAGTCCTCAGCAAAACTTCCCTGCTTGAATGCAAGGAATCCCTGGTAAGGAAGGCATCATCTTGGAAATTCATACAACATTCCCTATATTGTCCAGAATCTTCTGTACCGTATAGACGGATGTTCATTTTTTTGTGTCCAAAATGCGGAGTTATAAAGCCACCAGGCCTCCGATTTTCTCTCGCCAGCTTTTACTACACTTTAAAGCCAACACCTAACTCTGTTCAGATATTCTTGCCTTGCTACAGGCAGCGCCCAGTAGCCTACGAGCGCCCACACAAGGACTCTTGGCAATAAATTACAGATCATGTTGAACAGATTATTGTGCTTGATCTTAAACATATGGACAGGTGTCAAGATTGGAGAGCTTCACTGATTAAAAATCGACGAAATTCAAAATTGATAAAGTTTGACCAGTTTTAGGTCTGCGTGTCAAGCTAAAATATTATTCCCTGATTAAAGAAATCGACGTGGGTTTAAAGAGTTTCCCGTTGATAATTGGTGCATCTGTAGGATGGGAATTGAACATTCCGTCCGATAAAATGGACAAAATATTGACAACGTGGGATGGCTAATTAACGATCCATATAGAGAGGTTTTTGGAGTCATAAAACTCTTTCCGAACATAATGATTGTCCCTTAAGATGCGCTTCGAACTGAGCGGTCAGCCATTAATGTCCATAAAAGGGTTGTTGATCGTAACTTCAAGATGACCAACATTTTGATGACTCTATATAGTTTATAGACGATGGAAGTGAACGCGTACGACAGAGACCGATTACAAAACAACAGCATCAAGGCATCACAGCATTGGCGTCGATCAAGATTGCATGACCATTTTCCGGGTGTCAACAATTTGTCACACTTACCGACCGTACGATGGATCACTTCATTAACCAGTGGCAAGTGGCACTCCGCACAGTACAAATTTCGCCCGTTCTTCGTTCGTTGCTTCCGTTAATCGTGCTTGAGTAATTTAAAAAGCCGTTGCGCCGCGATCAAATCACAATCAAATTCTTACGCTGGAATGGATTTCTGTACTGTTTCTTCGCACAACACAATCACTCAATATCTTTCTTCTCGATTTCGATCACTTGATGCTCGTAGCAGCACCACATTCAGAAGCTTATCACACAGTTCAACCATTCGAATCAGATCGAAATTGTAACTGATCCTCTTGCAACTTCACGAAGGGAAATGATGAGGGTTTCGTTTTACTTTTTTGGCGGGAGCTGGAGAATATCACACCAACACTACACACGTTTGCCCTTCTAAGAACCGTATTGCACTGCAATTATAGCACCAGCAGAAATGGCTCGTTCTTTTTTTTTGTTGCCGGTTGCATACACGTCCCTTTTTTGTGTCGATTAATGAGCATAGAATGGACCCACCACCAGTTCTCTTTAGCGGTGGTTCGGGTTTTTTTTTCTCTGTGTGTGCTCCGGACACTTAATTGCTGCCGGTTCCGGAGGCTAGCTTTGTCACTTCGCGTCCATTGAAAACGTTTCCTTCCGATTTTTGGTTTTCCGATCGTACGCGCGAGATAAACTCTTCAACACTAACGTTCAACACATAACGCAAAAGCCACACAAAACGGACGTGCGGGCAAGTCGTTTATTTATGCTTGAGCTAACAACGCAGACTTTTGTGCTGAGTGTGATCCGTACCGTGCGCTTGTTGGATTACGACTGTCCGTTCTGTTGCAAGCTGTGCGTTGCGTGACACTGGGACTTTGAAGCTGATGCGCTGCTCACTGGAACGTCCAGCGATGGCGTGTCCCACGGGTAGCCGACTGACCGGCAACGACAGGGCTGTCAAACATGCTCATCATACCGTGATATCCCTAGAATTGTAATGTTCTTGAAGATAAGAAACAACTAATTATATATACTTGAGAGAATGTTTTAAGCGAAGCTTTTCCTTTAAAAACTTTTGGTACATAGGAGCTTCTGACATCTTTTTACTATTAAAAAATGCTCCAAAGTACAGACTCTTAAGCAAATTTTACAAAGCAGGAGTTTTTCTTTTCAGTGTTTCATATTCCTATGTCTATGAATATTCTCGCTGATCTAGAGCCCACCAAATTCTTCACTCCTGATTACTATTGACTGGTCTATCTCTACCGTAAACTTAAGGTTTTGTTGGGTTTTAAAAACTAGTTGATGTCAGTCGTTGGACCACCTAAAGCTTCACAACTCCTTTAAGAGTACCTCGTATATCTATAATTCTGAACCCATTAAATTCCTCATTCTGACGACCGACCAACTCAACAAGATCTGTACTTGAATTGGCTAAAATTCTGTGACTTCAACTTTACACTGTACAACTGTTGTACTCTCTACACTAAACCATATGGAAGGCTACAGCTTTGGCGCACCAGTACTTTAGGTGGCTCATACTGACCAAGTTAGACAGACCTGTAAAGTGTGATAGTTCTGTCCAGATTTCCCGATGAACATAGGCGGAACGAAAGCCGGCTTTCGTGCAGTGTTTAATGTTACATTCTGGGAAATTCCACGCACTTTGTGGATAGCAGTAGCAGCACTTGCCCGTTAAAAGGAAGCATAATTAGGATAAAGCCGTCAAGCCGCACCACAACTGCTAAGATTATAATGCAGCAGAGCACTGCAGGAAACATATTTGTCGGTGTAAAGATACTCTTCTGAGGGGAGTTAATTAACGGTCACATTTACAACACTTTCATCGCAAAAGTTGAATATGGGAACCGAAACCGCAAAAAAAGAAGATTCACTTTCAAGAGAAAGAGATTAAAATTCACCAACTAAATCGTATGCAGAACCGGTCCTTTTATTCGGAATCATCGACCGAAACACGCGCCCAACGCGCTATATTACGGTCAGTTAATTTGTCTGCATCCGTTGTGAGCATAATAGTGATGGTATGCAAGCGTTTTTTTTTATCGGATTCTCATCAATACTGAATGACGAACCCATCTCCCAAGCCAGACACAGCGAATGTAAATTAAATCTGTACATCTGTTGGGGAAGAATTAAGTAATTGTATTGCAAGAATTAATCATTAATCGAATAGAAAGCAAAAACTACGAACATTCCAAGCAATAAACACCTCCTCTCCGGGGTGGATCGACTGCACGCGTGTTCTCCGGCTGAATATTCCACTGTTGCTGTTGAGCTATTTGCATAGAAGACCCGCGGTACCCGATTGTTGTCCAATTGAGACTGCGAGGCGCGTTGAATTTATTCATGCTGAGAGGGTCCAAAATTGAACAACAATCCGACCCGGGATTAAGACCATTGATTGCCCGGCGACGAAGCAAGATGGTTTATTCAACAAGCTACTACGTTTCAGGAATGCTGCGGAGGATGTCCAGTACGCCGACAAGCGGTCGATACATATTTATCACCTAAGCTCAATCAAATAGCTACATTTTGAAGCTCGTTTGAACCACCGGAAGGGATAAAAAAAACTAACGCAACACGGGAATTCCTACAAGGCTTCACACCATCTGCGATATTGGAGGACGTTATTGGGCTTATTACTGGAATATTATTCTCACATTCATAACAACCACTCCCAGGGCAATGAGTAAGAAATAGAGCGTTTAACGCGCGACATGTGGCTCAACCATCGCCATTGACCCTCCAGTTTTGAAAGGTGAGATGTTTGTGTAGCCGAGCTCTTAAGCCAAGTGGTGAGTGTAAATTTGATACCCGTTTGTTTTGGGCGGGGGAGGACACGATGATGTGTACACTCTGCTTGCTGTACCAGCGGAAGCATGATCAACACGCCGTATCGGACAGGATTCGATTATGCATTGAGGTTGACACGCGTGAGCACGTGTACGCGAGAAAGGGAAATTTTGTGCGTGTTTCAAAGCATTACGGAAGTGGACATGGACAGTAGGATTCTTGCTATTACGCTTTTGTTGTGATAGTTCTAATGGTGTTTGAGTGTAACTTAAATAGGTACTGTGGTACGATGGCCGATTACTACTCGACGATGACAAACGTACACAAACATCCCAACGGAAGTAGTGGACATTGCATTGCGAACCACTGCTTATTTAGATGCGGAACCGTCTGGTCGGTAAAACAATTACAAGTTTAACCTTAAAATTATATTAGTCCAAGTATACGAAATTAAGCAACAAGAATACTTACCAGTGGCTCTAGTCCTGAAGATTAATATGAGCTCCTGGCTGAAACCTTCCTTCATCCATGTAGAAGACCTTAAACGTGTATGTAAGTATAACCTTCCGATGACTGTGCAAAAATATTTCCAATTGAATATCTTCTTCACGAACCCAACTAGAGGATTTGCTAGAAGATTTTAAGCAGGGTCCTGGTTTCGGATGTTTTTAGGGCCGCTGGTTTTAGTTTTAGCCTCACGGATCCCCAACCCGAGTTTCAGTGCCGCATGCTCGATCCTTTGGTATGCTTCTGCTACATAGGAGAGCCTCAAACCAATGATGTCTAAGTAATCAGCGTATGCCAAGATCTGGAGTGACTTGTAGAAGATGGTCCCCGAAGTTTCCACCTCCGAGTCTCGGATGGCCCTCTCTAGCACCAGATTGAAAAGGATACAAGCAAGCCCGTCTCCCTGGCACAGGCCCTGGCATGTGATGTTGGTCATTGTCATTCATATAAGCCTGGTAAGCTTGGCCGGGATTTCAAATAAGCTCATTGCGTCGTATAGTTTTACCCTGGCTATGCTATCGTATGCGGCTTTAAAATCAATGAAGAGATGATAGGTTTCGGAGGTCCTTGCTTGAGTCCTTGAGGTCGGAGAAGTTCTCGATACCGATCGTAGTATGTCACGTAGTAGGTAGATAAAACGCTTATCACGAGGATTCTGGGGGACGCATACTATCCTGCCTCCATTGCACATACTGCAGTCCTGCAGAGGATGATACTTCCGGGCGCCATTGTAATGATTTTTTCTGTCTACAGTAAGAAAAGTTTTCTCAGGCTTTCTACCCATATTGAACCGTGTTGTTACTGGTAGAAATATCAAGTGGTCAAGAGGGTAACAAGTCATAGAAACAGTAAGTATCTAGAAACCAGTACGATTAGTCTTGTGGAAAATGTTAGTAAGGTCCTGCGTTAATGATTAATCCACAACCCAATTTTACTAGTCTTGCTAAAACACAATACAAAAATGCAAAAGAAAATTCATACACACCTCTGGTTTATGTTGCATCTTGTAACACGTTACTTCTTTTGCTTTATTACAGGCTCTAGGGCGCTCGCGCTCTTCCATCGTCCAATCCGGCAACTACTCTTCACACTCTTCCACAGATCCAGCTGATTGGTTCACCTTTCCAACACTCTGTGTGAGCTGTACCTGGAGCTCAAGCGTCAGTATGTGTGTGATTGGTGCTTCATTTCTGGTGTTTTCCTGTTTCGCCTACTGCTTCTCTGTGTCTGTTCTGTGTTTCTCCTACGGATCTTCGGAACATCCTTTCCCTCTGTGTAAACTGTCATGAGGTCGGTGCGTTTGCTCACCGGCTCGTACACACGTGTTTCCTACTAAACGGTGCCACACCATCCCCGTGGAACGGAACGGACGGTGGGTGGATGTGTTATTGGAAAGATACCAGTAATTATTTACATACGCAATGTGGCTGAACATGTGAGCGGAACCTGTCACGATATCCTTACGCCTTGCGTTTGGGGCTGTTGGTAACAGTCTTTTTCGTGTTTTTCTTCCTGTGGAGTCGCCTTCCTGCATGTCTTTTCGATTTCTTCGTTTTAAAAAAATAAATCACACATCTCATCCTCGTGTTGTCCTCCGTACCGCGTCCGTGCGGCTACTCCCTCGATCACTACACTTCGCGCTCCTTCCTCCGTCTCTAGTAAGGCGATTCTACACGCGGTCACTTCGGTTTAACCATTTTCAGTCGTTTCGTTTTGTTTTTCTCGTTTCCAAATAAGCCAAACAACAACAGGGTGGAACAAATGGAGCACGATTTGATTGGCAATAAATCGTACCCAAACAAAAAAAAAAGCAAAAAACAAAACATTTGAAACCCTTTCCTTGTTGTTGACGCAAACAACTGAAAACTACTATCATAAGCGTCACTCTATCGACGGATGGTGCCACGCGCACAGATTTGACTAATTATCTCCTAGGTAATATGCCACCCCAGCCACTTGCTTGCGCTTGTGTTCTGCTCTTGCTTGTGCACACCTTGTGTTCTGGTTTTGCTTTTTGTTGAGAAACAGCAAGTGTGTGTGTTTGTTTTGCAAGTATTATCCTCCTTGTTGCTGCTTCCACGATACAAAGCCGTCCAAACTGTCTCCTGATGTCATGCTGCACAAAGCCGTGAGTGCTAAACTCGTTAAAAACGGAAGAGTACTTGTGTACGAAACATTGCGCACCATCAGCGCATGCCGCTTTCTGCTTGAGCATATATAAATATAAATAATTTTCCTAGCGAATGGGGGGCCAGGGGTCAGGTAGGGGCTTGATTCTCCTCTCCCCTCTCCCCGCCCGGCAACACACTCACACACGCACACGCACTAACAAAACAAAGAAGAAAAACTTAAAATAAACAAACAAAAATGTACACTCCTCTAACGATTATTCTTTTTTTTTTTCTCTCGCTTTCTCTCTCTTTCTTACTCCGATTTTACTCATTGTCTACACACTAACTGTCCCTCCACTGTCCCTTCTCTTTCACGTTACTAACGTCTGCTGCTTGTATGACTTTTGTTTTTGTTATTTTCCCTGGTCTGTGGTTTGGTCCAACGATCCACTGCGGCACACGGCCGCATGCAGCAGCCAGCGTCCACGATTAATCGTCCGAGTCCGAGTTGGATGATAGGCAGAGGTCCTTGCTCAGATCTACAGCGGCGGAAGTAATCGCGATCGTCGGGTCCGGTCGTGGATCGAAAATGGACTCTGTAGTTGTGTAAGACAAAAGTAAATTATTAAATTTTCCCCAATAGATTATCCTAGATCTTGTGTTTAATGATCTTTTTAAACAAATATAATCAAAAAGCATGAACCGGGACATGTAGGAGGTGGAAAAACAATCTCGTTATCACTCCGACCATTACACTTCTAGTAACAAAATGGTAAAAAACATAGAAAAAAAGTCATCCTTTTCGCAAAACTCATCATCAAATTGTACCATTATTGCAGTATTGGAACCAAAAAAGTATCAAAAAACACTTAAAAAACAGGTGCTGCGATATAAAAAACAAAACAAGCATCCTGTTCTGCCTTACCCTTCACTGGTGAATCGTTGTTATCTTCGGTTGAACTGTCCGATTCCTGGTCGCTGCTGCTCGAATCCGAATCATCCGAACCGTCCGACTCGGAGGATGTCATCATTTCCGGATCCTGCCAAACGCAAACGAGCAGCCATGAATATGACACATTCGAACAATGACAAGGGACTCGCTACTTACGCTGCTCGCTCCAACACCGATTCCCGTCACGGCGACCGGCGGTGGCAACAGATCCCGATCGGGCGGCAAGCTAACCTCAACGCTGGGCGGCATCGACGGTTCGCTGTGCAGATGGTTGCGACCGCCACCCGCACCACCGTACGCGGACGGTACGCTGAGGTGATTGCTGTGATGGTGATGATTGCTGCTGCTGCCACTACCACCGCTACCATGGTGATTGTTGTTGTTCTGCGTCGAACCGTGATTAAGGTAGCTATTGCTGTTGTTGCTATGGTTGTTGCTCGCACTACTGCTTCCACTGCCACTGTTGACCGAGCCGGCCATACTATTGCTACTGCTACTACCGGTACTACTACTACTATGCTGCTGCTGCTGGTGGTGATGGTGGTTGTTGGTGTGGTTGGAGCTGGAATTGTTGCCACTTCCGCCGCTGCTGTTGTTGTTCAGATGATTGTTCATGGTAGCACCGGATGAGGAAGAGGAGGAGGAGTTGGAAGTGTTGGCAGAGGAGGAGGACGGTGGCATTACGGTGCCAAAGTCCATCCCATCGTCCAGCCCGATCATCGGAATACTTGGCAAGGTTTGTTGAGTATTGTTGGCGTTCCAGCTGTGAAAGGACGTGTTTATAGCTATGAGCTGAAGCGTTCGTTTAATCAACACTCGCGGGCCTTTTTACTTACGCCGGGGCCGACTGGGGACTCCGGTGCGGATAGGACGGGGAACCCTGTAGCGGCGAGTGCTTTGGCATGAAGCTGATCGGCGCATTTTTCCGCACGCCGGTCGTAATCTTCGTCTTGGAGCTCTGGCGTGCGGTATTGTTTTCGACCTTTATCGTGGGCAGTGATGGTGGTGGATTAGGTGCCTTGTTCTCGATTCTGCAAATGGTTTGATAACACACAGCGTGATATTAATCAGGTCTATCTTCCTGGCGGTCGATGCCCGGCGTCTGTCTGTTACCTCGTCTTCTTCACCACGATACTGCTGTTGAGCTGCTCGAGCGTTATCTCACCCGTCGCCCGGTTCAGTATGAGCACACAGTCCTTCCGCGAATAATCGCGCTGATTACCCTTGAAGACGGTATTCGGTACACCGGAACCATCTGCCGGCCGGGAGTATGACAAAAGGAAAAAAGGACCATGAAAACGAGCTTCCAAAACTCTGTGGAATGGGGACGATTTGCGCTTACCCAGGTGCGGTACGGTAACGGTGACCTGCTTGTTGGCACTAATTTCCAGCACCGCCGGTTTGTTCACGTCGACGCTGGCCGGTTTGAAATCGTCTGCAAAAGCACACCGAGAGAAAAAAAAGCACACACACATACGCACACATTTAGACCTGTCGACGTCAGCGGAAAACAAAAGCGTTCTGCGCCATTTTGGTACGTACATTTTATCGTGTGGAACTGGTTCGACGGTGCTGCTGCGTTGGTGAAGGTCGAACCGAGCTTCAGCTCACGCACCTCCGAACCAATGTTGAGTCGATTGTCCATCGCGGCGTGGCCGTGGCGGGCTGGCGGGCGGTTTGTGTATGTGTATGTTTGTGGCTGGCTGACGGCTACCGTCTCGGGCCTTTCGTAATACCTCTGTGCTGACTGTGACCCCTGGTGGCACAGCCGGAACCGGAACACTTCTACGCTGGTGTACGGTGGTAAACGCTTCGTAGAATCATTCTTCCGTTCCCGTTTTGCGGGAACTATCCACCCAACACACACACACACACGACCGTTACGTTACTTTTCTCAGCCTCCCCTGCCCCCGAAATCAGCTGGGGTTTATTTTCGCGCTGTCAGTAGCACCATCCTCATCACTTGGGCTGCTGCGATCTGCGTTCGATTTTACAGCGCCCTTTCTCGCGATCGCGTACCACACGCGAAATGCGTTTCCGATGAATGTGCGCTCGCGCGCTCTCTCTTTCACTCCCGGATTTCACTCTCCTTTCCTCAAACACGTCGTCTGCTGGGTGGGTTGGGGTGGTGGTGATGGTCTGTTTCGGGTTTAGCCTGCTGGTGTTGCTGCTGCTGCTGCTCGGGAACAGTGGTGGGGGGAGGACCGAAAACGGAGCGAAAGAAGGGGAAAAAACACAATTGAGCAAAGTGAGTTAGAGCGAGAAAGGTTTTGAAAGGCAGCAACAACAACCTGTAGCAATATAACCTTACACTACAAGGGGGCCTACTGTGTTGTTTCGTTGCGTTCGTACATTGAGCGTGTTTCGTATGCGTTTCCATCTGTTTGACGTTTTCTGATCCTGGATTCGAACCCGGATCAGCGCGGGTCAAATGCAGACGTCCGGTTTCACGATATCGCAACCAATCACGTTAACAGAACAGCTGCCATTTATTTACCTTTCGTAGCATACGCAAGCAAATACACACAGCAGCACGCACACATACACACACACACACAAACACGTTGTTGCACTGTTGTTATTGTTGGTTATTCTAGTGTGTCTATGCTCTCCCTACAAAGCACACACACACATATATATGCACACGTTTAGGGGCACAGAGGAAGACGGAGGTAGACACGTGTGTGCGTGCCAACAGTAGGAACAGGAAGATACGTACACGGAGCGAAATGTTACCGCTCTTGGGGCTGTTTTTCCTTAGCTTTTCTCACCTTTTCCAAACCGAAAAATCTGCTACCGGGTTGATACGGGCTGGTACGCGCTGGTTTCGTCTTGTTTTCGTTGGTAGCGAATGCTCTGGATCCTGCTGAACTGCTGCCGTGTGGTGTGTTCCTGTGACGATAAAACGTACGACAGTCAGTGTGCGTGTGTGTGTGTATGTGTCGCTGGTTGTGGATTAGCGCGTGAATCGTGTGAATAGCGCGACACGAATGCAGTCCGTCGCGGGAAGAGACAAATCAACACGCACGCACGTCTGCATGCATGTGCACACGCACACAACCGCGCACCGACTTTGCCACCGTCGACAATATGCGAACTGACTTGGGAACTGGGCTGGCACCTTGCACACTACGAAAGTGAAGGAGTTGGAAAAGCAACACAACAAAAAATACCGATCCCACACGAAACAGGATTTGATTTTTCTTTCTTCTACGAGTTCCGGTTAACTTCCACGGTATGGTGTAGGTACCATGTAGGGAGAAAAACAATCCCATCCATCAGTCAGCCCTGCTGCTGCTGCTACTGCTGTTCACTGTCAGTGCGACGTTTCACTGCTGTTTTTCACGCGATTTTTTTTGGCGACCGAAACTTCCTTTTCTGCTTTTTCCTTCCGCTGACACTGACCTACCTTTTGACTGTGGAGCTGGTGTGCGTGTTGGAAGAATGGCCGATTTTTGTTCCTTTCTAGGAGGAATGTTGCAATTTTGGTGGCCAACCACCCGCGGGAACTGTTAATGCCAAATTGCTGTGCCAGCTAATTGCGGACGGTGCTGATTAGGAGAGGGGATGCTGTCGTCTTGGATGGAAATGGTGGAGAAAGGAAACTGCAATAATTTCGTACGAGACGCCGGGTCGGACCGTTCAGGATACGTTTGACAGTGGGGAAAATAGAAACGGATTTGACAGATCGGTTTTTGACAATCGATGGTGTGCGAGACTATGGGAAAATATGCCGATATGATTTTTGCTCTTTTGCGGGAAAAGCAAACAAATATTTGGAAGGGCGTTGTAAAACAAAATAAATAAAGCATATATGAGAGCTGTTGAGGGACACAATGGATGGAGTGCGATACAAGTGTAGAACGCCGAACACGCTGGCAAGGGGACTGACTTTGCAGTTGTTCATGTTGAACCTCTAAAAGGTGTCATACCAAACGCACTATTTTCAGGTAAGATTTCTAATTTAGTTTAACTTCATATAAATACTCAAGACTGCACGATTTCGGCCGAAAAATCCTGTTAAGTCGTCGATAAAGACAGAGGAAGCTGAACCGGACTATTAAACTAACAGACGATGGCGTTAGAACGTGAGTTTGATAAGTATATATATAGTGAGTTTGATAAGAGCACGTGGTGAGAATACCGAGCTCATGTCCCACCAGGAAATGCACGTTAGCGACTGATTTTCCCGGAAGAGCATTGGGACCTGGCTGAGTCTCATCGACATAATCAATAGAAGAAGAAATAGCAGAAGAATGTCGGCTCATGTTCGGACATGCGAACTTTTGAGTTGATTTTCGAGCAAATGTATGCAACATCTGGTAATTTTTATACTTTAAATTATTTTTTTTCTAAAGATATCAGATATTTTCACAATGGAAACAAATTAGTAAACCCATACCATTAAGAACACAATAAATTTGCAACCAAAATAACTCAAAATCAAGCATAAATCCACGTGAGATGAACTCGTGAGCTCGATGTTTTGGTTTTGCTCATGAAAGGCTAGCTCGCGGTCACTTACAATACCCAACAATAGAATAATTCATTCTTTTCTCTATATCATAAAAAGAGCAATAAGAAACAATCGAACGCGCGCGCAAAGGTTTTTTTTTACTTTTTTGGGGGGGATATCATTTTTTGCATTTTATTTTTCTCCATTTCTATATTAATGTTTCTAATTCTGTTCAACCTTACTAAGCTAGAAAACGATGCATGTATGTATGTGGTGTGTACTGTTTGTTTTGCATGTGTGTATGTGTATGCGGTGTGGGTATATGGTATGAGGGAAGGTTATTGCAATCTGGGCGAGGGGAAGGATAACAGGGTATGGAAGGAAGGACACAACAATATTTTACGTGTTACAATCCCGGAACACGGATTGCCAGAGAGAAGGAGGCGCGCGATTGAAATGTTTTGGATGTGTGGTTCTGTTGCTCCTCGTCTCATGTTCTAATCTCTTCCTTTTTTCTTTTGTTTTTTTTTCTCCCATCTTCTGTTCTGCTTAGCTTATGGGAAGAACCTTGCTCTTCTGATTTGTTTGTTTCATTTTTCGTACCTTTCATGCATTGTTGTGTGTTTTTTTTCTTGTTCTGCTGTCACTTTAACAACGAGATGTAACTACTTATGTTTATTAGTCAGAGCACGCACTAGTGAAGGGTATGAATGCGTTTTAATGCTTGTATGTACGTGAGCATTCTTGTGGATGTGTAGGTATAGGGGGTGTGAGTGTGATCGTATGTTGTGTGTGTGTGTGTGTAATGCGGTAAATTTTGGTTATTCTCTGCTGCTGCTCTTCTTCTTGCTAATGCTCTCGTAAAGTTGTTCTTATCGATAGTTGTTTATTAATATTACTTACTGCCTTCTGACTTTCTTTAGCGTTTCCTTCCAGCACACTTTCATTACCTCATTCGCTCGGTTTCTCTCTTTCTCGCTTTCATACTTTCGCAAGCCATAGTGTACGCTTGTTTGTTGCATTAATTTCCATCCGCTTTTTCCCACTTGTTTGTTTTTTTGTTCACCTTTGTTTTCCTCTATTTCCTCCTTCATTTACTCTAACAAATAACTAGCAATATATACTTTTTCTTTTAATTTTTTGTTTTGTTTTTTCTTCTCTTTCACATCCCGCGCACTGTGTTCTCATCTCTGCAAAGAGAAATAATAATAATAGTTAGCCTTTCTTTTGCCATCGTGTTCGTTTCTCTACTATTCCCGTTCATACTCCACGCTTAACACGCTTAATGCTTCTTCTTCACACTCTGTGCACAGCAAAAGGGGATACATACACACATCACGTTTTCTACACTATTTTAACACCTTTTCCCTTTGTTCCTTTTGAATGGGATCGCGTTCTCTTTATCTCTCTCTCGCTCGCTCTCTCAACAGTATTCGATTTTTTCCTTGTCCCATTTTTGTGTTTCCCTTTACAAAAAAATTACAAACTCCCCTTTTACTGGGGGGTTTCTCGCTCTTTACTTTTGTGTGTGACGTTCCCTCGGGAAAATTTCGATTATAATGTTTTTCTTTTTCGTTTTGTTTTCTCTTCTTCTTTCTTTTTTCTCTCCTATTTTTGGTGCCCTTTTTCGTGGG
>KZ061975.1:4969-51906 GCA_002091835.1 Anopheles maculatus
TGTGTGTATGAGTGGTGTGTTGGGGCTTTTGTTTGTTCTTTGCGTTCAAGTGTTCAAGCCGCATTGTGATTGTTTTTAACCTTTCGCCCGTCGCGTTTCGTGCGCATGTAGTAGGTAAAGATTATCAATATCATTTTTCTCATTTCTAGTTTTGTTCATGTTACGTGTTTACGCACAATTTTAGGACAAGTTCTTAAACGTAACCGCGCATGTAACCGTTATTTGCTACACTTTTCTTTTCCCATTGTTTCCCCCAAAACGTCAGCGCATTTCACAATTCATTCATCCCTCTTTTGGCTAAATTCTGTGTTTTTTTGTTAGCGTGTAGTAGGTAAAGATTATCAATATCATTTTTCTCATTTCTAGTTTTGTTCATGTTACGTGTTTACGCACAATTTTAGGACAAGTTCTTAAACGTAACCGCGCATGTAACCGTTATTTGCTACACTTTTCTTTTCCCATTGTTTCCCCCAAAACGTCAGCGCATTTCACAATTCATTCATCCCTCTTTTGGCTAAATTCTGTGTTTTTTTGTTAATTCCATCGCGAAATCTTGCCTGAACCTTGCCTATAAACTATATGAACGAAGAGAACCAAAGAAAACTCGCATTTGCGTAATTCACATCTGCCTAACGTATACACAAAAGCACGCACTCACACACGTACAAGCATGATCTTGCGCTCGATGTCGTCCTCGTCCATACTGATGCTATGTCACTTAACGACTTTCGCATCCTGCATACACACGTTCGTACGTTCGTTCATCACATATACAATCGTACCGGGAGAGCTTTCAGAGCTTTGAAGAGCAAAAGAGCGCAATCCAGGGCGTGACATAGAACGAGAGAGCATACCATTGCACGTTACAATTGTTACACTATCCTTACTAGCTTGGTTCTAACCCTCTTTGTTTTTGTTTTTCAACACTCTTCAACACTCTTTTCAACTCCTCTCCCGGCTTCTGTACGCACTTGCTCCTCTAAATTAGTAAACAATAAATAATGTCTTTTCTCTTGTTGTGTTGTATCAATGTACCTAATAGAAAAGGGGCTGACAAAAACGAAAAACGAACATGAGACGTTAACAATTCTATAGGGTTAAAGGGGGTTAAAGAAAAGAAGATAAAGGGAGAGATAAATCGAATCGGAAGTAATTAAGTGAATTGGGACAATGATGATAATCAATGGACAGATAGTTGTTGTTTGCATTAAAAGTTAGGTTGCTTTTCGCTTACTTCAATCGTTGCTACTGAACGCCAAGATCAGCTGCTCGTCGGTTAGTCCAGGCGGTGTGTTGAAGAAGTGAAGAATCTGTTGTGTAAACAGCGAGAATGATTAGAATCATATTCAAGCACGAACACACAAACGAACGCTCACCTTGCTTGGCGGCTGGATGCGGTTCTTGCTTGCCTGCGTCAGCGACAGGAAGCGATTGTTCTTCGAGCCGGTGTATTCCTTGAAGCTGGGCGTATGATCCGGCAGCGTGTACGGGTTTGTGACCTCGGACAAAAAGTTCTGCTTGGAAAATCTGGAGCGAGAAACAAGAGTGGGTTGGGTTCATATAAAATAGGCGATATTGCGAGATCCCACACGACCTCGGGATACTTACGCGATCTGAATTTTGCCATCATTTCCGATTGGAATGTTGTTCAGGTGCTGGACGCAACGTTCGACTGCGATGGCGTCACCCATCTGTACCATGGCGGTACCTTCCTTGGTCTTCAGGAACTTTATCTGGGTGGTGCGAGAGAGCAAATTGAATAATGTACACATTAGCACGCTTATTGTGAAGACTCACACCGAAACTAATTAGCATCGGCACCAATTTGCGTTGCGCATTCTCGGTATTATAAATCACTATACCAATATTTGACTCCATTAGGGAAAAATAATCATTTGCTCACGCGCTGCCCATAATGTCCTGTCCCCTCGCATTCGGTTCGACGGATTCCTAGCTTCGCAAATTAAATGTTTCGTACGGAAAGCTTCTTCACACCGGCACAAATTGTTTCTGTGTATGTGTGTGTGTAATGTGGCTCAATTATGGCTCTAATACTGGGAACGCGCTACAACTCATAGCTAGGTTTCGGTATAATGAATTTAATGGCGGGAAAGCAAACGGGAAAATTTCCGATGCATTGATGGAGAAAATTGAAACACACACACACACATTAGGTGTGTACTTCGGTGAGTTCTGAGCGGGATTTGGCAGGCGTTAAATTAAATTGAGTGTAACATTTCGCGAGCTTAATGAGACTGTTTGTTTTAATGTGTGTTGATTCGAAATATTTGGGTAAAATAATAATAAATTTTCTGTTTTTTAACTAAAAAGTATATCTACTAACATGGTCACAACCCCAAACGTTACAAGAAAATAAAAAATTCATGACAAACAGGTGACTAAACCAACTGTATTCATATCTTTAATAAGAATCTAATCCTGGTCATGGCACCAAATGCTACCAAAGCATGTGATGCAGGTTATGAAATATTTAATTACTAATTATTACCGGGCGGCCCTGTGGTGTATACGATAGCGGTGCCGGTCTTCACACGGCAGGCCCGGGGTTCGAATCCCGGCGGACCGCCTCCCCGTACGCAGGACGCGGGAAAGCAAACGGGAAAATTTCCGATGCATTGATGGAGAAAATTGAAACACACACACACACATTAGGTGTGTACTTCGGTGAGTTCTGAGCGGGATTTGGCAGGCGTTAAATTAAATTGAGTGTAACATTTCGCGAGCTTAATGAGACTGTTTGTTTTAATGTGTGTTGATTCGAAATATTTGGGTAAAATAATAATAAATTTTCTGTTTTTTAACTAAAAAGTATATCTACTAACATGGTCACAACCCCAAACGTTACAAGAAAATAAAAAATTCATGACAAACAGGTGACTAAACCAACTGTATTCATATCTTTAATAAGAATCTAATCCTGGTCATGGCACCAAATGCTACCAAAGCATGTGATGCAGGTTATGAAATATTTAATTACTAATTATTACCGGGCGGCCCTGTGGTGTATACGATAGCGGTGCCGGTCTTCACACGGCAGGCCCGGGGTTCGAATCCCGGCGGACCGCCTCCCCGTACGCAGGACTGACTATCCAGCTACGGGTAAAACTTAGTCACAGAAAGCTAACAATAGCTGGCAGG
Source organism: Anopheles maculatus (assembly GCA_002091835.1). Classification (NCBI taxonomy): domain Eukaryota; kingdom Metazoa; phylum Arthropoda; class Insecta; order Diptera; family Culicidae; genus Anopheles; species Anopheles maculatus. The sequence continues at coordinate 8,129 of KZ061975.1, forward strand.
CCAAGACCTCACGAGGTTGTAGTGCCAAGGAAGAAGAAGAAGAATTATTAAAGATCCTGCATGATCTAGCAGGTCGAAAATCCACCAAAGAAAAGAAGAAATACAGAGATCTCTAATGTAATCCCTGTCACGGCACCAAACGTTCACAGAATATGGGATGGCATATTATTCCAATCACTTTGCTTTTCCAATTATTTGCTATTGTTTCGCCATTTCACAAACAAAAGGCCTTATGTGTAACGTAATCCTGGTCACGGCACCAACCTGAACAAAAATATAGCCCTTAAAAAAGATCCTCAAATTATTTCGCGAAAGGTTCATTAAATTCAATTACCCACTCTGATAGCACCTTAATGAAAGTTTAATCTCAGTTATCAACCGAAGTCTTGCAGTCTTGCGCCAAGCCAGACATTCATCCAAATGACCATCCATCCATTCAATTCCCCATCACTCATCGGTACCTTTCGGTATCCTTTACAGGGCGTTGGGACACCATTCCTGCGGTGTTTTGTGTTTTGTTGCTGTCAGACAGTGTCCGTGGCATTCATGCGCGTAATGAACACAAAACAAAACCCAAAAAAAAGCTGACCGGCATTTCCCAGAAAATAACAAACGGAACAAAATAGAATTCCTCACCGATGGTTGGCAGGATCGTAGAGGTATGCCGATGGTTTGGTTTGGTCGTACTAGCAGCTGTACGATCATTGCCTAAAGTGCCTATCATGATCGTAAGGGGTTTGGGTTGGCTGGCAACTACCATCATCAGGCTGGGGGAATTGAAATTAATTATTCTTCCCCATTCTACGCCACTTCAAGCGTTCCTCACTATCTCGCTGGGTAACGTCCAATCTTGGTAGCTATCGGGTCCACAACATCGGACGGCCGGTCGTGTCTCGTCGTCCGAAAGGCTATTTTCAAACTCCCATTTTCCGCTTGATGGTGTCGCGCGTTGCCGGGGTTGAGCCTGGGTTTCCCCGGGGGCCATTGAGATCGAAGCGTTACAAGAATGCCTTCACTCTTCCGTATCGCACACCATTGTTTTTTGATGGCGTTGTTTTGCTGTTGTTTCAGGTTCGTTTCTAATGTTCCCGACAACACCCAGTCCCCAGATGGGTCTCCCGGGTGACTGTAACTGTGCTCCGAGACAGGAAGTTGCGAAGAGTGCTCACATGGGCATAAATCATTGTGATTGAAATGATTCGCAGTTAACTCACCGGGAAGGAAACATTGGTCGTGCGTTTAGTGTCGGAGTGCACGAATTTCCCAACCAGACGCCACCGTACGACCGAGGGGTCCTCTGCTGTCGTTATGTGGATTTGTTTTTTTTTTTTGGGACGGAGGACAAAAAATGCGTTTTTTATTTAAATCTAGTGCGATACTGCGCGAAGATACACTGGATCCCGGAGTATCGATTTTTGCATTTGATTTGTGGAACCCGTTAGAGTGACTTGTGGAGGCCTTTTGGGAGAAGAAAAATATACCTATCGAAGCTGGCTATTGTTCATAAACTTCGTGTGGAGTTGCTTTATGGGCGACTCTGTGTTTGATGGATATGAGTTTCGCTGCTGTAGGTCATACATTCAGATCCTACCGGGGGTTTTGTTCCGTTTTTCTTGAACAAGTTTTTAGAGCGGTAATGATAGTTCGCCCGACTCCAAAAACATTAAGCTTCTAAATTGATCCATCGATCAAGACGATTCCAAGCGCATCGTGCACTTGCTTTGCGTCGATTTTCCTTTGTCCCGGTTTGGTGCGTCACGACTTCATCGCAGTTACCGTCCATTTGACAGCTTAATGTAGTCATACGTTCAACTTTTCACTGTACGTTCGCTAATAAAAAAAAGAGCTCTCCTGAAAGTTTCTTCCACCGGCAGAGAGATCCGGATTCCGATTTGTTCCTACCGAATAGCTGCGGGGGCCACCATATGGCACACAAAGGTTTAAGGGGGAAAAAAGTTTTTTGCTCCAGTGAAAGATTAAGTCCGTTGGCAATCTTCCCCGAATTGCAAATCTTCACACAAAACGTACAGATTTCAATCGGCTCGAGGATCATTCGCAAATATTACAGCACGGGCGGGCCTTTCGTTATTCACCTAGCGTATCGAACGTTTTTCGTACCAAATGACTACCTTTCCCGGAGAAGAGAAGGATTTAAGTGCCACATACACAGAGAGAGAGAGAGAGAGACGCCAGCTGTGAGATTTGAAGTTGCATAAAGAAACGCAACAAACGGCGCAATGACGACCCTTTTTTATGGTCGAAAACAGACAGGCAGGATCCACAAAGCTCCGGCTGTTTCTGTTCTCATTCAATTTTATGTACCACCTTCCGGTTTTCGGCACGCTTCATTTTCGGTTCGTTGTGCTTTCTTCTTTTTTCGGTACATTTGGGGGATTTCCTTCCCGACTTTTCGCCCGTATTCAGACGATTGCTCCATTCAAGAAAAGCAAGTGCCATTTCCCTGTTTAACTGCTGTTCGAAAGCTTCACTCTCGCCCACACGTGCGTAACGTCTGTGTGTGTTTTAAAAGCTAGCGATTTTCCCTTCTTCAATCTGAAGTTCTCGGATGCCACCGTTGAATCAATTTTTACGATTCACCATCTGTTGCGGTTATTGTAGAATATTGGCTTCCATGGTGTTCCCTCGGGTGGGATTTTCTATTGTCTAAACCGAAATAATGCTAGGACTTTTGGGACAATTGCACTTTTTACTGGGAAAATGCTTCTCTGGAGGTGAGGTGCTTCTCCTAACTGGACACACTGAGCTGTACAGTGAAAATTCATCACTAGAATTGCACTATCATCATCATCATCACCATCTCAACTGTCGCCCAAGGTGACATAGCGAACCAACGAACGAACCTCCCCGAAACCGGAAACAAACCAGCTTGTACTGACAGTTGCAAGTGGAAAGTATACTTTTTCCTTTGTTAAACATTTCGATTCTGTTTATAGTCTTTTTTTCTGTCTGCTTTTTCCCCGTGACAGTTGCAAACGAATTTTTCGATTCTCTAGCACGCTTGTCCTGATGTGTCTTGGCGCTCCTTTTTTTCCCATTCGCTTAGTTATCTATATTATGCCAACAGGAGAGTCTCTCTCGCTCTCTGTTCTAGGTTCTTCTTGTACCTGGAAGCGTTGTGAAACAGCGAAAGAGGAAAAAGAAAACAGAAACTCTAATAGACACAATTTCCTAACCGCAAACAAATTGAAATGCATAAAACAGTGGAATTGAAAAGACTTTTCGTGCGCGCGAACAAACTGTGAGACATCTCGAGTCCTTCATGCAGGCATGTGCAATTGCACTGCGAACGAAAGCGTCTGTTTGTGTGCGTGTGTCCTGGTGTACATCAAAGCCACAACACACTTTTACAAACAAGTCACCAACCACGTTCGGCAACGGCTACGCGTTGTGAATAATAGTGTAAAAGAGGGATGCGTACCACCGCACAGGACCAGGATGGGACAATCAGGATATCTTATGAGAAACGTGCTTGGGAAACTGTAATTTGCATCCGCAATCAGTTGTTTGCGGGAGGGTTTCATTCGGCAGGGCGCAGCCGGACAAACGTGACGTGAAGAAAGGAAATAGGTTCAAGGGACTAACTTATGTTATAAATAGAAGCAGGATTGGTGATAGTTTGAAGAGCTCAACAGCAATATGTGCTCTTCTGATATCTCTTTAGCTGATCAAAAATACATGATGAGGACATGTGGTTTTGGTTGGAATTTCTCTCATGCTCGCTAGCAAAACACTCATTGAAGCATTTTCTAAGTGCTCTTCACACTTGTTCGTACAAAAAAACACAGTAAATGCCTCATAATCATTCACCCCCAAAGACCGACGGATCAAATTCCAACCGATTGACTCAACCGCACAGCTCATCCTATTCCTGGTTGAGCATTCCTGGTTACACCGCACCACAAACTTCACACCACAACCACAGCGGATGGGATGTGATTTATGAAGGGCAGCGCGACCAACCACCTCCCATCCCAATTAGACGAGTTCTTGAGACTGCGAGAGAGAGAGAAAAGTAAAGGAAAGATTTGAAACTGCAAGCAAATATCGTGCCTTCACTCACACCCGAAAAAAACACTGACAGTCGCGTGAGTGACAGGCCATAAAATGTGAACTAATTAGTCACCATTTGCTGCCGTTTTTTTTTTCGTTGTTTCGACTCTTGTTTTTGCTCTATTTTGCGGAAAATTGCGCGTACGCCGTTGAGATCTTGATGCGCGCACAGGTTAGATTTTTAACCGAAGATTGTGCTAAATAACTGCGGGCGCACGGGAGCAATCGCGATTTAAATGTCTTTTTTTGTTGGTTCACCCTCTTAGTGTTTCCGCGCCCGATGCGTGCTATCAGAGTGGCTTATTTATAAAAGTAAACGCGATCTCATTTCCCGCGAATCCATTACACGCGCTTTGTTTTGTACATTTATTTAGTTGCTTGTTTTGCTTTACTTACCCGCACCACATTGCCGTACAGGCAGAACAGATTGAAAAGCTTATCGGTGTTGGCGGTTCCATTGTCGAGTCCGTAAACCATCATCACTGCGCCCTAGGATGGGAGAGGAAAAACCAAATTGAAGTTGGGAGTGAGTAAATATGAATCCAGATTTATTAGATTTATTTCACCCGATAGGGATACTGCTTGGGGAGCAAGAGATGGGAACCGATCGAACACGTATATTGGCACACGACGGTGCTGCCGACACAATTACATCTCGTTGCAGTGCAAAACCCCGAACGATAAGAACCCGCAAAACCGTAGTAGATTTAATTAAATGATAAAGGAAAAACTGAACCCGAAGTTGGGTGTGACAGTCGAAAAGGAAGTGTTATCGGGTAGAAAACAACAGAAAAAAAAAAACAGATGACGAATGAGATTATCAAATAGTGAGAAGGAGAAGAGTGTTTTTCGATTATGTTTGGCCAACACTGATTGAGAACATATGTTTTGTTCTTCTTGAAATATAAACTCCAGATAACTTAATAATGTTACCTCAAAAAGGCACAAAGAAAAACGATTATTACGCAAAAATATCCAGTTAAGCAAGCTATAAAATTTTCTACCAAACACCAATTGCATACCTTTCAGGCGCAATCGTGAAACACCATGCGTCTCCATATTTATTGCTTCGAGAAAAAAAAATCGAGTTTAAAAATCAAAAATAAAACCGACACGAAGGCAGTTGTTTACATTTGCCCAGTGGCGACAAAAACCCCCGTGTGGTGTTCCATTTCCCAAATTATTTACGTACTTCTTGCGAATGCGAGAAGATTATTATTGAACAAAAACATACACTCGCCACTCAACGGCGTGTGTTGGCGATGCTGTTGACCGATTTATTACATTTCAAAACCAATCAGTTTTGTGTGGCTGTGTCACCCAATTTTGCCGTTGCATCTTTTGCAATCAGTACTCAATTTTCGCAAGCGAAACAAACTTACCTGTTGCTGTGTTGGCTGGATGAAGTTGGTGGGTCCGTTGCGCGGCAACGGTGGATCCTTCATCAGACCGACGTGTGTGCCGGCTGCGGCCGGTTTCCAGTTCTCCGACGGATGGAAGTCCGGTGGTGAAAAGTTGGGTGGAAAACCGTTACCTCCGCCGGCGCCTAGCAGAGCAGGTTCTAGACCAGGGGTTGGGAAAAGAAGAAAAGCAAAAGCGAAATGGCGAAAAATTATATTATCTTTCACTGGCGTTCCGATTCGGATCGTTAAATAATGGTTTCTACATGGTTCGGTTCTACACTACTCGAAATTCACTACTCAACTACTGGGGAAAGGGAAGAAACGGGGAGGAGCGAGGAAAAAGGAGGAATGAAAGGTAAAACGACACTCGGACGACACGAGCGACTCGTTAACGGCAAGTGCAATGCACTGTATCTCCGTCGGAAAACACCCAACAGCATTGGAACATTTGCTGCACATGAAACTGGTGAACAACATTCGGAAGAACAAACACAGACAAATGGTCTGGAGCCAAGTGCTTTTGCTCGCATTGCGAAACTGGAACCCCGTCTGGAAAGATGAAGCGATTCTCATTTACGTTACCCCAAACAATCACAAGCTGTTGGGACATAAAGCGATGCAAACAGCAGTGTTTTTGCTCTTCTGTTTTTAAGTTCTGCACGCAAACTTTTTCCCATGTACCAACTCAGAACACCGAAACCGAACACGCACCGACAAGCGACCGAAAAAAAAACCGTCCTTCGTGCAAACGCGAACGAACGATTTGTCACTTGAGAGCGCTGTGTGTCCATTCTCCGATCTCCGATAGCGACCAGGACACGGTGACTAAGCGCCGAAGAAACAGATCAACGAAAGAAAACCCGGAATATCAGCTTCTGCAGGAGCTATCTCCGACTAGAGACAGAAGCGACCGACGGCGGCCATAGTTAATTGTGCGGTTTTTCGGGGCACACAGCACAGAATTGGGCGATGGTGGCCGAGAGACGTCGTACCTTAATCATGATAAAAATCGGTCACCCCAAAACGCTGAAGTTTATAAAGGGTTCATTTGTTTTAATCCTTGCCATGGGATGGGGGACCCAGCAAGATGGATGATGTTATTCGGACAGAAGCGATATTGCATTCCGAAGTGTTCGTTTATCATGGGTAGAAGTGTTTCTTGTGTGTTTGTTTTTGTACGTGTGCTCTGTTTTTGGAAAGTGTTTAATCGCTTATGTCTTCTGAGCTGAGCTTTCGGGGGGAGGAAGTGCAAGGTGTGTAGAATTAATGATTTACAAATTAATTTAAGATGCTAGAGCTTACGAAGTTTGCACTGTATATTTTATGCGATTGTAAGCTAGTGAAGTTGCCGTAGCAGTAGTATCAGCAATTACATAGGGTCTTAGCCTTGGACAGTTAAAAGTATTTTGTCTTCAAAGCTACTAATAATAGTCTAAAATGTTGGTACTAACTGCCAAATCGTATAAATTTATTTCCAGTGGCGCCATCTATGTGTCAGAACAAAGACTTATCATCTCAACTGCTAGTATTAATAGTACCTGAGGTAATAGTGGCATTAATATTAGTAGTAAATGTATCAGATTTAGTAAAAGTTGTTTTAGTAAATGTAAAAATGTTTAAAAAGATCTCAAAACACCAAAGCGTACAATCTCAACACGAATCGCTGCCAACAGCACCCAGAAGCCACTCGACAAATAGTTTTTCGCCCCGAGTCGCGCGCTTGTCCAAATACGGTGTCCCGAATGTGTACACACACACTCGGTCCAAAGCGGCGTTTGATAAACAAAATGCCTTTTCCCACCGTCGATCAATCCATCAATCAAACCGTTCGGGGGGAAAAAAACTGTTGCCGGACGATCGCCATAAGGCCCCTATGCTCTTGAAACGTTTTTAGCCCGTTTTGCCCGTTTTTTTGCTTCCTTCTCTTTAGAATCTCTTCTGTGTTGGAATTCAGTGTTTTTTTTTCCTCGTGGGGAAAACCTCCATCCCATCAATATCGATAGAGAGCCAGCACTCGGTGCGTGTGGCAGGCCGATCGTCGTGAATCAAAAGGTTACGTGGCGTTTGTCGAAATTCCGGATCTCCGGTGCGTTTGATTTGCACGTTCAAGTGGTTTTTCACACACTGGATGTATCGGTTTTCGCTTGTTTTTGTGTGTGTTGCCGCTCCCTGTTTCATTCCACGAAATTGAATCGAACCGTCGGTGACTTGTTGGTGAGTTTGAGAAGAGGTTCGACAACATCCCATAACATTGCTCCAACCAACGATCGTTGTGCGGAATCCAATTTTTGGGCCTGCAGGTTGAGACACCACCAGAGACAACGGATGGAAAACAATTTATTTCCATTTCGTCACCGATCACCACGAGTCACGCGTCCACTCGAAGCCCGTAACATGACACCACGAGAATTCGATCGAAATTGTGCCTGTGCCGGGTAAAGAGCAATCCGCATATGCAGCGCGTCAGTGCATTTTATGTGCTCCCGACGTGTATTTGTGGGAGATGCACATACCATTCCGAACGTACAACAAGAGATAGATTTTATTTCAACAGTGTGAGGCGGTGTAGCGTGAAGCAGCGAAAGCAAATTGAGTTTCGAGTATGGTGTCCCACGAATATGGAAGCAACGATGGTTGAAAAAGGTGTCGAAAAACGCATCGGAAATAGAGTGGTCATTGTGATGAGGTGCTTTATTATATTTAAAATGAAAATAGATTAATCAAACTATAAAATAAACGGGAAAAGAGTTAAGTGTAGTTTATGTTGATGCTTCCTACATCTCAACTAACGATGGCTAATTAGAAAGAAAAGCTTTTAAGCAGTGTTGAGCAAAAGAAGTATGGGAATGCACGCCGGAACGATGCTCCTAGCAAACGCTACTAATGAAGTGTTGGTGCAAACTTATGGTGAGCAGCTTTTCAACTTGCACGTGCACGAGTTCCACAAAACACCCAGAGAGCAACAACGAATGTTGCCAAAGTTAAAGTTGGCCACTTTTGGAGAAACTTTTACCGTGCCGCAATCACATCACGTGCCCATGTTCTCACAGTGTAAGCGAGAAAGCTGCTCCTCACAGACACACATGTTTACTGTTTTATTGTATCAAAATGAAAGAAGCTTTTCGGTGAAAAAGATCACATTTTCGGTAGCAGTTGCAAATTGTGTTTACAACTAATTCGAATGTGGAGAGCGTGAGAGGAGTTGGTTGGCAGAGAGGTACGATGCAATTGACCTGCTTGTGGAGCAAAAAATGCATCCGAAACTGTGTAAGTCGTTGAGTGCAGAACGTGACGGACGGTTTCACAGTAAAGGGAAGAAAAGCGGGCGCTTAAACCACAGAAAAGGCTTGCTTCTGGGCTGCATTTGCTGGCGGTTGGCGGCGACCAAAACCCGATGGATGGAGGCTTTTTTCCCTTGAATGATACTCAAAGAAGCAACAAAGTCCTCCCAATGGAAAGCATTTTCGTTACTTTGCAATCACTGGGTGTGCGCTCGGCAGTATGGGAAATCTTTCGAAATCCGCTTATCATTGGTTGGCAAATGTATGCTAGGCGAAATGGTAATATGCTTTCGTTGTGTGTGTGTGGCAAGAGAAGCGAGTTGTGGATGCAATATTGTTGAGAATAATTTATAGCACAGCGGAAATTGACAAACGGTTTGTATGAAAGGATCAAAGACACAGAATTCGGGGGCTTAGATTGTAATGTAAGCATAGAAAATAGCTTTCATGTTTAAAATACAATTTTTAGACGTCAGATAAAATGTGCTATAAAATGTACTAAACGTGCTATAATTATTTGCATCCTTTAAAACTACGACAATGTATATAACTGAGAACTATCAACGATTCAACAATTTTAACAACTTTTCTTAAGTATACTGAGTGCTATAAAAAGTTCCTTGCCTCAAGAAAACCATAATTATAGTACTAATCACTTATATTAAATTGTTGCAATCGGTCTAGAATTTCTACAAATTCTAAGTGCACGATTTCGATTAGTATACCTAGTGCTATAAAATGTACTACACTTGCTATAAAAAATGAGTTATCTAAAAACAAGCATCATGTTCACGATACCAATCACGTCAACATAAACAAGTACCACGTACAACACATACATCCTCATCGAGATGCATCAAAAGAGATGCTGCAAGAAGGACATACCCCTCAGCGTGTCTTTAACCACTACTTCGGACATATTATGTACCACACACATACACACAAACATTCCTGTTTTGATTCAAGCATCCACTTGAGTGACACTTGAGTGCACCGCAGTTTTCCATCCCATTTTGTATTTCACTCCCTCCAAGACCAAGAACCTCGACAGGACGTCACAGTAAACGACTTTCAAGTCACAGTTTAAGCTTCCGTAAAAATCACGTCCCACTGTGTGCTGCTTCTTTGCTGTGTGGTATAAACTCCGTTTCGCCTTTATCTTCCCCGGTTTCGTGCGAAAACCGGCAACCAAGCACGTTCCACGCTTCCGGTTCAAAAATGGCAACAGTTTGCATGAAGGATGCGCGCCTGCAACAGAGTCAACTTGGGGATGGTGTTGCCCTTGTCGTTCCGGAAGAAGAACGTAATGTGTGAAGAAGCTTCCTTCATCAATTGCTGCTAAACAAGCAAACGCGTCGATGCATAATGCGATCGTTTACGCGAACCATTCGATGGGTGTAGTATTTTTATATTTGCTTCTTACGCTTTACAGGCGAATCTGTTTTATGACCGAACCGAATCGGGATGTGTCCTAGTTAGTCAATGGTAGCGTTCTCCCGTAAGCATCCGTAAGTGGCGATAACTCGTTCTAAAAGTGTACACCGCTTTGCTAAATTGCTTCACAGCTTGGTTGCACTACTCCTGGTAATCCGTGCGGGAGAAATATGTGTGTAAAAATGGAGGATTTTGGCTGTAAGTTTCGGTTGAATAATTTGCTAACCTTCCGCCTCCATTGGTGTGGGTGTTAATGAAATGATACTCACTACAGTTCGGTTGCCTTTCCGTAGTAAGTCCACGACCGGGCTTTAGCGCATTTGTCCGGGGCATTTGTCTTCCGGTGGAAAACAGCTCCGAAACAGGATGTGAACCCGATTCTCGGGATTTCTCCCTTCCGGTAAAGAGGGACCGGTGGGAGGGGAGGGGAAAGGGTGGCGCACAACTACACGGCTGGGGTAGCACATAAATTGCGCTTTATTGCACCACAGCGGGGCGGCCGTAGGAAACATAAATGCAAAAATGGCACACACCGTACACACTTCACACACATACAGATTCCGATTACAAATCGGAACCGCCTGGAGTCGTCCGTCGTTGTTAGGCTAAAACTGTTGGTAAATCCTTTGCTTCCCCGAGGGAGGGAGGGAGTGCAAGAGACTAGGATAGGCGAGGTAGACAAGCTAGAGGATAACGAGAAAAGTCCTGCTGTAAATGGATAGTTTGGTATCATAAGTCCGGACCGACTTGTGTGTAGGATGACGGAATGACGACGGTTTCGTTTAGGGGCAGTTTAAATGAAATTAAAAAAGTTTCCCCCAACAATGACACTGGACTCCCCGGGTGGGGTAGAAATATTTAGAAACAGTAATTTAAGTGCGGTACAGTTATCCGGGGAACAATGAAAATGTGTTTTGAAAGTGTAAGCAAACGTATGGCGATTAATAATATACGGAAAAAAAACAAACAAAGCAATGGTAAACTAGCTCAAAACAAACAAAATAGATAACTCTTAAAGATAAAAAGAGTATACAATAGAATGACAAAATAGATAAAACAAAAGTTGTTGTTAGAAGAAAGAAAACTTTTGTTGAAAGTATTATATTATTTGTCTGAAATAAAAAATAACTACAGAAAATAAAGAAGTAAACTAAAAGAGCATATAACATGATCAAATGTTAGAGAAAAATCTTGAAATATTTTATTAAAATTACATTTCGAGTACAATACTCATCTGTAAGATATAAAATAAAACAAGGAAGAAGTTAACAACAGATAAAATAAATTAGGCAGATAAAAAAGCGTGCAATGAAATATATAAATCTTTAAAATGAATTAAAAATATTGCCTATTTGTGCCATTGAATTCCATACTCCACAACCCAACGAAACAAGAACAATTTGTTGTCAACTTCCGTGCGCTTTTCGCGTCTTCTACTCGCCTACTCTGACTCTCACATTCGCTTTATCCGACTGAACGTTAAAAGTTGGCGCAAGGCTCAACCACGCTTTAGGTTAAATTTATTCCCTACCAACCATTATCCCTATTATGCAGCCTGACTCTGATATCGCGTACGCTTCCGGCACACACCGGAGAGCCTTTAACTCCCGAACGACGCAAACCGTTCCGCGCGTGTTATTAATTGGTTAGCCGCAAACAAAAAAAACGACGGGAGATTGGGAATCAACAATGCCGCCACCAACAACACTTCGAAATGCGAAAGAATGGGAACGAAACACGAAAGAGCTAGAGTATATTATGGGACTGTTTTTCGTCCCGTTTTTTCCCCCCATTTGCAACAGATGAAAGTTTAAACTCCTTTCCATGGCGCTATTGTGGCGCTATTTGTCGGATGCTATTGGTTTTGTCCTGCATGCCGGAAACGGAGGCAATAAATTGTGGTCACGGAGCCAAACGGGAACTAACCAGCACTCGAAGAGACTGTTTTGTGCTCGCGGTCGCGAACAATTAGAAGCTATTTGTCACGCGAGAGCGTGTGTGTATTGGGAGCGTTCTTTGGAGAACCAAAAAGTAATGGTTTGTAATATTGAGCTGGTTATGATTTAGTTGCATGGCTGGATAAATCTGATTCGATAGTGTTGGGTGTGTGGAAGTATAGAGGAAGTTTAATTAAGAAAATAGAATGTGGTAAGAACGTAAATTATGGAAATATGCTAACATAAAACTAGCTCCAGATACTCAGAAATTCGATTACATGATGCATTTGGTACGTTTTTGTCTCGTATTTGCTAGGTCTTCCCAATACCTGTCAAATAGTATGGTTGATAACGTACTGCTCCAGTACACGGTACAACTATGGTTCAAATCCCAACTCTACTTAGGTCGCTCAAACACTAGAATATTTATTTAAGGATATTTCAGTTTACACAATGTAGCAGCCAACCCAAAAGGTATTGATGTTGATTGGAAAATGAAGTAAGTTAAATAGAAAATTACAAACTATTAGTGACCTTTTTCTACCAGAGTATGATTGTTGCTGCTATTAAGAAGATCTTAATTATCTCTCGCTCTTACTAATTCGTAAAAAGGTTGAAATTCTTCATTTCTTATGCCACAAATACGCACTCATCCAATGATGTCTTCTCGTAAAGGCGAGAGAAAAGGTCCATTAATTTTGCTTAATGTGGCCCACTCACAAGTCTCCTCCTTCTCGGGCAACACATTAAGACGTTAAGCTGTGAACCATTTTTCACCGCAAATTTCACATGAATGACAGTTTATATTTCAATAGTGTACGAGTACAGCGCAGTATTGTCTTCAGTTGCACCGCCCCATTTTTGGCACGCGTTTCTTTAAAGTTCACCCCCCAAGGAAAACGCTGGGCCTAATGCCAACCATTTTTTAACTGCTACGCTGTCCAACGAGAGAGCCCGTCGTAGAATTTGCAAGTATTCTTGTGTGATGGGGTCGCGTTCACATTTGTATCATGTGACCACGGAAAACTCCCTCCTCCGGACTAGCCACCGATTTGGTTTGGGGTCGTCTGCTAATGCGACGCGGATTTCCACGGATTAGAACATGTTAATAAGCTCCCGAAGGAAAATGGGCCCGTTCGAAGAGCGAGAGAGCGAGAAGAAAATACTTTGCCAACCTCTAATCCAGCCGTGCCGCCTTGGGAAACGTTGGCATTAAATTTGCGTAAAATCTTGGTACTTAAATCTGCCAAGCCAGTGGAGACTTTGTTCCGGCGAGGAAAATTGTAAGAAGCCCTCGCACACTCCACCGAGACCCGAGCGCAGTTGATAAAACGATCATAAAACAAGATAACACCTGGCGCATGTAAAGGTTTCGCCCGGAGTGAGTTTGTGGAAATGAAATAATAAAAACGGTAATGTTTCTTGTGCCTTTTTTTGTTGTTGTGTGCCGGGAAAACAACAACGCCAAACACCGTATCTCCCCCGAAAAATGCCGTGTGACACAATGAAATGCCACAGTTTTTTTGCATACCTTTAGGCGCGTGAGAGACAGACAGAGAGAGTGAGAGCATGATTTGGACACGAAAAAGCCTCGGCAACGGTGGATATAGAAAGGTGTGAAAAACTTTTCCCTGACACAACACCGTGTATTCCGTTTTGCCGAGTTTATTAGCCGGGCGAAACTTTCCATTTCCACCGTTGATATAATTTTGTGTAAAATTTATTTTTCTTTCTCTCTCCTGATCTCCTCCTGAATACGGTCGATCCAGTATCCGAGATTGTCCACCTCCCCGGGTGGAGTTTTCAATCCGGTTTTCAAATTGCTTCTAGAGGCACTTTTTTTGTTACAGTCCGAAAAGCGCACGCCGAGGATGCTGTTTGGGGAAAGTTCTCACCGGTGGAAAACTTGACCCTCGTCGTTTTTCGGTGACTCACAGACTAAAAAAAAACCGAACCAGATACTGGAAGAGGGAGGCAAAATGATGTCGCTTTTAGGGTGTCGGAGGCTTTTGGAAGGAAACGACTTTATTCACGATCTGCGCTGGATTACCTTGGCTTTACAACTTACAATCGGGTGCTACAATGGGGACGCAGGGAGTCGCGTATTGAACGGCACCGGAAAAAGATTCTTTTGACAATTTGTCAGGTGATTGGAGGCCCCGTAATGTAAACCGAGCTAAGAATTTTAAAACTTGCGCATAACTTCTTCCGCCACTTCTCGGCGTGAGCTTGTGGTGCAGATTGAAGGATGTATATAGAATATAAGTTAGGGAAATATGTTTTATACGGTTGAAACGTTTCCTATGGTTGCATTATAAGTTAGAAGAACTGTGGAGAGTTGCTCATATTAAATACTCTGTAGAAGCGATTTTTAAAAAGATTACTCAGAAGATTCAACCTATAAATATAATATCAACTTATTTAGAGGTGTCTTACGCCAATAATCTAACAATTTAGCAATTTCTTCAGGATTTTTTTAAATCTTGAAAATTAACTGCTTCTCCGTCCTTTACTACACATTAGAGCCACTAATTCTAAGAGATGGATAACTTCTCAGATATTGACGACTTCGATTGGAGGATGTTCTGCGGGATTGCCTATCTTGTCTAGGACATTCTTCAATTATAGACGAAAGACCTGATGCTTAGAAAAAATATGTGTAACGAATTGCTCTCAGCTTTTCTTATCAATTGTTTGAGGACCAAGTCTTGGCCAAAAAACCTCAAAAAAGGTGAGGATATAGTAAAGGCTGATTCAATCGAAGTCAGAGTAATTATAAAAGTGTTTCTCGATGTTTTGGTTACCCAGGAATGTAATTGATCGTACAAGCAAATATTCAAGACCTACTCCAAAATATAACTCCAAATATTGGGCCTGAGAACGGGAGAAAACAAGAGTCAATTGCAAGAACATGTCTCAAACAGCAGCTCCAATAAAAAGGGCTCGAGGACAGGTCTAGAACACAATTATATCGAGAGAAAAATTCTTACAGTTACTCAAGTTTTGTTTTAATCCCGATGCCTTGAATATTTTCTTGTACAGACCTGATAAGGCATGAAATTCTGGATTGCGATTTATATTCTAAAGCAATAGATGCTATTTCCCAAGTAGTTACCTAGACTCCTCCTAGAGAAATATTTACTGGAGATCTTCAGGTGTGTTTTAAAGTAAGTTTGATGCAAAATTTGAGTGTCACATCTTGTCATATGATCTCGATTAACTATATCAAGCTTCTTCATAACTTAATATTTGCAAACAAAGCCACGATCTTTAGAACATAGCTGCAACTTCGTTTAATTCACAGCTGGCGTGGATTAACAACGCAAAAGAATTTTAATTATTGAAGTTATGAAGTTGAGGTTAAATCTCCACTTTTCACGCTCTGCCATTCTGGAATGCTGCTGTTAAAACCACACGATTAAAGACGGACGAAGGTTATCGTAAATCCGTCAATTCGGAGAGCAACACAAACCGATCCGTTCCGACAAAAAAACAAACCTCTTCAGCCCATCAATCAAACCACTGACAAATGCACTTCACAGCATGTTTTACTGCTCGAGTACAAAAAGCTCGCCATTTTTGTTTCCCGATGTTGATGCCTGCTGCATGCAAAATGTGCTCACCGTTGTCGATGAATTAAAACGACATCATAATCCGTCAGATAATGTTCATAAATCAAAACAAAATAAATGGTCATACGCGGGTCGCACTCTGGCAGAGCTCTTTTTGGCTTTTAATAATCACCCGCGTGGAAAGTGCAGGGGCTGAGAAGTGGGTGCACGGGTTCGATGCAACTGGGGCAGGAGGCAGGTCGAGTTCATCAGATTAAATTCATATAAATAAACATGTCCCGAGATGAATTATGAATTAAACTTTGCCATTCGCGCGGGCGCACCGCTTGCGCACTAAGTGAGATGGATGGAAACCCGTCGGGATTCTCGGGAAAATGGTGTTCTCTGTGCTCGCGGTACATGAAGCACTGTGGATGGGTAAAATGGGGGGGTGGAGGAGACCCGGCGAAAGACGCAACACGAATGACGCGCTCGTGATGGATGCAAATTTCTTCCACCATCGCCCAAGTACACAAGTACTGGCCGGCGAAACGAGTGGATCATATTTCAGGTTTGCCACTCGAGACGACGATGGTCGTCTTTCAAGATGATCGGTTGAAACAATTTCCGAGTGGTGTACACACACATCGATCGGACGGGTAATTTGTTAGGCCGGAAAACATTCGTTTCGTGCTCGTGAACGATGGCGAAACACTATCGGCGCACATTGATCTTGGGTCTGGGATGAGTCTTGGGACGATTGCGTGTCGTTTTCCACCACGGTACATTCATTAAATTTGTAACCGAATCCGTGTGACTAGCAGCCTGGTGCGTTGATACTGGCTGTGACCCACTTTTCATCGGGCGAGAATACTCAGAATGCTTTGACTGCGCGTCTGGCGGTCGTCATCTTGGGAGATAATAAAGGTTCCTGTTTTGTTTCCCTATCGCTATCGGGACGACATCAACTCCCCCCATGAGGTAGACGGAACGGTAAGAAAACATCTTCCAACACCATTATCATTATCATCAATAGCTTATTTTGCTCTCCAGACATTCCCCCAGCCAGCGATGGCGAAGTATAATGGCTCAACGAACAAATTGCTGTACTTTCAAAAAAAAAGGATGTCTCTCTGCGCTGTTTTCCCTCAGGATGAGGTTTTTCTTCTGAACAGAAAGTGATCCTACCCGACGACACAATGACATATACAGACCCTCGGTCGTTGGAGGGGACGACCGAGCCCGATTGTCGTCAACCATTAGACATTCGACATACATTAACATAAAGCGGCATTAAAATGTGGCTGCGAACCTTCGCGAGGCGTGGTCTTGCCCTTAGAATTCTTTCCATTTGCTTTTTCCACCTCACCTCCAAGTGTCTTCGGAAGGAAAATGTTCGCATAACGTTAGTTTTCCTACTCAAAGAGAAGCGATATGCTTTCTCCACTGGTGGTGGGCGAGGTTCTACGAGAAACGCAACGCCACTCGACGAAGCCACTCAATCAACCGTGTGCGAGTGTAGCGTAAGGAATACCTTTTCCGGCGTCGTAAGTGTATACGAGACTCTCGGCCGTACCAGGCTCACGTACCACTTACACACATCTCGGCGACCCATTTTGATCCACTTGCTTTTCGGCAGGCTGAGACTGATAAGCATTTGAAGCGGGCACAGAGAGAAGAGGACGCTTGAAGGAGGTGTTTTAATAAGAAATATTCGGAAGCATTTTTTTCTTCTTCTTTGGTGGCTGATGGCTGTCAGCTTTTTGGGACGAAAGATACAACGAGATGGAGTAGTGTTAGTGTTTGGAAAACATTTTTGAAAGAGGGTAGGAATACGTAGTGAAATAGAAAGAGTGCTATTGCCTATTTTTTCCCTCAATATTTCTTCCTAACACATGTTTCATATCCACAAACACGCATCTATCTGTAGTTTGGTCTCTACGCACGTCAAGTCTTACCGAACATGTCTGTGTCTTCAAGCAAGGAAAATAAATCGGGCAAAAGAAAGTTGTATTTTCCTTGACAATATACAACGGGAAGGTGTTTGTTTTTCCCATTTCCAGAATTTCTTTTACAGACATTTGTTCCACAGAGAGATATTTGGCTTTTTCAAGGGTAAAAATAACACGTTCAATGTGTTTAGGGATGGAGATTTAGTAAAACATGTTACGCTTAAGTTAAGAAAAGTAAAGTTAATATAGTTTATAGAAAGTTCAGAAGTTATTTAGATTGCATTTTAAAGAGAGCTCAAAATTATGTAAAATTTAGTTAATAGTTTAGTAAAAGAATAAAGAAATTTATCGCACAATAATAAACTGCCAAAGAAGATTGTCTTTAATTTGTGAAACATAAGAACTTCTCAACTTGCTAACATAAAAGTTAAAGAAGGAACATTGAAATATTTTCGTAAGGAAAATTGACATTACATGGTTGCCTTAAAAGAGCTCTACTGCTTCTAGTTATATATTTTTAACGTAATATTTGTTCTATAAAAGCTTCACTTTTCAGTAAATACAATCCAAATTTTATTCAATAATAACTGCACTTTCTATTCGTAATAGACTAGAGATGTGCACAATGAGTAAGAGTGAGTGAGTGAGTTTAATCTTGCGAAGGAGTTTATAGTTTCAAATCAGCATAAAGATTTGTTATGACTCTCAATCTCTGCGCCGACTAGTGACTCCTTTTGGCTTAAAACTCACTCTCACTCGCTGCGCCAACTATTGACCAACACTTCCTCACTCTTATTGAGTGAGTTTGAAGCCAAAAGGAGTTCGTCACTAGTTAGAAGCGAGTAAGAATGAGTTTGATGCCAAAAGGAGTGAGGCACTAGTTGGCGCAGCGAGTGAGAGTGAGTTTGATGCCAAAAGGAGTGAGTTTGAAGCCAAAAGGAGTGAGTCACTAGTCGGCGCAGCGAGTGAGAGTGAGATTGAAGCCAAAAGGAGTGAATTTTAAGCCAAAAGGAGTGAGTTTGAAGCCAAAAGGAGTGAGTTTTAAGCCTAAAGGAGTGAGTTTGAAGCCAAAAGGAGTCACTAGTCGGCGCAGAGAGTGGGAGTGAGTTGAAACGTAGAAAGTAATTAAAAAATTAGATTAGAGTAATTTTTTGTCATGTATCTTTAAATAGTGAGTCAAAGATTCAAATCCTTGTAACCACTCACTAACTCTGATTCAACTCTTCGAAAAGAGTGATTATTCTCATCTCTAAACAAGTCAAAAATTAGAATTTTTCCAAGGAACATTGTATTCTTTAAAACAAATCGTAAAGGGGCGCCATCTGGATGTGAGATGCTTGAGGATATTCTCTTAATCTATGTTGATGCCAAATCTACTAAAGAACTTAAATTTGTGTTTGTTTCGAAAAGAGCTCTTCTTGTCCTTCAACTGAATCACTGATGTTGAAAAAGAGATTTGAATAAAAATATTTAAAAACTTACTAGGATTCAATAAAACTTGTCTTATTAAGTTAAAAACTAGATTAAAGCGGAAGCAACAGTCTTAATATCTCTAAATGACTACATTCAACAACAATTTAATAAAAGTTTCAAAATACGCTTTCGATTATTGCAACGAACACAGCAAAACTACCATAAAATCAACAACTACCACAAAGAAATCAAATTTCGCCCAACTGACGGCCGACTAGAGCCGAACCCGTCCGTCTATGTTCTCTACCCAACCTAACTCTTCACCATCGCCAAATATGAAAAACAAATGCCGGCTAAACGACAATAGGACACAAGAAAAACAGGCCTGTGAAAAACGGGCCAGTCGGTTTGGGTTTCGGTGAGCGAATGATTGAATTATTCTGTACGACCGAACACACAACGTCGCCTACAAAAAAATGGCATCCCATCGACAGAAGACATTTGCCGTTTGCTGTCCCGGATTGGTAGCTGCAGCAAAACCCGGCACGTACGAAATGAACCGTTAAGTTTTCCACCAAACAACAAACCCTGGACCCTTGGAAGCCAGGTTTCCTATTCTCCGGGGAAATCTTGTGTGGTGGTGTGGTACACACGAAAGGTCAAGCCTCGAGAACCCCGAAACCGTGCTGTCGTCGACACGTTTCGGGTGGTCGATAGCTTTCACCGCTTACGGGAAAGCTTCCTGCAAAACCGGAAGCGGCACGTGTTTCCGGTGCTTTGACTTGACTTGATATTGTATCGAAAAGTTTGCGCTCCGGGGGCCGGGATCGAACTGGACACGCTAGGAGTACGCTCGATAGTTGCGAAGACAGGGAAATATTATTCCCAAACAAACCTCGATGACAGGCGTCGGGGGGTTGGTGTTTTGAAGCGGCCAAACAAAGGAGAATAAATGGAACATTTGCATCAAATACGCGCATATGACGCGCGTATGTGTACTTGACGTACACCGAGTGATCGGGAATCGGCCGCTGGCAATTGAAATTGAATAAACGAAGGCTTTCGCAATCAACGGCAGCAATTTGGACGGACTTCGGTGTGTGGAGCAGTCGGCGACGGCTTTATCGATTTAGACGAGTTCGACGAAGATGAGATGGGGCCAATTCGGTTGAGTCAATTGAATATGATGATTCCATTAATCCGTCCACATTCCGCCGATTGCCAACAGTCGGGGTGGGGATTGAAATCTGCTTTTAATAAACTGCATATTCCGTTAGGTGGGTTTGTTGTTGAATATTTATAGCACACAATTTATAGCAAAATTCTTATCGCACATACCACACAATACCCGGGGCCGAATTATGACCACCAGACACAAGAACAGCTGTGTGTGTTTATTTATTTAAATTGCCCATCTCTTGGCAACTTGTCGATGCCATTAATTCCCATCTAAACTTGAGTTTGCTAGGCGCCTGGCGCCGAACAGATACACCGCAGTTTCTCTCCGATTTCCATACAACATGCTTCATTTGTTTCATGCACACACAGGCACAGGAGCTTCGGGAATGTGTCCCAAATTCGAACGAAACACTAAAACAATCCATCGATACAGGGGGAACAGGGCAAGCGAGATGAAAATTATGCTTTCGGCCATTTTCAGGCTTCGATGGCCGGTGGGACACCGTTTGGCGTGGTCAACCAGGACCCTGGATCGTCTCGGTGGCGTTCTCGGGAGGGAGATTGAACGTCAACAACCACAGCCAAAAACGAGACAGCTGCACACGGGCCACACACACATGAGCGAGAAGGTTGGCCATTTAATTGAATTTCCATTCTAACGACTTTGACGATTGTCGCCGTTAGAGTGGCCATTTTCCGGATTCGCAAATGGATGGAACGTGCATAACTGGAAAAGCTTTCTATTCGAGAGCTGCCACGAGTGATGAGCTTTCGTGAACATGGTCCCAAAAAAAGCGGCCTCTTGAGATGAGAGAAGTTTGTATAAGAGATGGAAATATTATAAAGAAGTACGTTGTAGACATTTGGATTTTTGAAGAATTTTTAATTAAAATTTGTTAGCATTTAAGAGTGTATTTTCGTTACTCAATTGCGCTTCCGAAAATAATCCAAATCTCAAGTGAAAAGTATCGTTCAAACCGTCGGCAACTTGCCGAACGAAACCCGTTTCCCAGGGAGTGCATTATTTATTTGCCTTTCCGCCAATCCGTGACAAAATGGGTTTCCATCGCTGCCGTAATGTTGCCGTGTTACGTGACAAAGTAACGCAAGCCGGCTTTTCATCCGCGGGGCCATGGTGTGTCACACAGTTCGGTCGCTTTACCATTTCGCTTGATTTGATTAATTGTCGCCGAAGCGTAGCGAAACGTCAAAATGGGATGTTTTCAGTGGAAACTGGCGGAATTCCACTCATTTTGTGGAGCACAAGTTTTGCAACAATGTCGGTCGAGAGTGGCACCATAACAGGAAGGAGGAGGAGGAGGCGGGAGGAAAACGATAATCGTCGGGATGACACTTTTCACACTACGGACCCGGGTTTCCCAAGGCAGCAGCAGCTCGGCTGTTTTCTTCTTTCTTTCGAACCCGGGTTGACGGGAAAAAGATTAATTATTCTCGATTACAAATTTGCCCTGCTGCATGCTGATGAGCTCTGGCGCAGACACAGGCACATGCATAGAAATATTTCAGCATCCCTTTCAAGCTTGATTTGATTAATTGTCGCCGAAGCGTAGCGAAACGTCAAAATGGGATGTTTTCAGTGGAAACTGGCGGAATTCCACTCATTTTGTGGAGCACAAGTTTTGCAACAATGTCGGTCGAGAGTGGCACCATAACAGGAAGGAGGAGGAGGAGGCGGGAGGAAAACGATAATCGTCGGGATGACACTTTTCACACTACGGACCCGGGTTTCCCAAGGCAGCAGCAGCTCGGCTGTTTTCTTCTTTCTTTCGAACCCGGGTTGACGGGAAAAAGATTAATTATTCTCGATTACAAATTTGCCCTGCTGCATGCTGATGAGCTCTGGCGCAGACACAGGCACATGCATAGAAATATTTCAGCATCCCTTTCAAGTGGTTTGGCGCGTTGGAAAGCGCGTCGAAACGTCATAACTCTTCCACTTGGAGCTTGGTGTTTCATTTTTCCCTGGTGTCGCTTCCGATTCTGACGCCATCAAACTCGACTTCCCGTGTGTGTGTCAGTTGTTTACATGCGGTTAATGAAAGAAAAACATATCTTTCCACCCGGAAGGAAATGGAGCTAGTTTTGAGCATAAAACAATGTGGGACTTTCCCAGGAATTGGTCAGCTTTGGTGTAGGCAAGAGTTTTTAATTCATTTTGACTCAGTATGATGTATGATTAGATGTGAGATATAAAAAACGAATTGCCTCAAGGTTTTCCCTTAAAGAATATGAAAATCAAGATCGAAAAAAAAACTGATAAATTGCACCTCGAAACAATTTTAACGCCGCGGGCTAATAAACGACGCTAATCAGCGTGTCCAGTTGATGAAAATTTCATTATAAATTTTGCTCACATGTGCCACTATTATTGTAACATTAATTATGCCCACCAGCATCATCAAGAGGTGCTCATGATATTGCTAAAAATGATTCAGTTTTTAGGCCATTTTCTGCACCTACAAGCACGGACGAAACGAACGTCATTCAACGCCGACCGTTTCGATGTTCCAGTAAAAACAGCAACCACTCTCGTCAGCCACAAATCGCACGTGTCCTCTCGTTGGAGTTGGAACCCTTTTCATCGGTTCGCATAACACACCAGCGACCAGGCGTCTCCACTTACCGGTCACAAACGACCGGGCGTCTCCATTTTCAACACGAATGACCAGGCGTCTCCACTTTCAACACGACTGTCCAGGCGTATCCATACGGAAAAAAACGACATACACACACGCGCGCACACAGCAAGGCATGATTAATCGCAGGCGACATTCCGTCCCGAAATGGTCACGGTACAGTTGGTTTTGTGGCGTTGGTAGCATAACACACACGCGCGCGCACAGCAACCACAACATTCCTGGACACACACACGCACACAATTTTTGCACTAATTAGTCACACCGGGAATGGTGGAAACCCTAGCTCTCTACCGTACAGCGTGTAGATGTACCGTTCAAACGCCACTGACGGTGATGATTGTGTCATGGTGCGTTATCGTGTGTACGCGGCGGTTGAGAAATATTTACGCGCGTGCACACACACACACACAGGCGGTTGGTGCAGCTGTGATGCGCGTGTTGATGCATGTCAGCAGCGTTGGGTGCAAAAAAAAAAGAAGCCCGAGCATTGGAAAGCGTGTAGGGCGATGAGTAATTACTGACTAATCTAGAAAAATGTAGCCATCCGAAACGTGAAATTAATCACATTAATAACAGTTCAATGGCGTTCTACTGTGTGTGTGTGTGAGTGTGTGTGTTGTGATTGGTGAAACAAAGCACCCAAAACACCAACAACAAAAAAGCAATCAAATAAATGTATTCGGTTCATTTACCACAATGAATGTAGTGTTGTATCACGAGCTGTGGTGGCTTGTTCAGATGTAAATAGTACTTGCTATAAAATCCGATGTGGCTTATAGCACTAATCCCAACTACCATTACAAATGGAGTTACACTAACAGGATTATGGCGTGTAACGGAATAACAACAAAAACCTCGATTTTCCCACACTTTCTTGCTCTTTTCCGGGTATGCAACTCGAAAAAGGATTATATCTGAGGTATCAAAGTCTCCTTAGAACATGCTGTAGTTTCGCTTGACATTCGACACAATTAAATGTAACAGAGAGTACCCAATTGTGTCCTAATGCCAATTACGCTTTTCATTTACCATACTCACATCCTAGGCTTGATAAACAAATCGTTTGAAGATAAGATTTTTCTCCAGTTAACGTTTGTTGATGTTCAAATACATCCAGAGCAGAGCGTGCCTTGGATAACCCCGAAGCGGATCCGTCCGTCCAGTTTTCCATTAGAACCATACCGAGCGCAAATGTCGAAACGATGTCAGGAATAAACCAATGAAATATTCAATAATATACAATTGGGACATTTTCCTCCGGATTACGCTTCTCCAGTTGCAGAGTTTTCCATCCCTGCAGCTCGAGATAATTGAATCGGGTGAAGGCTGTCGCTAGTTGCAGCCAGGACATAACAGCAGCAGCAGCATTCTTGCGATATGTTGAATTATTTTATTCCTTCGTCTTGCACCCGGAAAATTGTCATTCCCTGTTCAACCAGGAAGCAGTACATTCCCATTGCAACAGGAGTACATGCCACGGTCCGGAAGGTGTAAGAATGTACAAAGAAAAGCAAACTAACGTTTCCATTTAAGTTCCCACAGACGCTACCTGTCGCTCGGACTTGAGCATCTGTCCCCCCGGAGGCATCCTTCCCCACCGAGCAGATTGGCCTGCATCCATCTGCTTGCTCCCGTTGCATAACGATCGCTACACTTAACCTGCTCGTGCCAGGGAAGAGAGCCTTGGATGATACAACCGGAAGTTAAATTTGTCCTTTTCCACCCAGCCAAGACAGAGAGACCGAGTGGGACCCCGGGACTGGTAAACATGGCGAGTCCACACACACACACACTGTACACAACACTGGTTGTAAAGAGACGCTTTTCTTGGTTTCTCATCTATTTCCGGATGGTTTGATGGTGCGAGCGAGAGGATGCAACATTGGGCGGAATTTTAAACACGCTTCGAAAGGTATGCCGAATCCGCTCGGAAGTGTGGCACGAGAATGGTAACCTTGTCCAATGGATTGTGGATGAGAATGTAAGCATTCCGAGGAGGGAAATCGTCGCGCACAGGAGACGAGAGACAGAGAAGATGGGCAGATTTAATTTAGTATCAAATGCATGAGCACACACACATACTAGTCGTCCACAGACTTGTTTCGAGGGATTTGCATGATTATGGAACCGAACGACGGGGGGCTTTCGTGAGGCAAGGTGTAACCGGTTGGGCGATTCACGTTGTTTGATTAAAATGCCGCCATATAGATATGAGCTGCTGTGCAACGGGAAGGATTTACTTTAGCCAGGGCGGAAGCTTTACATGCTGATGATTTATGCATGGGAAGGATATCGTTTCAACACGGTTCGCAGGTACGTAACGCGAATGGAAGTAATGATTGGCAAAGCATTAGAATTGTGAAGCAAAATATTATTAGTTGATAAATTTATGAGTAAAACAAATAAAGAAATTAAAACACAGAAGAAACAAAATAAACATGATAATGAATAGATTAAGAAGCGAATTATTATGAAAAGATTAACCTAACAAATTAATAAATAAAAAGATAAATTTATAGAATAAAGAATAAATTGCATTTGTAACATGAAAACTAAATGAGAAAATAATAAAAAATAATAAACACAACAATCAAAATATTTATGACTAAGCAACACTTTAAAAAATAAATCAAAATATAAATAAAAAATGGAAAACGAACATTTAAAGAAAGAAAAAGATTAAAATTTAATAAATTTAATAGAATTAATAGCTGAATGTTTTCATAAACTAACAAATCAATAAAATGAAAAGGTAAACTATTTGTTAAAAGACTTCATTAATATCAGCAACTTAAATAAATGAATTAATTAAAAAAATCAATAAACACTGCAATCAAAAGGTGTATGATTGGATAAAAATATAAAATAATTATCGAAAAAACAATATAAAGAAAATACAATAGAAACAAAGAATGGAAAAATAAAAAAAAAATATGCACAAATGTCATAAAGTAGTATAATTTTAAATAAACGAGAAAGAAATTAAAACATCGTTTATCAGTAACGTAATCTTTCTAAATCTGTTTTATCGCTTTGCAAAATATGTGATTGAACACATAAGACAATATTTATTATAATAAAATCATTCGCAAATCTGTATAAATTAATCACCCCCCACCGTATTTATCATCCAAATCTGTGAGGCACGCGCAAAATTCACGGTGCAAAATTTAATCTTCTCATTGCATTGTTTATTGATTCAGCGTGTACGAAAATCAACATATTTGGCACACATGATGGAGGCTGAATTAAAAAACAGCCGTGCACCTATAACGGAAGCATAATTCTATAAGCCTTCGGTGGCGCTTTTCATCAGCGATCGGAATCGGTGTTGTGATAGGCGGCGCTATGAAATCCAACCATATCGTCGATATCGGCATCGAGTAAGCCCACACAACAGTTCCACAGCCAGCCAAATCCATCATATTTATCGCACCCATTCGGGTGGTTCGAACACACAAAAAAAGCGCACCCAACCATTGATGATGACGACAAAGATGATGATGGTTATGGATTTGTTTCGATACGGAGCATCCGGCCACCGGTCGCAGGAGAGCATCGAAAAGCCAATAAGCGGCACAACGATGGAGAGGGGCGCATTATTTATTACGGGTTGGATTTTTCTTTCGCGCGCGCTCTTGTGATCAGCAACCGATCGTTGAGATGAAACATTGCCCCGTGGCAGAAGCGGGAAACAATAAGAAGGCCCAAATATGTTACCAACCGCATGCGCCCACTCGGTTGGGACAGGCTTACCGTCATCGTGTGTCTTTTGGAAATCAATAACAAGCGGCAACATCTTCTTAGACACTTTGCTATCGTTTGGCGGGCGGTTGTTGACTTCCGTTGGCTCTCGACCTGCTTGCGGAGGTAGGCTTTTGATTGTTTGATATGATTCGCTTGCGTGGAAAAGCATCCCTTTTTTCCAATACATTTCGATCATTCAATTTGGACGAGCAGCTCGTACCTCGCTGGTGAACAAAAGCACAGGTTCGCTTCATTTTCTTTTGTAAGTGTGAACCTCCCGGAATACCACTAATCGGATTTATCTTGTCCCTTTAGGCGCGGCGCGAAGAACCGAAGCTGACAATGGCCAGATTTTTCCCCTTGATAAGTTGCCGTATTCAATTCCCCTCCGTGTTCGAAAAGTCACGCGGGCTCGAAAAGTGTGCGCGCTAATGAGCCGCGCAAATGAACCGGGATGATGTTATAAAATGCTCCTTTTTTCCGGTCACTCCGAAAATAGCTGGTCGTCTTTGAGCTGTAAAAGCGGAAAATAGGAACGTAAATGCTTAGCGGTTGAGTTGATTGATAGATCGGTGGGATCGGTCAATAAAATATAATTTCGACTTTCTCTATGCGAGAGCCATTTTCTCACCAGTCGCCATTTTTATGAGTGGCCACGAGGACACGTGTGTGTGTGTGTGCCTTATCATTGAGTCTCGTGTTCTATACCGGGATGGATAAAGTTTTCTCATCTGGGAGGGTGAAAAACTTTCAGCGAGCACAATTTTGATGACGAGTCCGCGTCCAACTTTTCCATCAATCCACGGAGTTCGATTGGAGTTGGAGGTTGGATTTTCTCACGAACAAAAGTGGACGACAACATTTCAGATTGGTTGCCGATAATGATCCGCCATTTTTATATCAAGTGGCTGTGAGTCACTGTAATAGCTACAAGATGACGAAGAGAACTGATATTTTTGAAAGAGTTGGAGCGGTTTGCTTAACGCAAATACATCTTTTTCGTTAATATAACTAAAATACACACCTATTCCTTCCATTAAACATATCTTATTTAAAAAAAATAGCTTCGAAAACTACTAAATCTTATTCCAAACGATTAAGGGTCAGCATAACGCTATCGAAAAGATTTATCTACATCCCCCATGGAAGTGCCCCGGAAGTTAACTTTAGCTACCGGATTTCACACTTTCCAACATTTCCAGATCCAGCCAATCGTGCTGCCCCAACAAAAAAAAGCAAACCTCAAACCACAACCAACATGTTCGTGGTCACCGTCCCTACTAGCCAACCGGTTCGAAGCCAAAACTTCAAAAAGTAAGGATAAAAGTGCAGTGCCACGAAAATAGGGACATAGCTTATCGGTTGCACACGATTTGTTCCAGAGAGCATGGCACTTTGGTGTGAAAGGGAACGAGACATGAAGACGAAGATATCATTCTTGACTCTTAACACAATGCGCACCCATACTCTCCACCGGTTTGAAGAAATCATTCTTCAAAGTTTAATCGAACGTTAAAATAATTGCCACAACTAGGAACCATCCTCATACGTTCGTGATTTTCTCGTGCAGAAAACAAATATCGATTCGGTGTCCAGTGCTCGAAGCAGCAGCAGAGGTTCGGGTTTGCAAAATTGAAACTATCTCCGGATCCGGATTTAGTCCCGCAAAACCGTTACAGCGTGCGAAAGGAACGCCAACGAAAAGAAACTCAACTGCGGGAGTGTTTTAACTTTTCCAACTTTTCCAGCTCGCTGCATAGCGCTCAAGAAGCGTTCGGTGAGCGTAACTTCCGGACGGATTGGTGCGAACGAGTTCCGAGAAGTATTCTTGAAGATAACTTAGGTCCTGAGTCTTCCCAATTTACGGATCGGTGATTAATTTTTTACGATATGAAAACAACCGATCCCTCGGACCATCGTTTTAGAATCGTTCCCGAGGAAAGACGTCGTCGTTCAAAGACCTAAAAAGATATTCAAAAGCGCACATTAAGCCTTCTTCTTGAGACGGTAGTTAGCCACGATAAGGGTGGTGGAATAAAACTTTTGGAAAGCACACCGGATGCTCCAGCTCCATCGCCGGAAGTGTCCATATTATCCGTTTGCCTTTTTTTGATAATGTTCTACAACGCTTGCCGCCGAACCCATGCGTTTGATGTGGACAGGAATTGATGGGTATGTACTTCTACGTAAGGAAGGAACTATTAAACGGAAAAAACGGGGGAAAACTACAGCTGCGAGGGACAGGATGTTACTTACTTGAGCGTGTCCCTTGAGTAGGTTGAGAGTACTCGTTGTAGGGTGTATGTGATGGTGAAAGGTACTTACCTGAAAGCAAAGCAAGAAAAGAAGAATAAAACAATAATGGTCAACCATACGGTAAGGAAAAACGGAAAACAAAACAAACAAAACATAAAATTGAAAAACAAAAACAAAGAAACAGAAAGAAAAACGCTTCAAAAACACATTCAGTGCTGTACGTGCGCGTAAGCCAGTCAAAACAGTTAAGAGCGATTGAATGCGGAAAGCGAGACAAACCTTTCCGGAGCGGGGTGGAAATTATAACGAACAACACAACATCAAGGGTTTGAAAGGGAATGAACAGTGGAACACATACACGCGCGCGCGCACACACACACACATCGGACACGAAAATCAATTTAATTCTTGTGTCGTACGGTATTTAAATCCGGCTTTCGTTTGAAAGACACGGGTTGCACGGTTGGGAGAGCTTTTCCCGTGAAAATTTTAATTCATTATGGGGGAACGATACAGAACGATCAAGCGGGCAGGATGAAAACCCGATTACAGCAATCAATGGAAAACATTGGTGATAAGCTTATGGAGGAATGTATGCGTTAAGTGGGAAGGGCGTGTGCAGAAGTAAATGAGATAATTGAATCCGGGTGCCAGGAAGGATTACGAAAGGGGGATAGGAGGGAAAACAAAAAGGGATTTTGAATTTAATATGTCTCATCAGTTAAAAAGAAAGGAATTTATAATAATAAGCAAAAAAAAACAAATCAACTTAATTAACATCAACTATTCTTAGTATTAAAAACCAAAACCTTTGTGATGGAAATTCTCCACAGAATTCTTGTGATTTATACCGTATGTGAGATACAAATTTTCCCTCCCAAAGCATCTGCTTGATGCAGCGCTTTCTCTCTCTTTCTTTTAGTCAGCTGACTTCAAAAGACGTCAGTAGACGCGCTCAGAAGGAAATCGTTAGGTGCCGCATCAATGCATTGTAGTGCAATCAGACCAAAACCTCGCCTGCGCCTCAAGATGTGCTTGATTTGGGTGTGCCGTAAGCTATTTTCCATACGTGAAGCAGTAACAGTCAATATGCGACTGTGCATGCTTTGATAGTTGATCTTCAAATTGGCTCTAGCTGCATCTGGAAATGTCTGCATTCGGAGTCGGAGTAGAATACTTATGAATGTAGACCTCCTTCAAATGAGCTTCGGTATTCAGCATGGAAAGTGATATGAAGGCGCAGAGAAATGTGTTCCGCTTTTGTTTCCTTTTTCCCTTTCCATTTCTTGATTTTTAATGTTCTGAATTGTCTTTACTTTTGTTGTTTTAGTATTCGTTTTTCAATTCTCAGTTCAAATTTCATTTATTTCTATTTTTTTATAAATTTGCTATGCTTTTTTGTAACAATGCAATTCCATGAATAAAGATTTCTTTTTCGTGGCGTTCTATTTCAACTCCGTAACGTTCTATTTCAACATATCTATCAAACCAAGCGATTTGTTTAATCTCCGGAGCTTCTCACGCCAGTTCAAGTTTCTCCGGAGCTTCTCAAGTTAGCAGACGAGATTTCTAATCACTTAAAGACAACTCTGGACAACTAAAAATAATCAGTTACCACTCAGCAAATCCTAGGTTATAGTAGCTACAGATTTTGACTAAAGTTCCTTGTCTTTAAATGATTTACATGGGATAGAAGTCATGACAGGATATTCCGTCGAAGACATAGTCACTGGACCTGTGGTGGTAGCGTCGACCAGGCATTTTAGTTAAGATCTTTCGAGGTTGTATAGTCCAAAAAGAAGAAGAAGAAGAAGTATTTTCTAGAGATAAACTGGAGAGTGTAAACAAACAGCCTGATTTAAAATAGTTGTTAAAACAGAACGCCACGATAATGAAATTAATATCCACAGAAACAGAATTAAAAATAGTTTCTATTCCATTATTTTTTTAAATAACTTGATCTTTCCGGAAGTTAGTAATCGTAATAGTGCTGTGCAAGAGTTGCCTCTGAATATTAAATCCACAGTTCTTTATCTACAGACCCATAAATAGTATCAAAAAAATCCATAAAACGATTAAAATAATCACCGGAAGTGCACCGATGAATCTCCGATTTCATACCAATGCTAATGCATAATCGATTGTTGGATACTAATTTTCCACTGCGAGCGATCGTCCGAAAACAAACGACCGAGACCGAGAATATTTGGGATTATAATTTAAATTGACATAATACAGCATTGTTTGCCTTACTCTCGGGCAACAGCAGCAGCGGGCGAAATTAATGCCCGGGACCGAATCCGATGGTGTTAATTAGATTGTCAAAATGGCCGACGGTTTACCCATTTTCCACACCGTGTGCACTACAAAACGTGTAGATAATGGTGCGAGTGTGTGTGTGTGACTACCACATCACAACAAACCGCCCTGGTGGTCCAGCAGGGATGGGTGCGGTAGTTTGATTGACAAATGGGGATGAGGTTCGGGCGGTCCGGTCTGTCAACTGTCACAGAAGAGCGCACACACACACACAGCGTCTCGGTGATGTACGTGAGAGTGTCACAGGGTTTAGCGTCACTTTCGAGCCTACAGTAGCTTTATAATTCAATCATTTCCATCACCATCAGAGGCCTGGTGGTGGTGGCCTTGTGGCGTCATTGTACGCACGGGTACGCAAAATCCTTCCGGGCCTCAAGTGCGATGCATCCATTGTGGTGTACATGGGACTGGTGTTTGGAGCAGTGTGTGAGAGACGCTTGATTGACAGCTCCTGTCACGTTGACCAACTGCATTCACAGCAGCAGAAGCTCTCGCAGCAAAATGGCCTTCGCTTTCCGGCTAAACACTCGAAGCATATGGCTTATCGCGTGCCAATTGGATCAATGTTTTAGACAGAGAGAGAGAGAAAAAAAATCATAAGAGGACTAGAACAGGTAGATAGAGAGATTTAGAGCGACCTAAAGTGAAGGTATTGAAATTCAGTTTTATTTAAATCTCTTTTACCTTCCAATTGATACATGTTCTGTTCGATAAACTTCAACTTCCTAAGTTGACATTGAAAAGCAACATTGAGAGCAGAAAGTCCGCTTCGATCTATAGATAAATCTCCCACCAACTTCAGGTGGAGCTCAACTTGCCACCAACTTATCCATTACGCACTAAAACAGGTTACAAAACCTTCTAACGAAACCAGCCACAGCTTCGCCACTTTTAAGGCAAAAACACTGACAAGTTTGTGGCGAAGAGAAAAAGATAAACCAGCACAGTGCGGTGGGCGTGTTATTGCGTTTTAAAAACGTAACACCAGCTAACGCCTACACGCGAGAACTAACCAAAGCATGGCATGGCCCCAAGTAAGGCGATCGGAGTTGCCTTTCAAACTGGAACTCCGAACACTTTTACTTTCGGGGGGGCTTTAGCGGGCAGACCAAAGCTGGTGATAGTTGTTCGTTTGCTAGTTGCGATAAAAAGCCTGTTTTGAGCTGGGCAGTCTATCTATCTATCTTACAGAATAATCTCTGGCAACAAATTTAGTTTGTTTTGCTTGGATAGATTGATGCAAAGTCTTGAATTAGGTGTGGGTTTCCAACGTTAGTTCTAGCATTTCAACACAGGTGTCAGAGCTCTAACGTAGAAAAGATTCTGATTAAAATACAATGACGGACAATAGAGTTTGATGTTTGAACTTCCGTTGTTGATACTTCTGCAAGATATAATCATTATCATACCAAACATTTGGTAAAAGCATCCTCAATATCTTAACTTTCTTCTTTTTCGTTCCCTTTTTGACGCAACGACCTACTTGATCATGCCGGCTATTTAATGGCTTACTAGACTTATTGATACCACTGTAGTTTGATAGTCGATCCTCACAAAACAGCTGCGAAAAAGTGGTCTAACATCAATTTCTTGATTGATCCAATAATAGGGACTTTTTCTGAAAATCTTGAACTAAAGCTTATAAGAAAATCTTTATCCATAGGTTATAAGAATCGGCATCAAAACCTCAAACGTCAAATAAAGTGGTCTTATTTTATTGTCCGTTACCGTAAATTGAAGTTCATTTTTTGCGATATTTCTTCCCTGCTGAAGTGTCTTAGTAGTCTTATGTTTATCCTCTT
The DNA here is from genome assembly GCA_002091835.1 of Anopheles maculatus. Classification (NCBI taxonomy): domain Eukaryota; kingdom Metazoa; phylum Arthropoda; class Insecta; order Diptera; family Culicidae; genus Anopheles; species Anopheles maculatus. The sequence continues at coordinate 41,134 of KZ061975.1, forward strand.
TTAAAGAGCTTGGAGGCGTCGTGTTCAAATGTTCCACAAAGAATTCATAAACAAAAGAGTGATATTGATAACAAGACATAAAGTTTCAAAAAAAAATCTCACAGTGCAGTACTAAAGTTAAAGCGTTAATTTAAAAAATAAAAGAAAGATAGATAAAGATAAAGACAGAGACAGAACAGGAGAGAAAGGGATAAAGGTGAAGAAGATAATGATTATGACGATGAATGATGAGAGAAGCTTTTATTGGGACGATTATTGTAATAGAAAACTTATTTTTCAACAAAAAACAACACAAGACGAAAACAAAAGAGACTAAATAAAAACTTTTTTGTTTAAACAAAAAAAAAAATTAGAAAAAAAAACCAAAACCAAATTATATTAACTGTCAGTAACCCTCCTAAAACATGTTTAATGCTACACACAATAAAAACACACTCGCTACCCGCGCTCAAAACAAAACAAAAAAAAAACTAGACAAAATCAAACAACCCTTAACTAACTAATAAGAGAAGCCTAATAACGGAAGTAAAAGAGAGGGGGGGTGGGGGTGGGGTAGGAGGTGGAGAAGGTTTGGTAAACAAACAGCAAAACTCTACTCACTGTACGGCTGCGGTCGTCCACCGAAGAGCGTTGGATCCTGGAGCAGGGGCGAGCGTCCATTACCGACCTCCTTGACTGTGGCGGCAGCTACTTTTGGTTGAGCGTTATATGTATGGGCGTGTGTGTGTGTGCGTGTGTGTGTGTGGGTGTATTTGTTTTTGGATAACATTTTTGTAAGTTTTAGAATATGACCGTAGCACGTTTGGTGGTGGTAGTTTGGGGCAGAAATAGTGACAGTTATGCGTTCATATATGCATGTGTGCGTGTATTGGGGGGAGTGCGCGAGTGAGTGAGTGTGTGAGTTCAATTGTCATGTGTATAATTTCCGTTTGGATTTGTATGTACGTGTGTGTGCCGGATTTCCGGATGTGGGCCAACAAGTTTTGCCAACCGGAACATCGCCCAATCGCAAGCCAGCCCAAACAAACGCGCATCATTAAACCCGCACCATTAAACGGGGGGGCGCGCGCGCAACCATCGCGTTTGGTAAGTGAGTAGTGGTTATTAGATTACACAATTATTGCAAGATGAAACGGTTTGTTTTCCGAAGAGCGACGAGCGTATTTTGTGGGGTTCAAAAAAAACGTTGTAAAGTTGTTCGTTGGTAGTATAACGTGGGTTGGTTTTTTTTTTTTTTTGGCAATTGCATTTGTACCAAAAGACAAACGAATGTTTGTAGCGAGAGTTTGTAATTGAATTTTATATTTTATTTTAAGTTGAGTTTTTTGATATATTCATATTTTTTTATGCAGAACATACACAACGGAAACGGTAATGAAAAAAGAAAGAAAAGCAGAAGAAAAAAATCCCAATTAGAAACGGCTTTAAGGCACTTCTGGAAGGATGGGTTGGAGATGATGATTGGAGGGGGGAAGAGGGGGGAAGGGGGAGAAAAAGAGCGAGAGAGAGGGCGAGAGAGTGAGACAGCAGAGTAGTTTTGCGGTTGATTTGTGAGAACGGAGCATAATGAGAAAGAAAGAAAAACAGATAAACAGACAGAGAGAAAAGACAGACAAACAGAGACAGACAGAGAGAGACACAGGATATAACAGACACATTGTAATCAGGTTTTGTGAAAGACAGACAGAAACAATAATATAAAGAAGGAAAGAGAAAGCTTTTTCATTTTAAATGTAATTTGTAGCTGGGGGGAAAAAACGTAAAGGAAACTGCGGTTTAGAGTAAGTGTAATAGAATTGTAACAGAAAAATAAATACAGATAGAAAGAGACTAAACAAGAGAAAGAAGATATGTATGACAGAATCTAACCATTTGCTATGACATAAAACTACTATTTAGATTTCGTAACTAAAATTATCGATTTACGAAATAAAACTAAACCAAAAACGAACGACAAACATAAAAATAACACATAACAAAACATCATTGTTTTGTAAAAAAGGTTCTATTCTACACGAAAATAATAAATATAATATAATAAAACAAACAAAACATTATATGAAAACTATATTTCACAAATGAGAAGAATCTTAAAAGAGATGGAAAAGGAAAGAAAAGCTACAGATGATAATAAACAATCGATATTTTAGAGAAGAATAAATGTAGTTGTTTGCTTTTGCTTAACACACGACGCCTCTGAAGCAAAAGGTGCACCCCGATTGCAGTATAGTTTATAAACTTTATTTTGCTCAAATGTTCATGCCATAATTTTCCCGCGGGTCGCTCACAAACTTACAGATGGGTGTAGAACTCTCGCTTTTCATTCTGTTTTCTCCCGTTGATTTGCTGCTACTGATTATTACAGCCAGCGGAGAGGAGAAGCTTTAACAACTGTACGAAGAAAAACATATTGCTTGTGCGTGGTGTGCAATTAATGCGTTTTTGTGCGGTGTTTTGTGCAGCATATGGCAAGCAAAGCGAAGGCTTCATTTTCGTTCGCATCAGGAACAGTTTGATGGAAGGTTGTGTGGTTGTGACAGTGGAAAAAATGGTATGATAAATAAAAATTGTACTGACTTTAAATAGCAAATATTTAAACATATTTCATACTTATTAAACATTGCAAAAACGGCGTCGAATCTAATTGTATACAGTGGCTTTTCACATGACAAAACATTCGCATTCGATTGCCTGTTAAAATGCAAATAAACAACAAACGCTAATCCCATCCAGCGTAACAAGCGTAACATCCCTCGCTGTAGTTTGTTTAATTCCCTCACGACCTATTTAAAGCTCTTATCGGTCGCCTTTTCCCGGTCTCTATCGTCGGGTGCCATAAAAAAAGGACACAGGTAATCAGATTGACACTTAATTCTAGCGCCCTATGATCGGTGTACGCTGGTGGTGTCGTGCGGTACGTTTACTATCGGCACAACAGGGAACCATTTAAACTTGTTCGATCGTTACTGGCACGGGGGGCCAAACCGGGCACAAAAGGCCGTTGCTGTTGCTGACTGCATTGGTGCTGATAATGGGCAAAATTGAATCAATATAAAATGGCCTTCATCTAGGCTTGATAGCGAGAGGGAAAGCCACAGGCAAATCGTGCAAAGTGTTGAAGCATGTTTCGAGCACCGAGAGAGAGAGTGAAAACACAGCACAAAAAGTGCCCCATTTTTCGCACTATTGTCACGAACCTTTCCAGTTTTGATTTAGGGAAGACACTGAATGGTGTGACACTCGCTTGCGTTAGCAAAATCGCAAAACCACGTCGTGGGTCGAGAGTCAATTATGAATGGTCATAAATTTATGGAATTTTTCCACCCATCGTTTCGCGCGGGAGAAAAGTTTCTTTGTTATGAAGTGAAGTAAAATGATACAAAAGTAAACCCCATTTTCAAGATAGGGTAGTGCTTTGCTGTGACAAAAGTCAACTGAATTTCTTGAGCATTTGATTTTTTTATAAACAACCAGGCGTCTCCATCGGCTGATCAGTATTTTTTTAAATAAAATAGTTTTTTCTTTTTCTCTCATTTTTTCCTTAACAAATAACTTAAATTTACCTTGCCTTACACGGCTGGATATCCTTTCGCGTTAGAAAATGGCGCATTACATCGAACCCGACTCAACACGAAGCGCAAACACATGTGGAAAATTGGAACCACTGAACTGCAATCAAAACTTGCAACTTGCTACCACCTTACAGCTCCACCGGAGAAGTGCAACAAGCAGTAAAAGTTTTCCGACGAGCTACACTGTAGGACACTTCTTCTGGAAAATTAGCTACCCTACTAGCGAATGGTTCCAGTGGACTTTTTTCAAAATCTCGAAACCCCGAAACACTTACGGCAGAGAGCACATTCTCAATCCGTAGCGTTACACAGTTTGTTGAAAATAATTTTGCAAACTTTTATTGCAAGGTAATGTAACTTTTGGCTTGTTTTTCGAGTGCGGTAAAGTTACATTCTTCGTGGGTACGTTCGCGGAAACGATTCGTTTCGATAGCGTTGAGGGTTTTTTATTTCGCCTTATTGCACCTGCGCAACTGAAGGTGCCGCTTAGTTTAGCTACTGTAACGTAAAAATCATGTCGTTTGCTAGATCTATCACCGGGTCCATTATCAGTGCACCACGCTGTCAACACCCTTTGACGCGGTCGGTTCTGTTGGCTGGGGGGGCGAAAGAATCCGAATCCTATTTTAAGTAGAACGTAACCCGCACAAATTGCGTACAGATATTCAACGTCACCACACAGTCGCTTCTTCGCTTGCCATCATCTGGTGGAATGCTTGTTCTGAATATTTCACATACCATCCGGTCAAGGGGCGGAACAGGTCCGGCTCGTGTTCTCACACACTTTAACGCAAGGGTTTTAATTTTCGTTGAGACGAGAGTCGAGTAAAGGACACCTATGGCTCGGATTTCGCGAGTAACACGATCCGTACGCTTCGCTATTGTGCAATTGCATTAAACAAACACAATTGCACGTTGCGCTTCGGGCGGCGGGTTTGTTTCTGTTTCTGTTTTGTGGGCAAGCGAGGGTGAACGACCGATTTATTTTTGGCAGTAGAGCATACGAGCATCAGAGTAACGAAATTACGGTCATTGGAACTAGGCCGACACGAATTGAGTCGCTGCCTAAAGCGTTGTTAGTAAATTTATCAACGTTCTTAGCATGTTTACATAATTTAAGAACTATAACACATTATATGTTAACGTCAAAACAATCGCAATGGATAATTGATACGGATTGTCAGTTATTAATTATATTAATAGTATTACGCTGTAAGTTTTTTTTGTTTATTAAACAGTTTTTTCTTACTTTCTCTCTGGCTCTACAGCTTCGAGAGATCTTGGGTAACGATTCTTGACTTTCCTTGACTTCGATTACCCGTAGTTGAGTAGTTAGCGAACAGGAAGAAGGCCTAAACGGGTTTCGATACCCAGTGCTGCTGAGTTACGACCGCTGTCGCTACGCATACTGTCACCGGAACACTCGAAACAGATGATTTTAGCCAATTATGTTAACGTTTGCCACACATTAGTCTTTAAATCTAGCAGCTAACATAGTCAGGACAAGTTTATGTAAAACAAATTCTACAAGAATTCAATAAACAACACTCCAAGCAACAACAAAATCACATCCCAACTCTTTTCATCCGTCGTTTTAATCAAATTCCAGCCGATTCCGTCACGTTTGCGTTGCGCTCTAATTGAATTCCAAGCTGGGTCCACATTCGTGCCTTCGTTGAACGGTGTCTGGAGAACCTCAAGGCCAGTCATCCATAGTGCTCTTGTTGATCAAAACATCAAAAAAGGTGCTGTGTGTGACTAAAACAAAAAACAAAAAGACATGAAACATAATCTTCTAACGCTACCGAATGTTATCGACGTTCTCGATAGATGGCAACAAATCTACCCTTAAGACATTGATTGCGAAGTAGTTGCACGGGTAGGCTTTTGTGAGGTCTTCGTGATGATGTGCTCTCATTTCGGAAGGACCTGTGAGATTAATCATCATTGACAACCTCGTCTGGTGTCTTCTCCTCCGCCTCGTACACACACACACGAAACACCGCATCTAAGCGTAATGAGTTGTACAATGTTGCAGTCTTCGACGGCAAGATCTGTTGGCTCAAGCACACCGAAAAACCGAACTAAACCATAAAAGCAAATTTCCCTGCGGACCATCATCAGCCCGGCTTGTGCCTTCGTTACGTCAATGCCGCACAACTTCCGGCACGGGGTTTTGAGGTTATGCGGTTCCAGGCGTGCACTTGGACGTGGGACAAACCGGCGCTTCAAGGGCAGGCAAACTGCCACGGTAAATCCGGCGCTCTCGTGAAACGTGTCAAACCCGTGGCCCGAAAGAATGGAATTTTCTTGCGACGAAATGAAGTTGCAGATCGTTTTGGTTTGGTTGGGACGGAGATGGGAGAACTGTTGAAGAAAAAAGGGGTGGCACGGCCCGAAAACAACACCCCACATCAATCTCTTTTACGATGACTTCGTCATTCAAGCTGTCATCGTGCTGCGATCAAAGGTACAACTGACTGCTGACAGTTGAATGGTTGAAGGTTTTTCCGTTCGCCACGTAAACAGGTTTTCGGACCTAGTGCTCCATTTAAAATTAGACGATATTGTTACAAAACCGGACAGAACAATCGCGTTTTTACCCGAGATGCGTTTCGGATTGGCTTCTCAAGTGCATTATTTCGTTCGGAATAGAATGCGAAATTGGCAAACGGTAGCGTAATGAGCGCCATCTGTTGGCAAACGTTAAACACGAACGCGGTTGACAGCTGTCAACTATACTATTGCTAGCACACAACACAAACAAAGCCATAAATGTCACACAAATGGAGCGCAATTGAAAAACGGTACGGCTCACTGAGAGATGCATCGAACAGGCAAATTGGAACGCTCGCTCATCAATCAGTGGCAGCGCGCTGGCTTCAAGAAATCTTTCTACTCTCCAGCTCACCACTGAAACACACAAATACGATGGTAATTAATTCAGCAAAAAATGCACATCCATTTATCCACCGTAACTTCCGATCATTGCATCGCCGAAAATCTGCATTCCTCCCTCAAACTCAAACTTTTCCTCATCTTTTTTCTTCTCTAAACAACAAAACCCAAAAAAAATATATATATAATATTTGTTTGTTATTTGTGCACCCCGTTTGTCTCTGCCGCGGTTGTTTCTCCACCCTAGCTTGCGTAAACATAGCACACCTCCCCCCGGTGGAGCCGTTACGGATGGTAACATTTATTTTTAAAGCGGCGGCACGTTCCGCTGCGGGGCCTCTCGAAGCGCAGTCCGAAAAACAATCCAGCTCTCGATTGCGCGCGCGCTCACACGCACAACGCTGCACGAAGATATTAATTGCTCAATCAAGATCGAATTTCGCATTTCGCTCGGTTTCGTGGCGGCGGCGGGTGGCTTTGGTTGAATGTGCATCAAATTCTAGCGGCTTGAATCACCATTAATTGAACACCCGGAGGGTGGGGAATTGGGGACGCTAGTGCACGGGACGCCATCTGCGCACATATAGATGTATGTGACGTTCGTATCGCGCGGGCAAATTAAATCAATAAAGCACTCGTCGGCGAAAGCATTTTAATTGAAACACGAAACCTTTGGACGCGCCACTGTCAGTTCGGTATTTCGGTGTAGTTGGTTAGGACAAAGCACCCAGCTGGCGCACCCCGTATTGAGGTAGAAAGATTTATTCTGTAGAGTGTGCTGAGACTGGAAAGTACGCGAATTAAAGTTAACCTGTAGCTTAAAATACTGGACATAAGAAATAGGATAAAGGACAGTCAGTCCCTTCGCATGGTATTGGATTCTGTCATACAAATCTTCTTTCGCACAAAACTGACCTTTCTATTTGTGGTCTGTAAATCACTCTCCTTTCTCTATCGTTTAATAAATGTTCCTTCAAAGGGAAAAGAACAACTAGCAACTGGTAAACAAATTAACACGAACTGTAGTTCTTCTAATGTAAATTAATAAATAAACTTTATAAAAACACCTTGTTCAACAACAAGTAAATGATAATAGAACAGGGTTCCACAAACCGCACCGCCATCGCTGCTCAAAAACAACACATGAAACATATGAAAACAAGTGGAATAACACAACGGAGCTCGCCGATAGCAAATACAAATACAAGTTTCGGTAGCAAATGGCAATGAACGTGCATAAAACCGATGCAGAGAATAAAAAGGAGAGCGAAACATAGAAACGCAACAAGAGAAAAAAGTAACTCACACAAGTTTAGGAGACCAAACTTGACACAACAAAGAAAAAAAAATGAGAGTGATAACAAAAAGGAACATAACTTGAATGAATAAAATTAAAAGCAAAAGCAAAAGAGTATCACAACAAGAATGGTTTTATGGAACAAAATTTTAAAAACAAAAAACCCTGATCGTTACACGACCGAGCGACAATGATATGAGGATGAGCACAATGTCAAACGGGAACAAGTGAGTGAGCGAAGGAGGCGGAGCTGGCGGTGGTAGGAAGAGGTTGATAGGGAGGTGGTTTTTGGGGAGGGTGGGTTGAAAACAGAAGACCAAGCTCGACCAAAAGAAGAAGTACTTCTTCTGCATGAGAAAATCATTCTTCAAATCGCGCTTGACCGGATTGGGGTATTACGGGGTGAGGTTTTTAAAGGTGGAGTAGGGTGCGGGGCAGTTGAAGTAAGTAGTAGTTTAGTAGTAGTAATAATAAGGGTTGAGTTTTTTACGTTCTGTATTTTTTTTAACATAATTTTATATATATTTTTTTTTGGGTTTTGTTGTTTAGAGAAGAAAAAAGATGAGGAAAAGTTTGAGTTTGAGGGAGGAATAAAAATGTGAGAAAATTTGTTGTTTTTTAAAACAAAAACAAAACAAAAAAAGAAGGAAAAAGAAACTTGAACAAAGTAAAGGAAGAGAAAACATCCTTACCCAGCGTGTAGTCCCAACTGGAGTCACTGTCGTTTTTGTAAACATTGAGTTTTTCTGGCTGTTGATGTTGATGTTGTTGTTGAAGAGTTGTAGGTTTGGTTGGTTGGTTGTATATATTTTTTTAATGGCAGGTGACATTTTATTTTGTTGTTGGTTGCGAATGTTTTTTTTTTTTTTGAGATATTGATGAAAGAGATTGTTGTTGGTTGTTGAAAGGTTGGAGAGGGTTGTTGTTGTTTTTTTATATTTAGGCGATAGATAGATTGTTTTGTTGTTGTTGTTGTTGTTGTTGATGTTGTTGTAATAGTTGTTGTTGTTGTTGTTGTTGATGTTGCCGCAACCAGTACAGGTATCAGGTTTGTTTTAGCAGGTGTGATTTTGCGCCATAATGTAATCCCGGAAAAAAGACCGAAAAGGAAGAAGGGAACGATTCGTATTCCGTGTTGTTGTTTGTTGTTGATTGTGTTGCCAATGTTGTTGATGTTGTTTTCATGTGGTGGTAATGGTAATGGTGGTAGAAGAAGTAAGAGTAGTTTGTATTAGAGTTTCATTGTTGATGGCAGAATGGGAGGGGAGGGTGGGGGGGGGGCAGTACGAGGGGGGTGAGGGAGAGCAGAATGGGAGCAGAGAGAAAGGGACAGGTTGTACAGAAGATAAACGAAAGAAAAGTGGAACAGGAAAGAGAGAGAGAGACAGAGAGAGAGAGAGAAATAAAAAGAGAAGAAAGAGAGAGAAGAGAGAGCGATGTGAGTGATAATTGTAGTTGATGTTGATGTTTTGTTGTTTGGAGAGGTTCAGTTGTTTTTTTTTTTTGATAGATTTTTATATATATATAATATGCGACAGATTCGGAAAGAAAAGAAAGACAATAAAATGGACAAAACAAATGGAAAAATAAATATTTTTTTTGGTATTGATCTGTTCTTTTTTTTGTGGTTATGTTTAAACGCGTATTGTAGAATATAGAACAATGGCGGGGGGAGAAAAACAGTGGGAAAGTTCAGGTAGAACTAAAAGAGAGCATCGGCATCAGGGAACAGAAGGGCAAATGGGGATAGGTGTGGGAATGAAAGATCTTCTTCTATTTTTTCTGCAGCACTGTTTGCTTGTTGTTTTTCCTTTTTTTTACTTGGGAAATGACGAGCGTAATAAATGCGACACAGCGAAGGTGGTAAAGAACAAACTATTGGAGCGGTGTGTGTGAGTGTTTTTATATAAAGTGATAGAAAACTTACGAAAAAAATAAGGAAAATAAAATACAATTATAATCAAACCGTTTTCGTATTAAAACTAATCAAACAGAGCTCAGCTATTTGCTGATAAACTATTGCTGAAGTGGTTCATTACATCATTACAAGTGAGATTTCTTTTTTTCTGACAATTTACTCTACAAATGAATGGAAATCTAGGAATGATATTTTAACTAGTATATGTATTAACTAAATCTTTTAAAAACATGATACTGTTCTGGTTTACTTTTTACAGCTCTAATTTTATAGTTTATAAGTATTTAATTCAAAACTTTCTTACACTAAACAAAGATAAAATACAAATTTCACACCATTTAAATCAGCAAGAGAAGAGAAGAAGATGAAAATGAAGAGAAACAAATGCACGAAAAGAAGAAGAGTAAAGAAAACTAAACTAAACAGCAAAAGAGATCTGGAGTCGCACCATTTTGTATCAGGAGAGTATACTTTCAGGGGCTGCACAAGAGTACTGACGCGATCATTTACAATAGTTTATGGTGGGGAAAGTTCTGTTTTTGTATGGCTCGTTTTTTTTCGCTGTGGTGTTTTAGCAAAATTATATAGAGGGATAGCGAAAGGTAGTTAGAAAGTATTCGTACGTTTCTTTTATCTTTTATTATCTGTAGTTCTGTTGCATGTTTATCGGATTTCTTTATTATTTTGGTTTGAGAATTAATGAAAAGAAATGGAAAGAAAACAAGAAACAAACGAATCAAAACACACGATCGAGCGAGGTTGCGAGGTTGTAGTTTTGTAATTTTTTATTATTTTTTTAGAAGATAAAGATAAAGTAAGAGGGAATGAAGATTCGATTGTTTTTGTTTTTGCGTAACGCAACTAGAGAATGAAACGAAAAACGAGAGTGAAATCCTTTTTTGTTGTGGGTAGAAATAAAAACGAAATGGAACGGGAATGGGTGGACGAGAGGGGACGAGAAACTCGAAGCAAAGAAGAGCAAAGAAAAAAAAATGGACAAAGTACAGCCAGATGGAATCGGAAGGATAGAAAGAGAGAGAGAGAGAGAGAAGATAGTAGTACTAGACTAGTGGGTTCCAGAGGGAAGA
>KZ061975.1:52677-75708 GCA_002091835.1 Anopheles maculatus
AAGGGAAGGTGGGAGCTGAGAAGGACGAGACGAGGGCGGGGGATCGGGACCGGGGGCGAGTTTCGGGAGGCGTGGGCTTAATTACCTTTGCGTAGTCGATCTTCAGTGTGCAGCAGCCGGAGTAGATGTCGCAACCGTTCAGGCTGTCTTTGGCGCGAGTCGCTGACTCTATGCTGTCGAACGTGCCGGAGGCGAAATAATGGATCTTGGTTAAGGAAAAGTCTTTTGTAATTGATTCCATGGAAAATTATTATCGTTTGAGAGTGATGTTATACAGCGGAAGCTTGAGGGATCCTTAGAATATGGAGAGTCCTTTTAAACAGCTTAACAGAGTTCGCCGATTTTGCGATTAGAAGTCCAGTAGTAGGTCTTGCTCAACGAATACCCCAAAATACTGAAATTCAACTAAATATGATTCCTATGATGTTTTGATTCTTTTTCTTTTCCTTCCGCCACACAACAATAACTGTATCCTTTCTTGGCTTTCAAAATTTAAAACGTCTTCAAAAGTCGCTCAAGCGTACTAGATACGAGGGCCACCATTAAGAAAAACCTTTTGAAGTGTGCCCTCGTTTGCCAGCTTCCTATTGCTGACTCTTGTTTGCTGTTAGTGTTTAACACTTTCTCGCTACTACTCCCGGGAAACCAATCTACGCTGGCAGCTAATGGTGTTGAATGTTGAACCATCGTAACAGCACACCGTCCTTGCCCAGAATCCTTGAATATCTCTTCCTCCTTTCGCTCAGCAACAAACCGGCGCCCCAATTCCCAAGACGCCACCCGGAAAGGCGCAAACATCAAAAAGTTAAAAACCTCCCAACAGTTGGCTAACAGACGGCAGGATGCAAATCAGACCATTCCGTGGCTCTTAGCACACTCAATAATAGTTTCGCTTTGCCAGCCGGAGGGACCCCACCCCATGACAACGAGATCCCCCAAGGGGCTTAAGGAAATTGTTTCCGAATTAAACCATTCCCGGCTGGAAGTTGGCGGGCGGGTGTGTGGTGCCCGTTTTCATGGATGATTTCCTTGATGAAACGCCCGAACACTTCCCTTTCTCGCTTGTTCGAGCAGAAAATGAGAACGGCTTAATCGGCAATTTTTAGACCCACAGCACAGTAGATGGTCCATTTTCCTATAACCACCTGCGAAAAGCCTCCGTTCCCCGAAACTGCAAAACTGTTTCACCGGAACGAAGCATATTAATGTCTCTGACCCGAACTATGCTCTGCCCGGACAATAACAAATGGCAGGCGAATGGCGAATGACGGTGAACCACAGATTTTGCCCAACAAAGATCAAAGTCTCCGGAAGCCCGAGAATATCCGTAACCGCTCCGTGGACCGCTGCTGCTGCTGTTGTGTGTGTGTGTGTGTGTGCGTATATCGCAAAATTAAACGAGCGTTCAAATATCTCCAACGATCTAGGCCATCTTTTGACCAGCTTAAACCAGAAAAGCCTTACTAAACAATCTTCTACACACTTGCTCTACTGCTCTCGGGTGCTTCGGGGAAATCTTTTGCAAAGCGGCGTCGTTGGAAAGAGGAGCTAAATGTTCCTGACACAAACACGCACACACGCGTTCCACAACTAAACCTTTGTTCGTTCCGGATAAACTTCTGACTTTTGGGACCGTTCTAAGAAGTTTGCCGTAGCAGCTTTCGCCCGAAAGATCGTCGCAGATTTCGTTGGACACAGTTGTCAGCAGTTTTGCAATTTCGACCCACACTTCCTAGCATACTCTCTCTCTCTCTCTAAGAGCAGGGTCAGTAATTTAGTTTGGTGTTCGTGTTTTTCGGGAGGGGGGCAAGCGTCTTACGATAACTTTGCACATAATTAACACTGATGATGACACATTACGGAGTTCGTTTGATGACTTGCTTCCTAGTCGGGGTATCGAGGAGAAGCGAAACGATAATGCTTACTTGCAGGGAAAGCTAAGGTATAATTCTCATACAGGATAATGAAGTTTTGAAACCAAATAAACTTTACTATAAAAAGTACTGCAAATTAAATCCCTCCTAATCCAATTCAATTCATATCTAGGGGGAGAGCACACACGCGCGCAAACCCTTTTCCCCTATCCAGATAGTCTTGAATTTTGCATCAAACAATTTGCAATATATTCACAACACTGTAGCCGTAAAGTTAATCTCCACCGAATTGTGCTAGTAGTTGTATGGCGGGGAAAACGGAACCTACACATTTACAGTATCGCATCAAGAATTTAAAAAGGACAGCTCATCCATCACCGTATCCGCGGGACATACATACTTTACCCAACAGTTTCACTCTTTAAAAGGTTTAGCGTGGGAAAAAAGGTGTACCGGAGTTCTGTGTACAACAAAAAAGGCACATCATGCGCGAAAATGATAATTTAGTTTAAGGGAAAATTCCAACGGTCTATTTTTTCTTGCTTTACGACGCGTCTACTTATTTTGCCTTCCCCGTTTCCGCTTGGTACATACAGCTTCCTTGACAAACAAGCAAGGGCGCACGCACACACCATCGGTATAGCAGGCAGGTCGTGAGGATTCATCAATAACGAATGACATCCCGGGTTTTTTATGAGGTCCTAAATCCTGAAACAGGGCATGTTTTGTTGTACGGAGAATATGGCGTAGTACTGAGGGACGCACACGCTGTTGAAAACGTGCTGCTTGCTTAACTGTCTTTTGCAGGAAAATTTATGAGTTAATCTTTCAACAAGAATCATCGACATCGAGGCGTTAAAAATGTCGTATATAATGTCTTTGGGAATCTTGACGCGTGCTATAATGTGCTATAATAATACTTTTTAATAAAAAGAACACTAACGCGTATTGTGTTTTGGTCCGGAAAATGTAGTTTGCATTTAGTTTGATAATAAATCAGTAATTTCTTGGATTTAAGGTAGTCCAGCAATTTAATCCTTCTAGGAAAGATTTCAAGACTTAACCCTGTACAAGATTTCGAAGAATTGATCAAAATTTAATACATCCTGAATTGCGGCTCATTTCGCTCTACATGTTCCAAGAATTGAGTACTGAAAATTGCAGAGCTCAGCAAAACACACATATGATTTTGGCATTTTAATTTACAATCAACGTATATAAATTCCTCTACAGAAGATATGTCTGGTAGTTGCGGTTCGGAAAAGCGTGAAACTCAAGACACAAAAAACCAATCTTTGAAGAAATAAATAAAACAAAGAGCAATACCTTTGCAAAAGCTGCCATTGTTAAATTAAAAACCATACAAAATTCCAAGGAAAGATATTTTGTAATTAAAATTAAAGTCCCTTCCGGCGATGCAAAAACAGCAGCGCAAATGGTAATGGAAGAAAAAAAGGAAATCCCAGCAAACAATCCGACGAGCATTACATGCATGTGGCACGACCTGCGCTATCGAGGATTACCCAACGTAATGACTTTTGGCTAGTAAAAACGATAACCAATGCTACTCTCAAACGGCTCGCGCTCGTACCAAGCACGGCGTATCGACCCAAAACGGCGCGAGTTTTGTTATTCTACCAGCGCTAACCAATTTGTTGTTTTGTTTCATGGTTCACTGCATGGTGGTGCATTGGGGCGTACCACACGCTTGAAGATGATTACATCGTAAAATCCGCCCGGCGAGCACAAGGGATCCATAAGATTACAAAAAAACGAATCGAATGGAAAAACGGAATCAGCTACCGAGCTTCGAATGCATCTCTCTCCTCATGCAGAAGAACAGCCTTTTTAACAGAGTTTTATTTTATGCTAAAAATGCTCGCCCGCCACAGGCACATCGAGCGCCTTTTTCAGTGGTTTGGGAATTGTGTGCTCACCTGTGAAAAATTAAAATCCCACCTGTTCACCCTCAGGATGTTGGAAACGAAGCGGGCGCGCGCGCGCTGCGGGTAACGCTTAAGACGATACTTTACAGCCCTCATTATCAGACCGTTTCGTGGTGTCGCAGTCGCAGTCGGGAAGAATAAACGCAACGCAACGAGCGCGCGGCCTTAAAAATGATCAGAATTTATCACTGATTAAAGCTTAAGCGCTGGAAGCAAAAGTGTTATTAAGGTTTCCGTGGCCGTGTGGCCGTCGTTGAATGTCCTGCGCACCGCATTGCTTTTATTGCTCCAGTTCCGGATTGTGTTTCAGCAGTAGTACCAGCAGCAGCAGCAACACGCTAACGACAGGATGTGTATCTCCACCAGCGGAAGAAGCATCACGGGCAAAGTCCTAACTGCTCGGAACTATTGAGATTAGTGTCAGAGGCAGAACATGGCTACTCGAGTGGAACAAACGGAATGAGAGAAATAAAAACAAAAACATCACAACACAAACACACACACACACACACAGACGTACGGTCTGTCACACACTACGCCGGAAGAGAGATGGGCTCAATTATCATTTATTACTGAGGCACAAGACAGAGAGGTTCCGACACAAGGCACTCGAGCATTCATTTCCACGTCCAGAGAAATAAAAACAAAAACATCACAACACAAACACACACACACACACACAGACGTACGGTCTGTCACACACTACGCCGGAAGAGAGATGGGCTCAATTATCATTTATTACTGAGGCACAAGACAGAGAGGTTCCGACACAAGGCACTCGAGCATTCATTTCCACGTCCCGAGCAACACGACACGCCACTCTGGACTGGGCCGGGTGGATTTGGCCAACTAATGAGCCACCAATTAGCGTATCGCAGATGGGAAAAGGAGCGGAGAGCTGGACCAAGTAGTCAAGAAACAAAAGGACACTGGACAGGCCACGGTCTGTCACCGGCCATTTGCCATTTTTTCGCTGCTCTTACTTCCCATTTGCAATCCCTGATGACACAACAGTGAGAGTTTTAGCTAGCGTTGTGTTTATGTGTGTGTGTGTGTTGGCGAATTCATTTCATTTCCTCCCGCGATGAGCGTTAATTTTTCCACCCCAAAGCACGACAAAAACTTGGCCGCTTCTTCTTCGCAGAAAGTAACGATTGAAGCTAAATGAATTGGCTCGTATCCATTTGCTGCTGCTGCTGCTGCTGCTACCGTTCGCTTCACTTGATTTCATTCATTTTGCGCTGTTTTGCACTTCACAACACGAAACGACGACGACCAGCATTAGCGGCATCATCCTTTTTGCTCCGCCGTGTGCCTTGCTGTATCGGGAGAGGACCAAATGCTCATTTGAGTTAATTGATCATCAGCGATAATGATAAGGAGGGATATTCATCCGCCAGCATTGTGGATCCGCACGGATAAAATGGAAGGTGTGTATATTATCATCCAAAGATGGTGCATTTTTTTTTTGTTCTCTTGCTGCTGTTTCTTGCCACAATGATTGGATATTTAGGGACAGAAGAATTTCAATCAGTATTATCGTTGTGGATAATGGGCGCGCTTTTAGTGATTCGTTCTCATCAAGGAGAGAAAAAGGATGAATACGCATGATGCATAAACAGAAATGAAGAATAAAAATGAATGCCAAAGGTGGAATGAGAACTTTCCATTTTTTTCGATTAACGCCATGCAATATGATTGGGAACGGTGCATAATTGTAAATTAAATTAGTACAATGCATTAGACAATGATACGTTAACTAAGTCTTATCGAGAATCAACCAAAACAACAGGACTAAATGAATTAAAACTGTGTTGATTAAGAAATAAGACCAACATGTCAAAGTTATTTCCTATTGGAGATCCTATTCAATCAAAGTTTGATAACAACTTTAAGATTTTCGTCCACCATTTCAGCAAAACTCCTCCCGTAGTACTCAAAACGGAACACACACGGCCTTTTCCAAACCGCCCGAACCATAAATTCTAATTAAAACGCTTCTGATCATAAAATGTCCCTACCAACAGCTTACGGGGAAGAATAAACGCAACGCAACGAGCGCGCGGCCTTAAAAATGATCAGAATTTATCACTGATTAAAGCTTAAGCGCTGGAAGCAAAAGTGTTATTAAGGTTTCCGTGGCCGTGTGGCCGTCGTTGAATGTCCTGCGCACCGCATTGCTTTTATTGCTCCAGTTCCGGATTGTGTTTCAGCAGTAGTACCAGCAGCAGCAGCAACACGCTAACGACAGGATGTGTATCTCCACCAGCGGAAGAAGCATCACGGGCAAAGTCCTAACTGCTCGGAACTATTGAGATTAGTGTCAGAGGCAGAACATGGCTACTCGAGTGGAACAAACGGAATGAGAGAAATAAAAACAAAAACATTTTTATTGCTCCAGTTCCGGATTGTGTTTGAGCAGTAGTAGCAACAGCAGCAGCAACACGCTAACGACAGGATGTGTATCTCCACCAGCGGAAGAAGCATCACGGGCAAAGTCCTAACTGCTCGGAACTATTGAGATTAGTGTCAGAGGCAGAACATGGCTACTCGAGTGGAACAAACGGAATGAGAGAAATAAAAACAAAAACATCACAACACAAACACACACACACACACACAGACGTACGGTCTGTCACACACTACGCCGGAAGAGAGATGGGCTCAATTATCATTTATTACTGAGGCACAAGACAGAGAGGTTCCGACACAAGGCACTCGAGCATTCATTTCCACGTCCCGAGCAACACGACACGCCACTCTGGACTGGGCCGGGTGGATTTGGCCAACTAATGAGCCACCAATTAGCGTATCGCAGATGGGAAAAGGAGCGGAGAGCTGGACCAAGTAGTCAAGAAACAAAAGGACACTGGACAGGCCACGGTCTGTCACCGGCCATTTGCCATTTTTTCGCTGCTCTTACTTCCCATTTGCAATCCCTGATGACACAACAGTGAGAGTTTTAGCTAGCGTTGTGTTTATGTGTGTGTGTGTGTTGGCGAATTCATTTCATTTCCTCCCGCGATGAGCGTTAATTTTTCCACCCCAAAGCACGACAGCGGGACAAAAACTTGGCCGCTTCTTCTTCGCAGAAAGTAACGATTGAAGCTAAATGAATTGGCTCGTATCCATTTGCTGCTGCTGCTGCTAAAGTTCGCTTCACTTGATTTCATTCATTTTGCGCTGTTTTGCACTTCACAACACGAAACGACGACGACCAGCATTAGCGGCATCATCCTTTTTTGTCCCGCCGTGTGCCTTGCTGTATCGGGAGAGGACCAAATGCTCATTTGAGTTAATTGATCATCAGCGATAATGATAAGGAGGGATATTCATCCGCCAGCTTTGTGGATCCGCACGGATAAAATGGAAGGTGTGTATATTATCATCCAAAGATGGTGCGTTTTTTTTTGTTCTCTTGCTGCTGTTTCTTGCCACAATGATTGGATATTTAGGGACAGAAGAATTTCAATCAGTATTATCGTTGTGGATAATGGGCGTGCTTTTAGTGATTCGTTCTCATCAAAGAGAGAAAAAGGATGAATGCGCATGATGCATAAATAGAAATGTAGAATAAAAATGAATGCCAAAGGTGGAATGAGAACTTTCCATTTTTCTCGATTAACGCCATGCAATATGTTTGGGAACGGTGCATAATTGTAAATTAATTTAGTACAATGCATTAGACAATGATACGTTAACTAAGTCTTATCGAGAATCAACCAAAACAACAGGACTAAATGAATTAAAACTGTGTTGATTAAGGAATAAGACCAACATGTCAAAATTGTTTCCTATTGGAGATCCTATTCAATCAAAGTTTGATAACAACTTTAAGATTTCCGTCCACCATTTCAGCAAAACTCCTCCCGTAGTACTCAAAACGGAACACACACGCCCTTTTCCAAACCGCCCGAACCATAAATTCTAATTAAAACGCTTCTGATCATAAAATGTCCCTACCAACAGCTTACGCGCGACCACAACATACTGCGATCATAATGCCAATGCCGGAACCAAGACGTGGAAACGACACCACGCAAAATCGAATGCTCGTTGTTACCTCCGACTAACGCGTGGTAACGACAATGTTACCTCCAGGCTACAAATCTTCCTGCCATTCGCCGTACGGAAATGAACGACAGCGATTAAATGAACTTCCGTTGCGTGCAACTCCTGCTCCTCCGGCCCGGTCCTCAAAAAAAACCGATCGAAATTCACATTAAACGATTACACCTTCGTTTCCGGGAATATAGAGTGAGGTTGGTGTAATGTTTTTCTACCGCCGCAATGGCCAATTTTTCGCAAACCGAGGCATGTTCTCCCGCCACGACATCGTCTTTATGGTGATGCGGTGGAGCAAGCAAAACAAAAAAGAAACAGAATTAACCACCTTGCGCCTCATCGAAAAATATATCACCTCGTGACAATTAATTTTGAGTGACAATTTTCTTGTACCAAATTATATCCTCCCCAGGTTCGGGGCGCTTTTGGCGTTCGCCTTACTCCTCTCGTCTAACGCTAACCGAAACGAGCGGTCCAAACTTCATCTGCGGCACCGACCACCAGATGGCGTGTGCCGATTATAACCGACCGGGCGGAATAAATTTGTTTTTCACCGGTTTTCACCTTGCCACGTACGTTTCACCTCCGCTTTGCTGCTAGCGGAAAAAGCTAACACGATTGGCGACGAGAAAATCTATTCAACGAGGTGCGAAACGGTGCGTAACAACGACCGTGTGTGCAAGTAAAAGTGGGGAAACGTGGGAATATTTATCGCGTGCGTCTCCCGTCCCTGCTGAGGAGAGAGCTGCTGTTGTTTCTTTTTCTTCTTGCCTGCTACTTGATTTCCTTGCTGTTTACTAGCACCTCTCCCCCCATCTTCGCCTAGACTGTAGCGCATGGCATGGTAGAGCGTAATTTCCGTCAACAAATAAACGGCGGTTGGCATTAAACGAGCGCAAATTACGAACCATCCAACGGTCGGTGCGCGCCACTGAATGTTACGGAACGTTACCGGGATTCCTGTGTTGCCCGTTTGCTGCCCCTTGGTTCCTCCGGTTCGGCTAGCCGGATAGGCCATTTTGCCGAGTCGTGCGATTTATCGCGCACTAAATTCATTCAATTTTCTCATCCCACGTATCGTTTGATCCTTGCCGCCGTCGCCGCTACCGTTCTTTGGCGTTGATGGGTACAGACAGCAATGGCAAACAAATCAAGCTTCCGCTGATAAGGATTACGGGGCACTAAAAAAACAAGAGAGGTTACAACGCACGGTAAGTTATCATTTGGAAAAGGATATTCGACCATTGCTTGGACGCCATTCTTCTTGAATATCACGATACGCTGCACCTGGCCATTTGGTTGACAGATCGTGTGCAGTACGTCCTGAAAGAGAGAAGAAAAAGACGATAAATTAGTGTTATGCTTTATTGCGATAGAAAACATTTAATGAGACAACATATTGGGCGAGCAATAGACATATGGAAGACATTAACCTACAGAAATAGCGTTTGCTTAACTGAAAGACTTGTTGAACTTTTGGGTTACCACTGGGTAACACAAACTAAACTGAAGGTAGAAGTCATAGGCCATCAGCAGTAGTGATGAGAAAAACGGCTCCGAAGCCGGAGCCGGCTCCGACCGGTTCCAATAGTTTTCGGAACCGGCTCCGGAGCCGGCTCCGGAGCCGTTAGTTCGGAGCCGGCTCCGGAGCCGTTAGTTCGGAGCCGGCTCCGGAGCCGTTAGTTCGGAGCCGGCTCCGGAACCGTGGGTGCACTCCGGAGCGCACATCACTAATCAGCAGCGTCCAGATGATCAGAGTTGAAACTCCAATATAAACAATATCAACGGCTTTAATGACCTCACACTTTATCACAAGCATACATCTTTATTACCGCTTCAGGAAGACATCTCAATACTCTCAACGAACGTCATTAAGATATTTTAAGTCTCCTATCTCCTCATCTTTTAAATGTATACGTGCAACTTCATACCATTCCAGCAGAGTACAGCCACACAGTCGGAACCACCAGCAAAACATACTGCAAACTACCCGCGATCCATCTTCAGTAATGACACACTCGCTGATGGTTTTCGGTCTCGGGTATTTTAGAGCCGTTTCGAGAACCACACTCAAAAACCCGCCGCCTTCGTCGAGGACTCATTACTTCCAGCAAAACGTCACCCGAATCACCGAAAATCCTCTTCGCTTTTACACTCTGCCGGTCAAACCAATTTCAATTTCGTATGACAGACCGTCGTCCGGCGCTTAAGCCTTAATGTCAACGGTGGCAAGGTGCAATTTGGCGAGCATAGAGCATCCGACCGAACTTCCCGGAAAATGGAGAGCGGGGTACACCACCACACACAAATTGGAAGCACGTGCACTCAATTAAAATGTCAAACCGTTACCACACCATCGGCGCTCCTCATGTGTGTGTGTGTGCAAGATGATGTTAGATGTCGCCCACTCTTACCGGGCCCGGTTCTAGGACGCGAAACAAATGAATACATTATTTAGGCACTGGAAGTTCTCGCTCATGAGCTACGGTGACGGAGTGCTACTGACGTCCGGCACAGGACGGGTCATTTACAACTTTTTCGCAAACACTGCACAACACTATCCCGGGAAAACTGGGAATCCTTAGTGGAGGATAAGAGCAGGAAACGAACGTGAACGAACGTCTACCCGGTCGTCTCGTCTACTCTTCATTTGCAATTTCCTCTAGAGATACGTGTCAGTGAGCGTATGTATGGTTGTGCGCTGTGGCTATAAACGGAACCAGAAAGATAAACGAAAAGCTAGTTCCGGACGTCTTATCTTTACAGCTTTTGCGGTAAATGTCAATGTTACTTCTGCTCTACCTCTTCCTCGATCCACAACGGACATCCGGGTGAACTGGTGGGCTATTAATTCAACACAATTCCAACACTCGTTCGTCCCGGTACGTTCGGATGGAAGTAACAAATCGGTTCCACTAGTAAGCCGTTCCAGATCAGTGTTCGCGGTAGCCTACTAACCCAACCGGGCCGCCCCAAAAACGGGGGGCACAAATTAAGCGATTCGTTGGAATGTTATAGATCGGCACTGTATATCACACCACAAACCACGGTTTAAGCAACAAAACCCTTGTGATGCAACACGTTTCCCGGGACCCGATCGTTCAAGCGTGGCTAACAAATGAAGGCCCTTCCGACGCTGGATTCGCAATGTTCATTGTTATTGTAGCAACACATAACAAAGAAATTGTTGGGTATTTTTAGATATCCCACATAAAAGCCTACGTTTTACATTAGTGTTGCTCAATTTTATACGGTACCCAGAAAACATGTGTACATCGAAACCAATTCTCTGCTCCAACTCCCAGAGATGCTCAGATTGTGTAGGTCCGTGTTTTAGAGCGCTTTCTTTGGTGAAAGTAACAATGCCTGCACTCTCAGGACACTTTCCAGGAAGTTGTGCTTCAGTGGAATCAATTTGTTTGAAGCGATTTGCTCAAAAAGCTGTTTATAATCTCTAGAGGCGGTACACGGGTATAAAAGCTCGGCAACCATATGTGATTCAATTCTGAGTGAAGGAACTTCATGAGGAATTTTCGTACAGCATACTAAACAATTATTCTAGAAAGCTTTTTCAATAATGTATTTTATTTTCATGCCCAACGGAATAACAAATTCTTAATGTTCCTATCCAGAGACCTGTTTCCGAGAGGACCAAATATCACGCCTTCTTTAAGAGAATGATAAGCATAGGTTCATCGTTTAACCCCCAGGGGGCGTCTTTCCAAAAGGGCGCCAAGATTACCCGCACTAATCACAGGCCACCATAATCATCACTTTAACGAAAGATCTACAAAACCATTTAATGAGTTCGATCTGTCGCAACCATAAACATCTTGAAGATGTTTATTTTTTCTGCCTAAATTCTGAAATCAGAGAACGTTACTGGACGTTACTTCCGTTTGAATGAGAAGCAACAAAAAAATAATAATAAATCGCATGTCATTGTTTCGTTGTATCTGTTTCGTTGGTTTCTTTGAGCTTAGAACTTCGGACCTACCACATCTCGGTCCCTCAGGTTTTGCGGAATAAATTCGCCTCTTTCGGAACCATTAAAGTTGGCACAGCACAACAATCAGGACAAGCAAATCGTGATCTCCCTCCGTTAGAAGAAATCAACTTGTGGACAACTGATGATTAGGAAGATTAGCCCACCCCCTATGTTGTCGATGGGACAAAAACTTCTTTCGGTTCGTTTTATGGTGGTCAGGCAAAGTATCCGGCACAAACAACAAAGACAAAAATGGCCCCCGCCATTTGACTAATGTTGGGCTGGTAGTTGCTGGTACAGGATAGAAGCAAAAAAAAAAAGCTCTGAAACAGTTTGGAGAGCGCAATCTGGACTGGTGGCACTACTAACAGCTAGGCATGCTTGTTAATGACACTGCGCGAGCGTAGGAAAAGTGCTACAACACAAGCGAGAGGAAATATTCGCTACTTCATGCTAATCCAATTAGCTGACAGTAAGCATGATTTGCTGTCGCTGGTGTGGCTCGAAAGGTTTTCCTCAAACCAGCACCAGAAAAAAACGGTGTATAAATCCCAAGTAACTGTGCAAATAAAAGCGGGAAACGTGACATTCGGGAACGAGAGCACCAATCAACTAGCTGAAGTAGTATTGAGTGATAAATGAATCAAGAATGAACAGGGTGTAGTCAACAGCATTGCTGGATGTGCTGCATCCGAAGCAAACGGACGGGTTGAATGTAAATATTGGTGTAGAATGTTTCTATCCGGGTTAGGTTTCAATTAATTGACACGGCACGACACAGAATCAAGTGATTGCCGGGGACGCCCTTGAACAAATCAATTGAAAGGCGTTGCACCATTCATTAATGGTGAATGAAGACAGACTGTTTATTTGATTGACGTATGTTTCCATCCACTACCGACAGAAGATGTGTCATTTGTACACTCAAACACACGAACACTGTGTAATGAAACTCTGTCTATAGGCGTTATCTCAGCTGCTTACAATAGAATCCACAAGATGGCGCTCAACTTCCGGGCCCACCTCCGCTAGCAAAAGCTAATCCAATTGCTGACAATCATTACACTAACTAACGACAGAAAGTAACGACATCGGTGCAATTAGATGACAATAGTAGCATCAGCGAAACGACAGGCAAAAACTGGTGCATCGCATGCACAAAACACTAATATCCCGAACAATACGGACGCCGTACGCATTCAACCGCATGTCTCTCTCACGTGGCTGCACATCACCACGACACGCAATGAAGTCGGCGTCGACGTGTTTGATGGGCTGGAAGTGGCTTTTATTATGTGCCTGCCATAAATCAATCCCGTCGTCGTTTGACGCGTACGAACGGGAGACGCCTCGGCGATTCTAGGAACTATATGTACCCTGCCGAAGGTTTGCTAGGGATATTTTCATCACCGACAACTTCAGCCATTGGGGGGGGGTTTTGCCCTATCTTACCGTGATGTCTTCCGAAAAAGTGACATTCACCCAGGGAGTTGTGGAAGTCTGGAGGCTGTTTTGTTTGTGCTGACATGCGCTCTCTTAGCAGATTATGTTCGAATCGGATAATTGACCTTCCGAAGAATTGTTGTGACACTTCATTACAGCTCATAGTTAAGGTGCCGAGCGGTAATAGCAGATGACACATGAACCTGGGACATTATCGGGATGCATGTCCAGAAGCCAATACGCAATGTTAACGCAGCGGTGATCTTGCATGTCCAGACAAAGAGTGCATCGTCTGCTTGACTGTCCGAAAGGTATGTAATTTCTTATTACGCCACAGCTCCCCAAAAATGTGTGTGTCTCTCTCCGTTGCTCTGCGAAAACTTTCCCTACATATATGTCCCTTCCAGCAAAACTCATACCAAAACTTAACTTCACCTCAGGGAACAATCAGTGTTTGTTTACTCCAAATTTTGCCGAACAAACACACGCTCCGAACGACAGATTCGATTCTCCATTTCGGTCAAACGGATCCTTTCTGATGACGTTCGGTCAAAACTATACTTCGGAGTCTGAGGCTCAAATCTGAGCACCGGGCAAACGACTCATGAATAATCATGAGGGCAGACCTTAACCTGCACGAAACCTGACACCGGGGGCAGCAAGATGAAATTGGAAGCATCTCCCCATATCAACAGTTGTTCGAACGGTTCCCGGTAAAGAATCCGTTAAGGGTCGGTGCTCGGTTTCGATCTCCAGGCCAGCCAAAGTAACTGGTCCGAAGACGAGGAGAGCATCGGCGATGCTGGATTATCTTTGGATGACATGCCTCGAAGGAGAGTTTCGGTTGTTGCTTTTGTCGTCCCATTGCTTGGTCAGCAGCACCGTAAATAACCTGTCAATCTGGCTCGATTTATGCGAAGCGGAACGGAAAAGGCATAAATCCTCAAGGTCTCTGAGCTGGAGGAGCAAAACCTTTTAATATCGATTGTTTTGGTCCTAGGACTGTTGGAGGATTTAATATTCAAAATTGAAAATTATAGTGCTTTTTTGCTGCTGCTACTGCTTCGTCTTGCTCAAGAAGCTTTCAGGCTTTAGTTTATGAAAATTATAAGTAGCGTCAATCGAAGTTTTTGTCTATGTTGAACACGCTTTACCCCAGCTGCACTTGCTGGGCAATAAATTTATCATCACTCTCACGGGTAGACGAACAACGGCCCGTCCCGTCAAACGATCGGCAGGCGGTCGCAGTTTTTCCGCACCACAAAGCATTTTTATGTGAAAATTATTCACAACCAAACCTCAAGTCCACTCCAAGGACCCTCGGACAAACCTCGGTTGAACGATAGCGAGAAAACAAGGCTCTAGATCGGGGCGTGCGCGCGCGTCTGGTGCATTTGACTGCAGTTTTATGCAGTACATTGATTGAAATTTATGATTTTGTGAACTCCAGCTGTGACGTGATTTTCCTTTTTTCCCTCCCAGGCGGACCCAGCACGAGACAAAGACGCGAAAAGAATGGAGATATTTAGATTCTATGTTTTTTTGTGATGTACCATCTATTGCTTTAATTTGACCGTTTCTTCGGAAAAGATTAAAACTCTACAGGGGTTTAACAAAAACTTCCCGAAAAGCAAATCTGTTTTTTCCACCTTTTTCTATTAGAGTTCTATTTAGTGGCGGGAAAAATCTTTTTCAACTACAATTAAAAATGTCCTACATTAGGGCTAAACCTTCTTCTTCTTCCTTGGCACTACAACCTCGTGAGGTCTTGGCCTGCCAGCTATTGCTAGCTTTCTGTGACTTATTTATACCCGTAGCTGAATAGTCAGTCCTGCGTACGGGGAGGCGGTCCGCCGGGATTCGAACCCCGGTCCTGCCGTGTGAAGACCGGCGCCGCTATCGAATACACCACCGGGCCGCCCAGCGCTAAACCAGCGTACTACAAAAAGGGGGTTGGAAAAAATTGTTTAAAAATTCCTATCCCTTCAAAGCGCATCGAGGGTCCAGAAACGGCGCCGCCTTCGAAGGCAAAAATTATGCAAATCATATCAAATTATTCACGCTGCAGGCGGCTAATGCAATGTTCTGGTCTGGGAACGGATGCCCCATCGGGTGACTTTTCTCTCTGTCGTCGTACCAACCGAAAACAACTCACGCTGGGGGCCTGCGGGATTGAACAGCACCAAAAAAGCGGCCCATCTTTTCGTGTTCTGATTTTTGTATTTTAAAGAAATTAACAATTCTCATCCCCGCAGCACGCAGCACACAACTTGCCCTCCCAATAGGGGATGGAAAAGGCGTTGTTTTTTTTCCTTCTTCCCATCAAAAGGGAAACCTCATTTCTAAGGAAAAATCTCTCCGGAGAAAACTCCAACTCCGAAAAAAAAACATGGTGATTCGTTTTCCCATCGACCACGGGCACAAAGTTTCCGACCGAAAAGTCTGACCGACCGACGCCCACACAGAGCCAAGGGTGGGTTACCAACGATGGACAGTGTTTAATGAAAAATGGGCGATAATTTAATTTCAACAAGTGAAAGATTAATTTCCACCCATTATGGTTTTATGGTGCCTGGTGAAGGGATGAACAGAGCGAACGTGGCGCTCTTTAAAAAGCTTCTGGTTTGAGTAATAACGATGATGCTGCCTTAGATCGAACCTTGGAAAGCAAAGAAAAGCTGGCATAATTATTAATAAATAAGCGATACGGGCTTGCAGTCACTTACGCAGCTTACAAAGATCTTAATTTTGCAACAGCAGCAGTCAAACAAACAAAATGCGCGTAGCAATACATTCCGTTTCGAAAGGAAGCAGATTTGCTGCCACGTCAATGTTTGTTTGCCCTTTTTTCGTCAAGATTTTAACATAAATCTGACGCATTCTCGTACCTGCTTCCATACACCTGGGAGGAGAAACCTCTGCAAAGAAAAGTCAAAGCACACCCAAAATTCCCTCGAGAAGTAATCCATCAAACCGATTTGATGCTCTCGTCAGGATGCCTTGGCAGCCGACTTTTCCGAAACAATATCAAAACGATAAGATAGAAGCGCCAAGCGTTCGCCATCAAACATACTGAAGGACGTCGGATGTGTTGTGATGAAGATGCTGAAGCTTAAAGCTTTATACTCAGCCACTTCCGAGCGCACGTGTTTCTGATTTTGAATGGTTTCGGAATTTGAGTAGCGTAGAGCGCGTGTGTGCAAACGTTTTAAAATAGATTTATAAAGCATAAACCGGTCCTATTGTAGTGAACAAAAAACCGTTCTCTTTATTGAAAACATTTGAACCGTTCCTTTCAGCAGCTCGTTTTCATCCCTGTAATAAAGTTAACCATTCGGTTCTGTACAACGATCTTGCCTTTTTGTCCGGGAGTAAGGCAAAATCTTTTTAAACACACTTAAGCAGTTATTAAATTCGGTTACACAACCGCGACTAACGATTGCCACCGCAACACTAGCTAGCTGGATCGTGCTGGGAGTGTGATTTAATTTAGCCAATTTAATGACACGTCCACGCGCTTTTAGAACCATTTCCCTACCAGCTTGCAAGACACTTCTATGGTGCTGGTGGTAGTGGTGGTGGTAGTCGCGATTCCAAACCACAGCATCCTGAACCCCGGGGTCGAGAAAATCTACAAGGAAAATCAATTTTTCCTCTATACCTCATACGCACGACTCAGCCGAAGCAGGCCCATTATGATGTTGCCACCGAATGGGGGAGCTCATAACCATCAAAATTCTATTAAATACGCATCATCTCGTGCATGAATCGAATGCAAAGAGAAGCAGAAAATATGAGGGAAAACAGTTTTTTTTCTATTAAGTTTGCAGAAAGCGTTTTACAGACGACAAACGAACGCTTAAGACGTAATTTGATATTTAAAAAAAAACTTTTTTTAAAAAAATATTATAATGATAAGAGAATAAGAGGATTTTTTAAGTTAAATTTTCAACCTTTTTTTGTAAAATAAAATCAATATTAAAAAAAGAAAAAAAAACACTATTTCACAACATCAAAGCGGACGCCTGGTCATTTTCGTTCGTGCTGCTTTTCGACCCTACCGATCATTCGATCAAAAGCCAGCGTAAGCTAGTAGCATTCCCGAAAGCAACACCATCGAGTCAATCACCAGCCAAAAGGAACGCATAATGTCATGTGCTCATACATATAAGATATATCCTAGCTGCAAAGAAAATTGAGGAATTTAGATCAATTTCCACTCATATCGATACCGAAACTTCGTTCCCGGTTTGCCACCGTTCATTATCCGTTGTTCAGCTCGATTTAAGCGCTTTCTTTTTTTTCCTGGAAGATGATAAAGGACATAAGATGGTACAGGGGAAGAGAAAAACGAGCCGAGATTTTAATGGAAAAGCTCTCCACTCCGGATACTACCGCTTGCTGGAAAGACGGAACAACAAAACCTAATGTGATAGAATGAGGCAAAGAAGAAGCGAAAGAAACCTGCTCCTAAATCGAAAAGCTAGCTGTTTTTTCGCAAGGATAATGCGGTGACTGGTGGACGAGTAGGATGGATATTGAATGATTTTCTTCACGATAGACGATCGGTGGACCCGTCTCCGACAACACACCCGATGGCCAGCAAGATATAGATGAATGGAAAGCTTTAAATGGGACCATGTTCCACTGTGCACGTAAGGTGACTATCATATTTTAGGGAACGATATGGAGCATTGGGAAAATAAATGGCCACAGGGCAACTAGAAGCAGCACACGAAGCAGATACACATCATCAAACGGACGGGGAGCAGCTAGAATTGAATTTCAACATGATACGTTGAAAAAGGGCGCTCACCGGAGAGGGTTCATTGGCACAGCGTATCCAGAACAAAGCCAGAGCCAAAATGATTCCTACATCTTTTTTACCGAACCGCCGCTGCGCTATCTATGCCGTCCCGATCTTAAATTTTATTTCACAAACCATTTGCTGCTACGGAACCGTCGCACTGTTGATGGCCGAATTTTGGACGACGGAATCTGTTCGAATGATTAGAGCAACGATGGGGATGATCGTCGTCAATCTCGGAGTCGGACACGGCAAACTATTTCATTCACATTCACTGCTTGGGAATTTCATTTGCGCTGCCCAAGCGTGTACACCACCCGGAGATGAATGGAATTCTTCGAACCTAATTGAACGGATACAGGGGCCGGTGAGTGAAATATAGGAAAAGTTGTGACCGGGCTGTGTATTGAGCACGGAGAATTTCCCCTAATGGTTGAGCGAATGTGATTTATTTGGAAGTGAAAAAGCTTCTTACATGGTAACTTTGGCTGGGTAAATGAGTTTCGAGGAATTGTGAGCGATTGAAAAGAAAAGATTAAATTAATTAAATACTTTTTAAAAAGAATTTGCAATACTTTTCAACACGGAACGATATCAAACTGCTGCACCTGTTAGAATATAATAATAAAGCAACAAGCATAATACCCGAGAAAAGCCAAAAAGAAAAGATAAACAACCACTCAACCAAACAAGATAATAACATCGCCTCAAAAACATCAGCCGTACCTAACCAATTCGTTTTGTGTCTGTCACACACCAACAAAAAAACAACCTCTTATTAGTAAGCAAAACCAGATGCTAATCCATCCTCTCCCCTACAGGTGTTTTCAATTTTTTTTTTTCATCACGAAGGAAAAATCACAATTTCTAACACGCCCCACCGTGATGTGTGGGCATCATCATCAGACGCTGGCAGCAAACTTGTCAAATAAGTTTATTTAACCAAAATTTCCATTCATCTTTTAGCGTGTCCTCCACCAAGCATCACCAAGCAACAGCAGCAACAGAATCAGCTAAATTCGCAGGACAGAGGAAAACCCCATAACCATTTCTCGTTCAGCGCCAAAGACATCCGATCCTGGCGCGATCCTAAACTGATGTGTGTTATGTTTTTCGTCTGTCTTCTTTTTCTCACTCTCTCGTTCAACTTCTTACACAAATCGTTGCCGTACTGCTGCTGCGTTTTATCAGTCCCCGGGATTTTGTGTCTCTATCTCCCTAAATCATTATTAAACTTCCATTGCTACCCAACTCGACCCGGTGATGCTGCTGCTGTTGAGAACACAGGTGTGCCAACAACCACCAACATTTCGGCGCAGTGGCACCACGGTAGAATTATGGACGTTGTTTGTCTCGGCAAACAGAAGACAGAGCGTGTGATACGTATCGGGGAGGTTATGGTGGAGGCAGCAGCGCATTTCGACTCAAGAAGCAACGATGATGAGATGAACAACCCGTGGGCGTTGTTAAAGGGTGTTATCTACTATGTGGATTTATAAAATAATATTTTTCGATTTGTTTTTCTAGCTTATAAACAATTTATTTACAAATTTTTATTTCATGTCCGTTTGTCAATTTTAAATTCAAAATTTTAAACTTATGAAAAATGTTTTTTTTATTAAAGCGATCTAAGATGCACTAAGTCTAATTTTAGACACGTTTTATTATAATGGCCGTTCCCCCATAGTGAGGACTGACTATCCCACTATGCGGTAACAATAAGTCTAGTAAGCCAAACATGACAGGCATGACCTAAGAGGTCGTTAGGCCAAAAAAGAAGAGTTATTATAATTGATAATTTAAATACTTCTATCGGTGTTTTCAAATCAACAACCAAAACTACCTTCCAATGTACAGATAAGAGTTGAAAAAATACGAAAATAAAACATTTAAAATAAAAATATCCATTTCTTTTTTTTAGTTAGCGTAGTTTACACATTTGACGCTCTATTAACGTAAGAAAATTGTTGTTATACGATATAGCAACAAAAATATTTAAAATGACTGACTTGAGCGTCTGAAACGTTTGACAGATTGAGAGGCTGTTAAGGTTTTCTCTAAACAAACAACCAATTTTTTAACAAGTATCGGAATTTTCCAATTTTCTATTTTCAGTCATTATGGACTGTAATTTATAAGAAAAAAAAGTCATACAAAAAACTTTCATTTTAGAGCAAATAACGGACAGAAAAACATAAAATAACATAATGATAATAACATAGTAAACCGTAAATATTACAGAGATAATAAAAAATAAACGAAAAACAAACAAAAACGAGTACAAGAGCAAGTAAACAAATGAATAAAACGGTAAAAGACCAATAAAAAAACAACAAATAAATGTAATTATTTGTTGTTAGTATAAATTAATGTTATAAATTGAAAAAAACTATTTTAAATAGTTTAAAATAAAAAAACAAAATTAATTTCTAAATTAACAAATACATTTAACATGAACAAGTTCAAAACGAAGAACAACATGCATTTGATATTAATAAAAAATAATGTAATACATTTGAAACACAAACAGGCACAACCGGAATAGATAACACCCTTCGACGGTGCGTAATCTGACGACAAATCATCTTCGCACACTTCCACAAGCAGCAGCAGCAAAAAAAAAAACAAATGGCGAACCTATTAAGTGCACGGCGAACGCGAAAGACAAATGGTCATTTATAATAAAATTTACTTCTCTCCCACTTAAACCCCCTGCCTATCTTTGCCCTTCCTTGCCCTGATGTAGTCCCCATCACTCTTCAGCCAGAGACCAGCAGCTTTTATCATCCAAACGATGATACTCACGCAAAAGGTACGAGGCGACAAATGGTGCAAATGAGCGAGAATTAAGTGGAATCTCTTCCGAACGCGCGCACGCTCGTGAGTGTGTTTGTTTACGTTAATTTCATGCGACTCCTCATTCGTTCGCAGGTTGTTTGTGTGCACCCACGGAACCATCAAGTTTGTGAACTTCGGGTTCCCTGTCATCTGTCACTGGGGCGATGGTGAGACTTGATCCACCAACGAACGCCTAACGCGCTGGGGGGATTCAATTCCACCGGTGCTGGATCAAAAGCATCACACACACACACACAAATCTCGAACGCATAATCGAGTGTGAGTTTCAGTTGTTAACAACCAATCTGTCATTGGATTGCTGCTTCACGCCTTCCGGTAAATTGACGGATCAAACTTCACATGGGTGAACCGCACACTTTTACGGTTTACGCTAAATTTCATGCTCATGTTGTGATCGATTGATGGCGCTTGCACTTCAGACTATTTGATGCGTTAAGGTGAGCGTGATTGAAACCATTTGAAATGCTTATTTAATCACGTGAAAAATGGTTAAAGGACTTCATAGGATGTTTAGCTGATAGATTTTTAAATATTTTACTACCCTGACAGTTAAATGATCAGTTTCCACAGACACTCTTCACTCCACAAACCACAACAAACCACTACACTCGATAAAACGGTTCAAATTCATTAGAAAGCAATCTAAAGTAAGTACCTGGCTGAAAATGAGTTCGCTAAAGGACACACTCGCCAAAGTCCCTCACTGCAACAGGTTTGTGTCATTAAGGTTCGGTAAAATTAAATAACCAAATACAAAAAGGGTTACCACACAAACACACACACATTTCAAGTACGGTCACAAAACCCATTTCTTTCTCATGCTTAAAACCAATGAATCCGAAACGCACTCACGCAGACACACTCATGGGCTAAACTAATTGTGGTAAACCGATTTAATGCCGTGCCGATTGTGTTGGGAATTGATTTGATATCCCCAAAAGTGGGGCAAATGGGATGGGTTCGATACTGGGAAATGGCTCACGGGCTGTTTGGAGGGTGTTTTCCTCCATTATTTTAGCATGGACTGGCAAGCTGAGCATCGGATGTGGGGGAAAACATGAAATGCAACTCCATTTTGATTTGACTACGAAAACTACTTAATCAAATTGCATTTAAAATTTCCATTTGAAGTAGGTTTGTGTTTCTAACATTACCTAATTGTTTGAGAACTAAATTTAGAGACTTTTTTTATATATCCGGTCTATAAATAAGTTTTGATGGATTTTTTACGGAGTTTCAAGCCTCAAAGGCCTGAATGGGTATCGATTATATTCAGAAAAGTAATTTCCGTCACTTTGTACAACCTTTTCCCATCTTTTGGGCAGATTGTGGATTCCGTAGTATGGTAGTCGGAGGATGCAATATCTGGACTATATGGCGGGTCCGGTAAAACATCCCATTTTAGTATCTGCTTTTAAGTGCGGGTTTCGTTTGGTTCTAGCACTTCGTGGTACACAACACCCACCTGGTCCCACCAAATGCACCAAATGAGCGTTCTTCGTCTTCCATACTAAAATTTTCACTTTTAAGCAGTTGAAATCAGCTCTGGCACGTTCTTTACGATAAAGCGTGATCGCCAAGGTATTCCCTCATATATACGATGAGTCTCGGTAGACGAAGTTTTCATCACAAAATAATGAAGGAGAATTCCCGCGCAAAAACACTTTTTCTGGACCGTATCTGGATTCATATTGCAACCACGCGGAAAATACTTTGTTTACTAATTAATGAAATGACAGCTAGGATCAAACAAGATGACACTTCAAAAAAACAGTGTTGCCAGATTTGACTAAAGTCAAAATTTTAAGTAAACGATGCATGTTTAAAAAGCGTTAAAACGTATTTATAGATCTGATATATAAACTGTTAAAATAACTAAAAAAATATGTCAATAAAGCTCCCAAACTTCATTTCTTAATTTACATGAATATTATATCTTGGTTTTCTTGCTAAATTTAGCATTATAAATTAAAGAAAACCCCTAAAACAGAATGAAACATTGATTGGTAAATAAATTAAAAAGCTTAACTCATGTAACATACTCCCCCC
>KZ061975.1:76913-112717 GCA_002091835.1 Anopheles maculatus
GAAGACAGAGCGTGTGATACGTATCGGGGAGGTTACGGTGGAAGCAGCAGCGCATCTCGACTCAAGAAGCAACGATGATGAGATGAACAACCCGTGGGCGTTGTTAAAGGGTGTTATCTACTATGTGGATTTATAAAATAATATTTTTCGATTTGTTTTTCTAGCTTATAAACAATTTATTTACAAATTTTTATTTCATGTCCGTTTGTCAATTTTAAATTCAAAATTTTAAACTTATGAAAAATGTTTTTTTTATTAAAGCGATCTAAGATGCACTAAGTCTAATTTTAGACACGTTTTATTATAATGGCCGTTCCCCCATAGTGAGGACTGACTATCCCACTATGCGGTAACAATAAGTCTAGTAAGCCAAACATGACAGGCATGACCTAAGAGGTCGTTAGGCCAAAAAAGAAGAGTTATTATAATTGATAATTTAAATACTTCTATCGGTGTTTTCAAATCAACAACCAAAACTACCTTCCAATGTACAGATAAGAGTTGAAAAAATACGAAAATAAAACATTTAAAATAAAAATATCCATTTCTTTTTTTTAGTTAGCGTAGTTTACACATTTGACGCTCTATTAACGTAAGAAAATTGTTGTTATACGATATAGCAACAAAAATATTTAAAATGACTGACTTGAGCGTCTGAAACGTTTGACAGATTGAGAGGCTGTTAAGGTTTTCTCTAAACAAACAACCAATTTTTTAACAAGTATCGGAATTTTCCAATTTTCTATTTTCAGTCATTATGGACTGTAATTTATAAGAAAAAAAAGTCATACAAAAAACTTTCATTTTAGAGCAAATAACGGACAGAAAAACATAAAATAACATAATGATAATAACATAGTAAACCGTAAATATTACAGAGATAATAAAAAATAAACGAAAAACAAACAAAAACGAGTACAAGAGCAAGTAAACAAATGAATAAAACGGTAAAAGACCAATAAAAAAACAACAAATAAATGTAATTATTTGTTGTTAGTATAAATTAATGTTATAAATTGAAAAAAACTATTTTAAATAGTTTAAAATAAAAAAACAAAATTAATTTCTAAATTAACAAATACATTTAACATGAACAAGTTCAAAACGAAGAACAACATGCATTTGATATTAATAAAAAATAATGTAATACATTTGAAACACAAACAGGCACAACCGGAATAGATAACACCCTTCGACGGTGCGTAATCTGACGACAAATCATCTTCGCACACTTCCACAAGCAGCAGCAGCAAAAAAAAAAACAAATGGCGAACCTATTAAGTGCACGGCGAACGCGAAAGACAAATGGTCATTTATAATAAAATTTACTTCTCTCCCACTTAAACCCCCTGCCTATCTTTGCCCTTCCTTGCCCTGATGTAGTCCCCATCACTCTTCAGCCAGAGACCAGCAGCTTTTATCATCCAAACGATGATACTCACGCAAAAGGTACGAGGCGACAAATGGTGCAAATGAGCGAGAATTAAGTGGAATCTCTTCCGAACGCTCGTGAGTGTGTTTGTTTACGTTAATTTCATGCGACTCCTCATTCGTTCGCAGGTTGTTTGTGTGCACCCACGGAACCATCAAGTTTGTGAACTTCGGGTTCCCTGTCATCTGTCACTGGGGCGATGGTGAGACTTGATCCACCAACGAACGCCTAACGCGCTGGGGGGATTCAATTCCACCGGTGCTGGATCAAAAGCATCACACACACACACACAAATCTCGAACGCATAATCGAGTGTGAGTTTCAGTTGTTAACAACCAATCTGTCATTGGATTGCTGCTTCACGCCTTCCGGTAAATTGACGGATCAAACTTCACATGGGTGAACCGCACACTTTTACGGTTTACGCTAAATTTCATGCTCATGTTGTGATCGATTGATGGCGCTTGCACTTCAGACTATTTGATGCGTTAAGGTGAGCGTGATTGAAACCATTTGAAATGCTTATTTAATCACGTGAAAAATGGTTAAAGGACTTCATAGGATGTTTAGCTGATAGATTTTTAAATATTTTACTACCCTGACAGTTAAATGATCAGTTTCCACAGACACTCTTCACTCCACAAACCACAACAAACCACTACACTCGATAAAACGGTTCAAATTCATTAGAAAGCAATCTAAAGTAAGTACCTGGCTGAAAATGAGTTCGCTAAAGGACACACTCGCCAAAGTCCCTCACTGCAACAGGTTTGTGTCATTAAGGTTCGGTAAAATTAAATAACCAAATACAAAAAGGGTTACCACACAAACACACACACATTTCAAGTACGGTCACAAAACCCATTTCTTTCTCATGCTTAAAACCAATGAATCCGAAACGCACTCACGCAGACACACTCATGGGCTAAACTAATTGTGGTAAACCGATTTAATGCCGTGCCGATTGTGTTGGGAATTGATTTGATATCCCCAAAAGTGGGGCAAATGGGATGGGTTCGATACTGGGAAATGGCTCACGGGCTGTTTGGAGGGTGTTTTCCTCCATTATTTTAGCATGGACTGGCAAGCTGAGCATCGGATGTGGGGGAAAACATGAAATGCAACTCCATTTTGATTTGACTACGAAAACTACTTAATCAAATTGCATTTAAAATTTCCATTTGAAGTAGGTTTGTGTTTCTAACATTACCTAATTGTTTGAGAACTAAATTTAGAGACTTTTTTTATATATCCGGTCTATAAATAAGTTTTGATGGATTTTTTACGGAGTTTCAAGCCTCAAAGGCCTGAATGGGTATCGATTATATTCAGAAAAGTAATTTCCGTCACTTTGTACAACCTTTTCCCATCTTTTGGGCAGATTGTGGATTCCGTAGTATGGTAGTCGGAGGCCGCAATATCTGGACTATATGGCGGGTCCGGTAAAACATCCCATTTTAGTGTCTGCTTTTAAGTGCGGGTTTCGTTTGGTTCTAGCACTTCGTGGTACACAACACCCACCTGGTCCCACCAAATGCACCAAATGAGCGTTCTTCGTCTTCCATACTAAAATTTTCACTTTTAAGCAGTTGAAATCAGCTCTGGCACGTTCTTTACGATAAAGCGTGATCGCCAAGGTATTCCCTCATATATACGATGAGTCTCGGTAGACGAAGTTTTCATCACAAAATAATGAAGGAGAATTCCCGCGCAAAAACACTTTTTCTGGACCGTATCTGGATTCATATTGCAACCACGCGGAAAATACTTTGTTTACTAATTAATGAAATGACAGCTAGGATCAAACAAGATGACACTTCAAAAAAACAGTGTTGCCAGATTTGACTAAAGTCAAAATTTTAAGTAAACGATGCATGTTTAAAAAGCGTTAAAACGTATTTATAGATCTGATATATAAACTGTTAAAATAACTAAAAAAATATGTCAATAAAGCTCCCAAACTTCATTTCTTAATTTACATGAATATTATATCTTGGTTTTCTTGCTAAATTTAGCATTATAAATTAAAGAAAACCCCTAAAACAGAATGAAACATTGATTGGTAAATAAATTAAAAAGCTTAACTCATGTAACATACTCCCCCCAAATGGGTATTAATTTGTAGATTAATCAAACGAACGCTTTATTTTTTTTTTTTTTGAAACAGAAACTCCCCTAGAAGCTTTCCCCGATTTTTTCCGATTGCAAAAGTACGCAAACACACAAACATAAACAGTAAAAAATAAATATTTCTGAAACGATTGGGGCACCACACTCCCAATGCCCAAACAGGAACCAGAAACAACCCATTGGAAACTGTTGGCGTTCCTACGGTGAGTGGAAAACTCCCAGGACGAGTGGCACAACAGCAAAATAAAACAAAACACCCGGCGCAGAGCACACGTGTGGAGTAGAGGCTTTCATCGCCCAAAGGACCACTTCACATGTACAATGCGCCTCCCGAAACCACCGCTCCCTTCCCTACCGGCCGGCCCACCCTTGCCGGACCAAAATAATAAGTGAACGGCAAGCAAATAAAGCTTCGGACGTGCGGGAAATTCGAAACATGCTCACAGCACAGTGAGCGCATCGGTCGGTGGCTTCGGCACACTCGGCAGATGAAATTTAATAGTGTTATCATTTCATTTGAATTTTTAATTCCCATTTCACCGTGTCCGGGGCCCCGGTCCGTTAGAAGTGGTTTTAATTTTGCATAAAAATCCTTTCACCCGTTCGCGCGCCTTCGTCTTGGGCGCCCTCGTGTGATTGAGCATATTCATTGCAAAAAATCTCGTCGACACAACGGCATCGACGAGTTGATCATTCTTTTTTTTTTTTTGTTCCGGTGCTCTTCCTAAGCACACTCAAAATTACCGGTTTATGAAACCTACTCATTAACCTGCTTTTTCCCCGCTGTTCATCCTGGTGACTTCAGGATCACTGGGTAGCAGGATCTGTCAAACTTCCCAAAAAAAAAGACTCGTCCAAAGCTCTACCGATCCAATGTGATCATGATGGTGTGGCTACGGTGAAAAATCCTTCCCCGGGGTGGGACGGTGAAACACATAAAATGAACTTTTCATCAACCACATGCCCTTCATTTTCCTTCCTACCCAACAACAAGTACGCATTTCGCCAGTGTCGCACGTTGTGTAAAAGGGGGAGGTAGTACCCCAACAAAACTAGTCGCAAAAATTTTGTCTCGTTTGATGAAAAATGGAAAAGTTTGATGTTTTGTGGATGTTTTTTTCATCAAATGTTTTGGGGATGGCCAATCCAGCCTGAAGGGCACTGGATGAGGATGCGAAAGAATGCCGGACAAGGTGGCCATTTCATATTTGCTTTGAAAATGTATGGCAGGTTGAAAACATTTTCATAGTTTTAACACTGACTTTTACTTGTCTATTTTCTAGTCATTTTGCGTTCATTGTCGTTTGTTATGATATTTTTAATCTGATTTGTTTGCTTTTGTTTTTACATTTGCTTTCCTATTTGATTCCAGAAACTTTTTTGCGTCTTTCTTGTTTCTATTTGTATATTTATTCATTTAGCGATTCATTTTTATTTATTTATTTACTCGTTTATATGCTGCTTTATTAGTTTATTTATTTATTTACCGAATTAATTATTTTATTTAACTTTTAGTACTTGTTTTACTTTGTTTAAATTTGTTTTGTTTTTCATTCAGCCAATTATATTTTGTTTGTTCTGTAATTTTAGGTTTTACTATAAATTTTTAAATAAAATATATAAAATAAAATTTTACTATAAAATTTAAATTTTTTTGTTTTTCATTCAGCCAATTATATTTTGTTTGTTCTGTAATTTTAGGTTTTACTATAAATTTTTATAGCAAGGTTTTATGTTCGGTTATTTAAATTTTTGTTGCTTTAGATTGTAATAGTTTTGCTTGTTTTAGAGAAAATTATTTAACTTTCATAAAATTTCTATAAAAAAATAATTTTTCACAGCATTGTTTTGATCACAATGAAGTCTAAATATAAAAATACTTCAAATATACTTCTCCAATGTAACAGTAATGAAAAATCTAAATAATCAATTTAAATTATTATAAAAAATTTGCCCCATTTCTAAATAAAACCAGCTTAGTTGTCCTGGTAATGTAACAATTCGTCATTAGTTGTCAACATCATAAAACAAACGTTAAAAAAACACTAGCGTCCACATGAATCTGGTTCGGAAAAGCCATAAAATAGTTTTGTCAATAAAACTAACCACATAAAACTTTTCTTCTGGCCCCTTTTTTCAGAACTTCGAACACCACCACCACTCACACTCCCTGAATATTTGCCTTTCTTCCCCCTAAGCGTATCCATTATGACCTTCCATTGGCTTAGCACACACACACCAATAATAACCGAGGTGCTAATGAAGCTTTTCATAATATTGACAGTTGTGCTTGGTCGTTGAGTAAAGAGGCGAAGCGAGCGAGATGAAAAGTTCGGCAAATCACGGTGCAAGTTAGAATAAATTTTATTAGTAGTGGGTGCCGATAGCAAACCACACACACCACACACACATGTCCGCCAACAGGATAATGCGAATAATCCACCATAAACCACACATTGATACGATGTGATGTGGGAAACTGTGAGGGCCCATCTTGCCCGGTCTATTATCTACCCCAAAAACTCGGCGGAAGCTTTTTCCTCTCTTTGTTCCGTTGGGATTATTTACGCTTTTCGGATCAAAACGTGCCCAGGACTTGGTATCTAGATTGTTGCCCGTAACTTTGGCTTCACAAAACGGGACCCAGGTCCAGAAGGGACAAGCAGAATACAAAGCAGCCTGCTGATTAAACACTCACATGAACGCGAAGGGCGCTCGCATATGCCGAACTCATATTTTATCCTGCCGCCTTAATTGAATGGATTCCCTTGGAAAAGCAACAGTTCTAAGGAATTGTTCATTTGCTACCAACGCCCATCCCCAAGCTTTCCAAGTGCCAATCGAGCGCGCCATCTTTAGTATGTGTGTCAATAAAATTAACGAATTTATGTGCTTCACAGAAGGTGGCGTCGGCGATTCGGTAGCATTCTGAAACATGAACACCTGATGCGGGTAAACAAAGCAGAAAGCGAAACTATTTGAGGGTACTAATGTGTGGATCCACTGCGTTTAACCTCAATCCCTGGAAAGCTTTGTCCGTGCAGCCAACCGTGAAGAAGGCAACCATTATGACAGACATCCGTTCGAACCTCCCACGAAGACTTACGGAAGGTACAGCAACCGAGAAAAGCTCTTCGGCGGATGGGTCTCTCGTTACGGTGCGCTTAGAGCGAGTAGGAGCTGCGTGTCTGTAGCTCATGATGCGATACGATTGATTCAACCCGACTCCTTAAGTACCGGATTTTAAGTAACGATAGAACACAACCGAGTTTCCGAACGAATCCGAGGCATGCTGCATAAATATAGCACAGAAAATCGTTATCCTGTGGTTCGAAACCCGGCAGGAGACCTTTTTCCTTCGCTCGTTTGCTTTCTTTCCATCTTTACAACAAGCTTTCTCTTGACGGAGAAAAAACAGGCCCCGCTTTTATGGTTATGAAATGGAAAGCAGCATTTAAAAATTCCCATTTTTTTGTTGCTTCTTGTGTTGTCCATTCCTTCCTGCTGCCGTGCTTGAATGAGTATTTCCGGTCGTTAGGCTAATGAATTGATGACATTCTGAGGTTTTTCTCCGGGAGTAATTTGCTCACCGAAGCGAACCCACAAGGCTCGGTGGAAAGAGCAAATGGGGGGGCTTTTAAAGCACGTATCCTACCTACTGCCTTACAAATATATGATGCGTTTTCTCTGCTTGGTACTAAAGTAATGAAGAGTTTCTTGACAGGAAGGATGCTTCTGTTACTGAAATGATGAAGATTTCAATTTCTCCTTGTGGCAGAGGACGAAAGCTTTTGTTTTAATATGCTATTAGTGCCTCTTTTTCTAAATCTTGAAGTTGGGAGTTTTTTTTTTCCCGGGACATCTGCAGTCTCGGAAGGGATCGCCAGATGCGGAAAAACCCGGGCTCATGTTTAATTCTTCACCAAGTTGGTTTTGCATATGCAGATAGTGCTCTCACTCAGCTCGCCCAATACTACCTGGCCCGATAAGGATACGTCATGGTGCTTCGCATGTACTGCTCCAATAATGTCAGCCGGATGTCCAGAACGCTCGTTACAACGTTCGGGTTCGGTTTTTCGAATAGTAAAACCAAACGTACCGTATCATCCCTGCCCGGATGAAGCTACTGTTCCGGATATTATACCAGCGACTCGCTCGCCCCCGCCAGCGAATCCCTAAAATATGAAGCTGCAGCCCTCACCGAAACTGAAGGTCCTCGTCCGGGAAAGGTAATCCGGTTAGTAACAAACCTACATGATGACGAGCTAACACCTTCTCCTTCGCCCAACCGTGCTCGTCTCCCTTTTTCGTCGTCTGATTATTAATTCACCACATTTCATTTTATGATGTTCCACGGACGAGTTCAGCACGATGCCGCTCTAAAATGGAGCCATTGCAGTACGCGCACCTTCGATGGGAGGTCATTTTTTCCGACCCAGTAACCGCAAGATGTTACGAAATATTATACATAACCCCATTTTAAATGGCCACTCATTTCGCACTGTCAAACCTGCTGGATGCTAACAAATCCCAAAGTCATTCGTTTCGTTGCACACGCGTTCGTAACCTGGCTGTGTAGGTCGCGCACAGCTCACACCACACCAGCTGGCACCGTGCTGGACTACAATAAGCGACGACGACCGTAAAATCCTGTAAAGCATACAAAATGAGCTCCATGTTTCGTTGATAATCCGAGATAAAACAAATCTAACAGCACTGCGTTTCGAACGGTGAATGTCCAACCCGATGCTGAAGCTGATGTGTCCACACGTAGCGAAAGGCTCATTCAACTTCGAAAACAGAAAACCCATCCAACATACATAAGAGTGTGGTGGTTCGGGGAATATTCTACAACAAGCTGCTACATTTTTAAAATCCAATAAAACCCCCATTTTCGAAGCAAATGCGCGTCCTTTTTTTCTGTTGCTGCTGTTGGCTGGTCAAAGACCGCAAAACGTGTCTCCACAGTGTTGGTGGATTAGCCCTTTCCAAAACCTACACGATGATGATGATGATTTGTTATCCTTGCCCAATATGAACAAGTGCATTTTAAATATTCTACCACCAACGACAGTGTGACCTCACTGCTAGTGAAACTAAGCGAACCTATACACATGCCACAAGAGCGAGAGAGAGAGAGAGGTTAGCGTCAGAGGCTCGGTATGTCATCCACCAGGTGGCGCGTCACGCGGGAAACATCTTTTTCGGGAGGTCCGTCGAGGGTTTTTGCGTACCCGTGAACATGTTGAATTATTTATTCAAATTTCATGCATACCGAGAAGAAGGAGCACGGTTTTTCGGGACGTTCTTTGTGTGAGTGGCGATGTACATTCGCAAAAATTCCCACCAATTTTAGCTGATTACATGCTGAACGAGACCAAATACTGTGGTTGGGCAAGCTTCTATGGGATTTTGTAACCGATATCCAGACGCAATTTTGCTGGCGAACTTCATCGAAGTACAAATGCGCAGAAATTCACCAGAGAACTGACGAGTTTGAAATTTAATAAGCTAGCTTCTAGACAAAATATCACATTCTCCGACAAAACGACTACATCGTTAGGACGCTCCGCAACTCTTTTGTTCAGTCTCGCTATGTTATCGTTTAATATTTCAAATTGCATTCTTAGTTTTTTTTGTTGCGAACCACTTTCTCATCCTACAACAAATCCTCCTTTCGTATGTACCATATTTATTTAGTGCCTTTGCTCATCATCACGATGAACTACTGCTACTGCTATTTGCTGCAGTGGTCATAAACTCCACTGGACGCTTCAACGCTCCAAACTCTTGCCAGCCAGACAGTGCTGCATGTGCCGACATGTTTATAGGTAGTGCTCTGTGTACAAAGGTCCGTGTGCGCCCCTATCCACCGGCACCCATGTATTCGCTTACAGGAAAATCGTTATCGTCGGACGCATTTACCCCCGCGTCCGATGCGCCAACCGGGTCCCATTTCCCATTTGCCTCCTATACTCCAGTAAAGATGTTTTCCTTTCCATACGCAGGAAAAACACTTCATTAAACAAATGCTCGCCTGAGGAAAATCCATCCAGTTTTACGACTTCTTTCATTCGGGTGGTTGGGGTCGTTTTTAGGGCAGCGGACAAAAGAATACACACTCGAGTACAGTTGGATTGCGCTTCTTGTTGGTTGGTTCGAACAGTTCACCGAACTTGGCACTAGCATTGGGATGGTGTTTTTGAAGAAATGGTACCTTAGAAGACGTTTTAGGAGTTTTATATCGAATAAAGAAAGATTTGCGTGACTAACTTTAGTATTTCACCACTGATCAATGCCTTCCTACGCATCGCTGGAAGATAATAAAAAAAATCCTTAAAAAAGGTAAACAAAAATCAAAACTTTCTTTTTTGGTGATTCGCTCGCTTCCTTGCATAACGGTACGCTATAACAACAATCGATTCAATTATCACAATTCGATTTCCATCTCCATGCCTTTTTTTTGTTGTTGGTCCTGGTACGCTTCTTCCATTTTCCTCCGTAAGTCTCCACCATTTGACAGCATCCATATTGACATTTGTGCGTATATAAAGCATCGTGCTTACGTTGTTCTCTCTTTCCCACTCACTTCCTCTCTCGTTAGTGCCGTCGTCGTCGTTGTTTTGAACCGAAAACCAGTTTTTTCCATACCTTTTTCTTTCTTCTACGAACCAACAGAACGCAAAACCAAAAGAGCTAACTGCTGATCGAATTTCAAATCAACCTCCGGTCGAGTTAAAATGCAAATGAACTTCCAGTTCATTCCCGTTACGTTCCGTTTTCCTGGTGTGCTTCTTTTTGTTGTGATTTCTCTTTCATTCGATAGAACCCGACCGGTATGGGATAAATTGCATCGTTTCTTTCCGGTTGGGAACGGTTGCAAATCATTGCATAAACAGCAAACCTTTGTAAAAAGCTAATTTACACGCACCGGAACCAAATCAATTGCAATCCGACGGGTGGTGTCGCATAGTTGAATGCTATTATTGGTCGTTACTCATAATAAAATAACAATAAAAGCTTTTTTATATCGTTTTTGAAAAGATTGAAGCGTATAAATGAGTGATTCTGACAGATGAAAATAAATAATCATACACTAAACCACGAATGCAAGATGCTGATGCATGGTTCACGGCAAGAAGAAAGAATAAATAAATAAAAAGGAGAGGAACGAA
The DNA here is from genome assembly GCA_002091835.1 of Anopheles maculatus. NCBI lineage: Eukaryota > Metazoa > Arthropoda > Insecta > Diptera > Culicidae > Anopheles > Anopheles maculatus. Next base: position 87,651 of record KZ061975.1, read on the forward strand.
TCAAAAAGCACGCAGGTAGACTCGCTCAAGGTGCCGTTTAATCAGATCATGATTTTGATCGATCTTAAGTAACTTGACATTCAACGTCCTCACGACAGAGGAGAAGGAGAACATGACCGATCACGTACCAGAATCGAAAAAAATCTTACACGCACATTAATCCAACTGAAACAATCATACGTAAATATTGAATGTTCTTGCGTGTGAAGGCTTTGTAAACTTCATCGCTGTACCCATCGCATCGAATTAAACCGTGACTAATAGAATGGTGGACGGTTTGGATAAAGGGGTAATGAGCTTGATTCTGCTGTTTTTAATCCATCCTGTTAATGCAGTTCTTTTTCGGGTTCGCTTTTAAGCCGCTTACTAATAACAGTACCTGCCCGATGATTGAACGACGTGATGGGCAGAATACAGAGGCTTAAAAGATGGATCGTAAAGCTGCGAAGGTCAGCAATGACTTACCTAAAACGATAAAGAAAAGAAAAAAAGGGTATGAGTATGCTTTAGTTTACATTTTGTTTTAATATAATGTAAAGAGGACCTACTAAATTTTGAACGTTACAATTTATTTATTCTTTTTACACGATTTACTTCATTTCGGTTGAGTTAAATAGATCAAAGAGCTTGATAGATGCTCTTTTCTATTCTAAATGTTGCGTACTTTGCTCAATATCCATCATCTTTAGTTGCTCTCAGTCACTTCACAGTCGACACAAGCATTCAATCACACATGAAAACGATATCATCACTCAAAAACACTCCTCACCGCTCAATGGTACAGCATAAATCAAAGTTTTTCTATGCATTTCTACGCTGTTACATTTTCCCACCCACGGGGAAAAACACACAAACAAACGCTTCATATCTACCATCACCGGTACGACATGGTTTATGGGAGAAAATTACCATCTCTTCGCTTTTCTTTACCTCAGCCACCCTTCGCTCACTCACCAGCACACCCAGCACAAGTAATGTGGCAAGATAATGAGTGCACTTCTTGCACATGCTAACTAGCAGCGCTCACAGCGAAAGCATAAACAATCGCTCCACACACAAACCAGTGCCCGCTTTAGCGAATCCATTGGAAAAATTAACCTATAAACATTGCTCATAACCGCACACATCAGGGCGTTATGCACCGGGGGGGTTCGCAAAGATAAAACAATGCATCTTTTACCTGGCGCAGAAGGAGCGCAGCAACTTGATGGAAAATTACTTTTCCAAGCTTTTGCACTAAACAGAAACAGTTTCTTCTGGCTTCGTCTTCTCATAATTGAGTGCACTTTCACCGTGTCTCGTCTTACCTTCAGCGTCATGTGCGCACAACCCAGCGCACGAAGAAAAGTGAAAACTTTTTCCCACGAAAATGTGTACCGTGGATTTGTTTTTTGCTTCCCACACCTCGTGCATTACTTCTACCGAGCATTAGGGTGATACACACAGCTGCATCATGCAGAGCTGTCTGATGCACTTAAACGCTTCCATCCGTTTTGTTTTTCCCGCTGATGCAATTTACACCTTGTGCGAAAAGGTGCAAAAGGCAGGTCACAATTGCACGTGGAAAGTGTGTGCATTTTTTTTTTGAGCTTTTGTTACCGGCACGAAACAGAAAGGCACAAAACTGCAAATGAAAAGAAAAGCAAATGGAAAATCTGCACACATTGTGTGCACAACTTTTCAGACGCCAAAGTGTGAGCCGTGGAAAGTAACTCATCGCGCGCACACACACAACACAGCAAGCAGACAAGCATGATGTGGTACGTGTGAAATTCTGTAGCCGAAGCTTTTGTTTGGCCCTTTATTTTTCACCGTGCGTGTGTGTGCCGATTGGAAAAACTTTACACCGAACACAACAGTTGTGTTGTATTTTTGCCCTCATAAAGAGGTGCGCGGCACGTTTTCGGTGCATCCGACGAAGAGCACAATGCGTAAAACACAGTGTGTGTGTGCGTGTGTTTTTCATTCGAGGTCGGAAAAATGATTTCCTCTCCCGGGTTCCGTTGTAAGTTCTGCTGGAGTGCAATTATTTGTTGCGAAAACCTAACGAACACGGTGGTGATGGCCGGTTGATGCCTTTTGTTCGGCTAAACTTTTCCATTGCAGTGTGGGTAGGAAAATCGGAAGGGAGAAAGCAAACGGGAACATGATGAATCTAACCGAGAAAGACACGGCACGCAAACGGGAATATGAGTGTATCGCTCATAACCTACATACGGAGAAAAACACAATTTTACAGGGAGCGGATTGAAGTTTTCTTGCCATAAAACGTAGACCGCACGTCCAGTAGCATTTTCCGTGCTTTCTATTACAGGTTTTTCCCTCCCAGCACAACCCAGCGCAAGTGAATCGAATCGGTTCGAGCTAAAAACGATCGACAGATGCATTTGTGCGGATTTATTGTTGCTTGTTGCAACAACGAGGAGCAAATTTTCCATCATAAACAGTGCTCTAGCCCATAACATCGTGCAAACCACGCGAACAAGAACAAATAAAACGCTTTTATGACAATGATCGAATGCGGAAAACTCGCGTACGTTTGTATCTGTGTGTGTTTGTGCCCTTTTTCATCCTATCCCACGCACTCGAATACGAAAGAGAGTGCACGCTCGCTCGCTCACCCGATCAAGCTAATTTGCTTCTCGCAAATTGTCCCCGCTTGCTCGTAATTATTTTAAATAGTTTCATCTCAGGCCAAAACCACTAGGGGAAAACCGTGTCCAGCGAGCCGTTTATGCTTTGACCGTAAGCGAATTCGGTTACGCAATAAGCCTCCGAGCGGCGGATTATTGTGAAAGCGGCCTCTCGCTTTTCCGTGTACGGCTCGGGAAAAAGCCAATCGAAAGCCATTTGCCGCTGGCTCTGGCTGGACGATAAAACGCATCGGTGCTCTTAATGGTGCCTTGGTGCCACCCGCATCATTCAGTCGGCCGGCCACTATTAGTGCATCTAAGCGTGCACCGCTTAGTGAAGTAATATAGTTGTGCGGGAGATAATTCGAGCAAAGATTGTTTGCTGTGTTCGCACAACAAAGTGGCCGATATCGAACGACAGACCAATGGGCAGGCAAGGTAATTGGCTTTGGCCGAGGAACAATGAAACATGTGTTGCCTTATGTTGCGATGCATTTGGTACGGAACGTTGTTCAAAGGTAATTTCTGAACGAGTAATTCTGTAACAACGGTATGCCACTATTATGGAATATTGAAGATATCGTGGGGTTTATGATAACTTAAGAGTCTGGCAAGGCTTACTTGTCTGCGAGTTGATCCTTGAATTTTGTTCGAGCACCCTTAGCCCTGAAATTAATTCGAGCACTCTCGATGTCTGATGTCGGTATTGCTTTGCTGCTATCCCAACTAAAATAAAGCCAATATTAATCAAACTCTTGGCGGGGGCGGCCCGGTGGTACTGCGACAGCGGCGCCGGTCTTCACACGGCAGGACCGGGGTTCAAGTCTCATCTGGGCCGTTCCCCCATAGTGAGGATTGACTAACCAACTATGCGGTATCAATTAGTCTAGTAAGCCAGAAATGGCAGGCGTGACCTTAAGAGGTCGTTAGGCCAAGAAAGAAGAATCAAACTCTTGGTGTTGACTAGTCTTGTCTGAAGTTTCTATCGAGAACTAACAGATTTTTAACTGCAAAACGTTGAAACAAACTGTCTTGGGTCATCATAAGCTCCAGTTTCTGTCAAAAATTGTTTTGCTATCTGCTTACAACGCTATTTTTAACGTGTTTCTGACGCAACAATTAAATCCTCATAATAACCTCTAAGTACTATCTAGTTTTAAATGCTATCATAGATAAGCAACTGTCAAATGAACCTGCATGAACACCAAAGCGAGCTGTTTAGTGTTGGGCAAAATGAAGGACTGCCGAATCGACACCGGATCGAACCCTGGATCGGACTCTGCATCGGACTCTGGATTGGACTTCGGATCGGACTCCGGATCGGACTCTGGATTGACTCCGGATCGGCGCCGGAATGACTCCGGATCGGACTCCGGAGAGGACTTCGGATCGGACTCTGGATTGGACTCTGGATTGACTCCGGATCAACTCCGGAGGTTGAAACTGAAAAAGTGTAAGCTATAGCAGTGACGACCAAAGGTTTGAAGTTGTTTAAAAGTAAGTTTTTCTTTTTAAAAAATTACACGCTAAGTTTTCCCGATTTTAGTGCAGAACGGAGTGACCGGAGGCGATTCGTAGTACTCCGGAGTGGATAAAGCTCTGGAGTACTCCGGAGTGGATGGAGCTTCGGAGTACTCCGGAGTGGATGGAGCTCCAAGGTAATCCGGAGTGGATGAAGCTCCGGAATAATCCGGAATGGATGAAGCTCCAGAGTAGTCCGAAGTGGATGGAGCTCGGAGGTAATCCGGAGTGGATGAAGCTCCGGAATACTCCGGAGTGGATGAAGCTCCGGAGTCGATCGGAGTACTCCAGAATTCCGGAGTGGATGAAGCTCCGGAGTCGATCGAAGTGGATGAAGATTCAGAATCGATCGGAGTACTCCAGAATTCCGGAGTCGGATCTGGAATTCTATCGGAGTCGGAGTCGGTTTTCAGCATGTGGAGTCGTAGTGGATTCGTGAATCCACACCGGAGTTCCCATCACTAGAGCTGTTCATTCTCAGTACGTACGGTTTCAGTTATGTGATCTCATCTGTCAAAATTAAAAGATTAAACTGTCAACATTGGCCTTCTTTTTATTTCCTTTGAAAAAAGAAAAGCTCGATAACTGATCGACTGTTTGATAGCTTTCATTTTGTTAGCATAAACCTTAATAAACCTCATCGTACCTACAGCATGTGCTTCATATTATTTATTTTATTTTTAAGGAGAATTAAGAGCTCTTCAAAACAAAACTAAAACAACAACACAATGAACAAAGCTTTCCGCATCATGTTGCAGAGTATAGAGTAAATTGATCCGCAAAGATTAGCCGATTCACAAGTGGATGACAACCGAAAAGAAAATGAGCTAATGACGCGAGAAAAGGGACAACCTTTTTTCGCTGTGTTTATTTGGTGTGTAAAAACAACCCCTATACATTATGCTTCATTGACCCTGGGGTAGTAAGATAAATTATCGGTACATACCCTGCCTCTTTCCTTCCCTCTTATTTACCCTAGAGATGTCCTATAATTCCACATCATCACCTTCTCTCGTTCGAAAATCAACCGAAAAAAACGCCACAAACGCACGCAATGACGCAATGTGATGCGGATCTTCCGTTGCTAGCGGATCCACACCACTTCGCCATTGCACATCCGTGTAGCAACACACAATTTTCACTTTTTCTCCCCTCCCCCAACGGTGGTACAAGTGAAAACAAAAGCACAAGCCCAGCCAACCACAGTGAACTCGGCACGAAAAATTTGATCATCTTTCAGCAAATTTTTCCGCGCGTCATCGTCAGAGTTCGCCCTCCATGTTCCCTGTTCCCGGTAAACTCACACCTCAGGATGCAAGAACGGGAACACTTTGCAATGGGCATGATAATGTGCCTCCTTTCGGGTGCTCCGGAACCGCAGTAACGAAGAAACTCGGTTACATGATCGAAAGTGATCTAATTAGGACCGAACGTCGAAACATTCCGCGTTCCACCGTTCGTCATCCGGGTGCGGTAGTTGTGTGTTCCTTTTTTTTTTGTCTGTATTTTGGAGGGGTTATTTTTTCCGTGACGATTTTCCACCCGTGCTCCAATCCTCCTCCCTTTCCGACACATATTTTCCGTCTTCGACGTGACAGACATTGTGCTTGACGCTCGACCGTCGAATGCCATTCTTCTTTTCCTTCTAGCCTTGGGGATTTTTTGGTGGGAAACCCACAGTTCCGCTCTTGACAACTCATTTTCCACTACCGGGCGGATAAGAAGACGAAGAAGAGGACCGGGTTTTCTTCACCTTTCACATCATCATGCGTTGTTCGGGTCTATCCGCTCGAGTCGTAATGTTTGTTTTTCTTTACTTAGCTGCGGCTATCTTTCAGTTCGGAACTTCCTCTCGTGCCGAATTTCCCTCGACGGGAGGTCGACGTCTTAGCTTTCCTTCAACAGCCGCGTGAATGATTGATGAGCGAACACATGTTCTCGGGTGTTGCGCAAACCGGACCCACAACCCCGAGAGTGAGAGACATCGGTTGTATAAAACAGTGTTTCTTCTTCGCTTGTTTTACTTTACCCGAAAAAGCGCCACACACCAAACACTAGGCCGAACAGGTTTGGAGATTAGAATGTGCGCCAGCTTCCTCCGCTAAACCCCCAAGCCCCGAGGTTTTCCTTTACACGCGTCTAAAACCCATTTAATCCTCGTTTTCACTCTTCTTCTCGCCGGGTTTTCGTCGATCATTTAGTACCTTTCTGTTTCGCTTTCGTTCGGTATTTTGTTTGAGGGAAATCGAAACGAATGGGAAAACATATTTTAAAACTCCCCGTGTACAAAAGTTGGAAAATTCTTTGGGACCTACAAAACCCCGTACCATTTATTCACATTTTCCTTTCTTTTAGAACCGGATCTTACCGGCAAACACACAACATGTGATCACATTCAAACGATGGTAAACATCAATCGAACAACACCGTTTTGCCTGCCCTTCTTTCGACGATGGTCTCCAATTTTTCAAAATCTCTTTTCCATCAAAATAACGCATCGCTTTCGGCTTGGGAAGCTGTGTATCTTCGGCCCCATAACATTCATTCCTAATAGCACCGGCTAGTTAACATGGGCCGCCCCATGTAATCAAGTCGATCGGGCTCATTTCTTAAGCTACTCACACACAGTTCTTTGGCTAGAAACGAAAAAAAAGAAGGGAATGATGAATCGGTTGACATGTTGGGATGCGCAGAGATTAAGAGAACATTTGTACAGACTTTGTAAAACAACCATCTATATGTCGGCCAGTAAGCTAGCTGCTGCACGGGAGGGCATGAAACATTTATATAATTCGATGAAAACAATAAGCAATGGGTTTGCTGAGATTAGGATAAACAAACTGACAACAACATGTGCTTAACAACATGTTGGAAAAACGATCTTTTCATTCAATAAAACATAAAACAAGATAGAGAAGCATGAAACAGGAACAAATTAACACAATAAGAAAAACACAGCAAAGACGAATCAAAAATATTTTACACAGACCAAAAGCATTAAAAAATAAAGGTACAAAAACAAAAAATATTACTAAACATTATCAATTACTAATCAAATACATAAGAAATAAAACAAGTAATAGAATATGAAACAATAATAAAATAATAATTGGTAAAATAAATAAAAACTTTACAAAAAAAAATCAATGAGAATAAATAATAAAATAATAGTAAACAAATCATAAAAAAGAATAAATAGCAATCGAAATTGATAAAATAAAACAAATAAACAATTAAGCTAGTAAATGAAATAAAATAAGTACAAAACAACGAAACAATCAAACCACCATATAAAATAGGAAAAAAACGAGAACAAATTTAAGAACAAATGTATCTGTTTCGTCAACTCGTTTTAAGCAATACAATCAAGAAATCATTTGCATACAAAACATTAATAAAGAAAAATTACTTTACAAACTATTATTTGAGAATATAAAAAATAAAAAATAGAAATATAAAAGTCAATAGTTAAATAGACCAATAATTGAGGAAAAATAAACAAACAAACTAAATAATACTAAATATTAACTTAATTAAACTACGATTCAAAAGAACAGACAAATACCAATAAACATGAAAATAAAAAACGAATACTACTGAAGCTACAAATTATGCCATAAAACCGTCAGTTCCATTAGTTTCTCCTCTAAACATTTCATCATATTTTTTCGCTAAACTCCTCAAAAAATCTCAAGTGATCTTCATTTTCTTGCCCATCGTTTCTTGAGAGTTTCTTCACTCTTTTTCCGCACATTTTGCAACATCTCCAGTGCAAACCAGAAGAGCTGGCTCGTTGACATATTTATGTGGTTATGTGATTTTTACGATACCATTTCCCCGACTCTTCTTCGTCGTCTGCACATCGCCAATCACATACACACAGCACGCACGCACGCACCATATTTGTTTTCCGCCAATTTGCTCCACAGCATATCGCACGACCTGCTGGCACGATCGACGAAACATCTGTTGTGATTTTAATTTCTGTTTGAGAGACGTTTTTTTCCACCTTTTTCTCCAATCTTGTCTGTGTCGTTGCGAGATAAAGCTGTATTTGTGTAAAACCAAGCAGCAGAGTAAAAAAAAGGAAGAGCAAATGTCGGGAAAAGAAGACGATGGACGAAAAGTCGACCACGCGAGATGCACGATCTCGAAACAGCAGCAGGTTGGGTGATTTGTGTTTTCATTCATGGATTTATGATTCGTCATGTTTGACACGTGCCCCCACCACTGCTTCGCCACTACTGCTGCCCCTTCAATGTCAACTCGGCACCAGTCGTCTGTCGCACCGTGTGCCGGTTTTGTTTGTTTAACAAGATGGTTTTGTGGTAAGCAAATAGGGGGAAAAAAACATTTATTCATACATCCATTTCAGTACCGACCGAAACCACAGCGACGGACGATCGGCAGAGAGTGAAGAATTTTCCCTCATACACCAGGCAACATCAATCCACCCTGATACGGGTGATCTGGTAAAGGGGGCAATAAACTTTTAGGAAGCATGCTCTCGTTAAAGGGAAAAAGAGAATTAGAAATGAAAAAAAAGACGATGCAACCACAAACACATCGTCGTGATGGTAGAAATAGCTGAGGTCCAATGCATCATGATTATGGCAGATACAGACCTTTTTTATAGCACAGATTAACCCCACAGTTTTGGCCTACTTTTTTGTATAAATTATGAAAACCGAATTAGAAAAATTTCTCTTTTCTATCAAAGTTGCAAATCAATCAACATTTTTCCATATTTATGGCAATCCAAACCTTGTACCCATTGCTTGCTAGTAGTATAACCCACTCCGGATCAATATTGAATTAATAGATGAGCACAAACATCGTTCATCATTCGAACCGACTGTTGACCTCCTTGGTATGATATTTTTATTGGCTCTAAAACCACCCGATTCCCGGACCAGAATCCCAATAACCTTTCCAGAAGAAATAAAACCATTGCATTCCAATCATGTAGAGCAAAAAAAACAATCAACCAAAAACAAAGAACCGATGGTTCGCTTCCTTATCGGAAAATGGTCAACTCCTTTTTTCAAGGATTCTGCAGCGACCCAGAGAGCTCCACAGGCAAGAGAACAAAGAAGGAATTTCTAAACCGAAAAAGCAAAGCATCTCCTCACGAGAATCAATCGTGATGCTTCCCCCTCGGTGCAACATAAACAGACAGCGGGTGCTATAAAATTTTAAACAATAAAATTGCCATAAATTCGTCATCACTGTGAATGATGGTCCAATTTCCCGGGGGCAGCTTAGAAGCGGGGCTGAGAACATCATTCGTATATTGCTAACATTTATGATCGTTTGCAAAGCAACGTTTGCCAGAAGCTTCACCACTACGCAGCGGGATAGATTTATGTTTCACTTTTTTATTACAACACAGAAGCAAATTTCTTGCCTTTTCCCTCTCTCTTGAAGTTACATTTCAATGGACCCCGGAAAGGAGCACAGAAAACCTCGACACGGCGACCATTTTCGCATTACTTCAAGTGAAAACTAATGCACCTCAACACATTGCGTCAGCATAATTTGAACCACCCTTGGTAAACCAGGTGCACCGGAGCTTTAGCCGGCGACAAACTGGGGAAAAACGTCATCATTACATACCACCTACGGGTTTCGCCTTAAGCTGTTCTTTTGTTGGCAGAGAAAATTGTGCCTTTTCATCCTTTCTTACCTGTTACACCCGGCAGTAGAGGCACAATGGTGATAACAGCAATTCATTGTCAGACGATGTTTTAAAAATGTTCAACCGAGAAGAAAGCGTCACGTGGGACGAATGACGCAGACGGAAAGCAAATGGCTACGCAAAATGGGAATGAGGGACAACTGCGAACGAAGAAAATGAAGTAAGTCTTTTAGAAAAATATACAACTAAACGCTTAAGAACTGAACCCGATACTTTAACGCGTTATAGTAATGAATTATAGCAACAGAATGAATTTTTTAAAGACCACTCACACTCACGACATCTACCGTTTGTAGCATTCAGGGCTAAGTTGGTCTAAGTTCGCAACCTCCTGCTGTTGATATTTCACCCGCAGTCATGTCAAAACGCAAGCTGCCAACGACGCCGCGTACCAAAGTAGCCGGAACTGGAAATTCCACGCAACCTGCTACTGTTTTCGCTGACGATGCACTTCTGCTTGTGCTTTCGGCACAGTTTTCCGCGCGCACCGAGTGTCATGCGACTGTGCAAACAAAAGGCTAAACCCTGCCGCGTGGTCCCCCTCCTTCCAACGACATCCATTTGGCCCACCGAGCAAGAAAACACACAAGGACAAACGATGCCGCCGCCTAACGCCCGGGGAGTGGGTTGCATTCATAATTTGGGATGTTTACTTATGCAAAGCAAGCGTGCAATATTCATGCACCGTTGCACATTGCAATGCATCTCCGCCCTCCGGAAACATTCTGCCATTCTGCCGCTGCTCCCAGCAGTCGTCCTCCGTCACAGCATCAGTTGACGACATTGCTCCAAAATTCGATAAAACCCACCGAATCGCCTGTCACTCATCATCATCTCACCGTCAGCTAAGCAATTTCAACAATGCAACAGAACGAATGTGGCTCCATGTATCCCGTACGTCCGTTTGCTCGGAATGGTGGAAAATTCGATTGCAAAATAAACCGTCGCCCTTTCGATTTTTCCTTTCGACGTTCACCATAAACCTCAAGTGCACTTTATCTGTCCACTTCTTGATCGACGTATTTGTCCAGTCATAATCGACTCGGAATGTTTCTGCAACCGAATAAAGGCAATTAAATTTAGTGCGAACAGTTTTTCACTCCAGCCTCCCGGAACCATCCGCCGAATCTGAATGCACTTTCGTCAGCAAACCCGAACCCGGGACACATGACGGATGACATGCGAACGAACAGTTTCCCCGGCCGATCGGTACCCGTGCCGGGAGCACACCAACGAATGCGAGATGTCCCCGGGTTAGGTAGGTTATTATGTGAATTAGGCAAACGAGTGAAACGTCAAGCATACACGCGGGGTTAGGTGAGCAATCTTGAATGCTTCCGACGAACTAGAGTGCACTCACTGATTGGAATGTGCATCGTCACTCGATGGGTCTGAATGACAGCATTAGAGAATAGTTGCCGAGGTGCACTACGGGCAGATAAGTGCATCATCATTAGGTGCTGAAGAATTGGAACACGCGGAACATGTCTGGTGAGCAACCTTTTGAACCGTGACAAAGTATGGGCAGACGACAATGAAGCTTTCCTTTCTAAAAAATAAATCAAGAACGTTAAAAATAGTTAATGCAGTTGCAACTCTTAGAATTTGTCCATTACCAAAAATTACTTGGAATGCACTGTGTCCCTTTTCTATAGAGAAACCTGATTTCTCTAAAGAATGTAATTTGAAGAGATTATCAACGATTTCTTTTCCAACTTTTTTATAGCAATGAAGCTTATATATTATAGCAAATCACAACAGCAACTGGAAATAAAAGTCAAAAATCAACTCAATGAACTTTTGATAACAAGGACAAACGAATAAATCCTGGCAGATAACAAGCCATACAATCAAGATTCTCGAACCTCGAAGAAGTTCTCCTCTGCTTGTATGGCTTAACAACCTCAAGAGGTCCTGCCATATGAAGATCAACACCAATACCGTCTCTTCCATAGGACCCGCGATCAGTCAAATAATTCTGTTCCAAATCAATATGGAGATATAGAATTTATATAGCAAAGTTAAGGGTTGACAACTTGCAACCACTAAGTGCAAGAAATAAATGATAACTCTGACTCTGGACGCAGTGAATTACTGATGTAATCAGCATCAGTCAGACTTTTTCCAGGTAAATAAGAATAAAATTCAATTTTACATTGTCGGATTGTATCCAGGGAACTTGACAGTTCCACAGAAAGCTCAACCATAGACTAGGACGAAGAATATGCATTCTTTTTTAACATTTTTCCATCCAAAAAACGAACCAACTAACCAACCGTACTTCTGCTTTTACTCTTGAAAAGCAATAAACTCATTCTGACGCAGTACTAAAGCAACAAATTACAGTTATTGCGACAACCAGGCACCCGCACGAAGCTCGGGTGGACACAAAAAAAAAGCGTCTGACGAATCAAGGACACTATTGTTTGATATAAAACATTCCATCAGGTTCTGCCCGTTTTCCCAGATACACTTTGCCGAGAGATGGGTTAGGTGGTAAAGAGCGAATAGACGATAAATAAAGAATTCATCTCTCGCACAGTAACAAAACAAATACAACCACATGTACGTGGGGTGGACGCGTCTGTGTAAATCTTCACCGAATGTACAATAATTTCTTCATTTTGAAAACTAATCCCATGGTGGTAATAATTTTACTTCACTGTTACAACATCGGCATCCTTACGGACCGGCAGACAACCGGCGTGGTGCCGCGGAAACAGTAAACGGATCGCAACTCGGAATTGGCAGACGCATTCCAGAGTGCTTCCACAACACGAACGAAGGGCTGAGCCATTGCTTATCTTGCAGAAGAGAAAATTTATTGCACCATTCTCGATCCCACGCTGTCATGCCAGGATGAAATACCTTCGTGCCACTCTGCTAATGCTTAGCCCGGTTTCGTACGCCAGGAAAATGCCATCCTGAGGGATCCTTCTTCTTCGGTCCACTACCTTCGAGGACGGCAACAAAAACCGGGAACGACAAGCGACAACAGCGAGTTTGGAAAATGAAGAAAAATTACTTGAGCTCGAGCTTCGGAGCGGCTTGACCTGAGTGGTTGTGAACGTGGACGACAAATATCGCCGACGGTATGAATCTATGGCCATTAACCTGATGGTAGTGTACCTCCTAAACTGAGTCATATACGCTGACCACAGCAACCAGAGGTAGGATTCACTTGGTAGGAAAAATCAAACAGGTTATTCAGTCAGTGCAATCCGTTCCTTTTCCACACCTGATTCACACTCAATTGCATCCTTTCACCCTGCGCACCATGTTTGGGTGAAAAATTATAAAAATATGCAAATTGCAGCACCATTCAGTCGGAGAAAAAGTCCTTCCGTTTCTGGTTCTGTAACGCTTAACTTCACCATTCTACACGGGGTTCATTATTCAGCAAGACACGATTGCACTTGAACGACTAAAAACTGGAAAGAGAGAGAGCATAAAAAAAAACATGGAGGACGATAACGTTCAACTCGGCACCTTTTAACTTGGTGGCCACCTGTAGCACGGTACGGAAAATTGTTCTCGTGAGAAAGATGTTCGTCCGGTAGAAGAAGACGCAAGTGTTGCAGTTCTCGGGTCGTCTATAGAATGCAACGTTAGGGGGCGTCCTACACACTATGGGCTTTTCGGGATGCGGTTGGACCAAAAATGATTGCAAGAATAACATTATTTTACAAAATATTTTCACTATCAAGATAAACTCTTCATGAGACATGATGTTTTGTCGATTAGAGAAACCAGCACTACATCACTTTCGCTTATCAACTTCAAGAACCGACCAAAAGAAAGTGGTAAAAGCAATTTTCCCTTTCGACGGTGGGTTTAAACCCCCATTTACATTGTGGATTGAGCTGTTTTCCCTCTTAATTCTACTCACAAACCATGAGAAAACATAAATCCAAAACCGTAATTCGTCATGCTTTCCTATCATACCGCATGACACGATTATTTTATTATACACGTCCCAGTGTGTGGCTTACTTTGCACTACACACACACACACGCCCGCTCTTTGAGGTGGAAAAGACACAGCGAGAGACAGCGAGATGCCATACCAACCGTGAACGACTGCACCATGCGGCGGTGGCGGCACACACGTAAACGATCCCGACGGCAGTGTGCTGCACCGACTGACGCTCGGGTACAGTAGAGGAGAAAGTAAATTTATTCATTAAAACACTCCCATTTTGCAAAACCATCCACGCGTTTGTCGCCATTCCCGCCACACATTGTGTGTCGTCGTACTGCAGGTAAACGCAAACCACGGAAGCACTTGTGCAAAACGTCGTGCACACTCTGGCTGCCCTGTTGCAGGTTTGCATTGATAAGCCACCTACCCTGGTAGGTGCCGACTCGGATGCATCTTTCCGATGCACAGCGGTGGAATGATTAATTATTATTTATGTGTGGGGACGTGTGTTTCTTTCTTTGTCGTCGTCGTTGTACGCCGTTTGATGCTGTGTGGCAGAGTTCCCACCGGACCGGGGGGGTAGGTAGTACTTAGAAGAAACTTAGACCCGTTTACCCGACCTTTCAGCCTTAAGCGTGTTCGTCGCTCCGATCCGATCACTAAATGTGACACATTGCTTGCGAAAACGGCAAGCAACCGGTGGTTGGTTTCCAGTATCAGTTGGCACACCGTGTCGCTCCCATCGGCTTCATTAGTATTCGACTTCGATGAAGATTAATGTACGTGAGAGCGGGTGCAGCTAACGCTCGGTGTGGGTTTTGCCTGTACATATCGGAATGCATACCTGTTCTAAGTTCCCGGCGCATCGAACGTTATTCAATTCTTATCTACGATTCTGGATTCATACTAAGAAAGCGAAGCGATATAAATGCAAAGATTTTCGCATCTTTGGAAATTCTTGAACAGAAAACACAAGAATATTTTACCTAGAGACCTAGGACCTTACATTATTACAACGATTTATTCACACGCTAGCGAAATAGTGCTGCAAAATAGAGCGCATTGCCGAACGACGCGCAATAAATTGGCAATAAATTAGATGCATTCGAGAGTAACTCATAAAACCCGAGCCCGAGGAGATACACACCGACAGCGACCGAAACGCATGAAATAGCGCATTTGCCGTTAGGAGTTAATTTAAATTTATGTTGCTTTTAATAGGACCTAATAAGCTACACAGTGCTTCCGAACGAGCTCGTGCACTTCAACTTCCCGAGTAAAAAAGGGAAAGGTATTTTGGTGCCGTGACCAGGATATTATTATTACGATCGTTTTCGCGTCTTTAAAATAAGGCAGTTTCTTTGGGGAAAAATTACTTAAATATAGCGAAAGAAGGAGCATAAACAGTGCAATCCTAATGACCTCGTTTATTGAAAACAACTCTCGAAGAAATAATCAATTGCAGCAACGCCGTTCAATAGAACGATTCCGTTTTCACTAACCGGAGTCTTTATTCAATCAATACTTCACCCTTTTTACACAACGCATTCAAGAAGCATTTGATTAGCTTGCACCAGAGTGCATACAATTATGTCGTAAGAGAACCTAGCCCACCTCCGACCCGACGCGCGCAAAAAAAAAAGCTCAAACCCGACATGAAAAACGAGATCGATCAATTATGGAAAACCGTTTAATCGCACGACTCGGCAAAACGGGAGAGAATTGCGCCAACTTTCACTAGAAAGTAAAACAAAGGGCGCCCCCTGTGCAAAGAATCGATCGTCTAACGATACGATGGTTGGGTAATTGACTAATTACCAATAATCACAGTACATTACAGCTATACAAAATGCAAAATAGATGCTCCGCACAGCCATCGATCATACTGTCTAGAGACGTAGTAGTTAGAGCCCCGAGGGATACCCGGGACCAGAGTGGTTATAAATCTAACGCCTACCAGGTTTACTAAGGTATGGAACATGGTTGCCTAGGGTTTCGAATAATCGTCAATCTGCTCGCGGATTGTCAATTTGTACAGACAAATAAAACGGCAGCTGGGCGTTATTCAGAGCGAATAAAGCCCATGCTTCGGTTGCAATAGCAGCGCACCAGATCTCGCCAGATGGATAGGAATGGTTTCATCAAGGTTTCAAATCTACCCATTCTACCATTTTGATGACACCGACTCTAGCGTGTCCAGGGTGGAAAATAAAACCATGACAATATATCCAATCATCGTTAAAATGTTCAACGAAACAAAGAAATCCATGTGCGGCGCACTGTCCGCTACTAAGAGGACTCGGCGCGTTTTATGGAGCTCACCAACACAATTTGTCGTCCGGCGTGGGTATGGCCGAGTTCGGTTCCAAAGTTTTGCAATTGATTTAATTTTTGGTGTGCTTGCTCTCAGCCATGGAAACATAAGCTCGGTTTATCACATCTACAAATAAGGAGCAGAGTTGTTTCGGACGATCGCCAAAAACCATCAACTTCACCAATTTCATGGAAAAGTCTGTGTCCTGATGAAGGAAACTATTCCAAGAATATGGACAAACAAAAAAACCCCCTCTAACTTTGCACTGTGTGTGTCTTCGAACATTGGTTTCGGTGTTGAAAGCGGTCAAGAGATTAACTTCCGGTTTTTGTATCTACCGCACACGCCACTACTGCCGAGGTATAGGTCAAAATCTTCACCAGTGTCCCACAGTAGACGAAAGGTTATGAACAAAGTTTTCCATGTGGGAAAAAAAGAAGCCGTAATTCGAACTGAGCACGAAACTTTTTTGTCATAAAGACACTCTACACTAGTCGGGACAAAACAGGCACAACGTATGGAACAACGAAGCAACACAAAAAAAAATCTTGTGTGATTTACGATGGGATGTAGAGAGAGCACTAAAGTTACGAGAGGAGTTGTCTTGCTTTCGGGTTTCAGTGTCATGAAACCCGGAGCAGAGCAACGAAGCGGAAAAGAATCCAACAGGACGTGTTGACTCACCGCCCCTCCGCTAGGGAACATTGGACACCGGGATTGAATGTGACTGTGAAAAGTTCAACCGAAGCGTTAAGCGACATTTACGCTACAATGTTGCCGTATTTAAGGTGATGTAACTACTGACCACAAATCGCCCACGCCGAGATGGTCGTTTTGGACAATGCTACGAAAAGGCTTCGGTCGGTCTTCTGAACACTGCTCTCCGACATCCGAAAGATAGGGGAACAGCTCTACTTTCCAAACCACTTCTAGGCCGGTGTGCTGCTGCTCATATATAGTAGGATCATTCAATTATCGATGCGCCCGTGCTTCCGCTCGCACATGTTAAGGGCGTCGGGCCAACAATTATCCCATTATCTGCAAAACCAGACCAGACATTAAATTACACACCATCTTACAACCCCTTTTTGTGGGACGTGAATGCTCTCGCTCCGTTTTGCCAGCAGAAGCAACAGAAACATTGATGTCACAGACCTCGGAACAAGTGGCCAGACAGCGGCGTTATTCATGACAGCTTTCTCCAGTTGCTTATCGCCGGAAGCTCCCATTATCGATGGAATGGATGTCGCTATCGTCTAGCGAAAAGCGATTAGATTCAGACGTTAGTGCTAGTTGAGGAAAATTATATCACGCCGGCAGGAACTGGTTTTACAATCAGCTGGGTCACATCCTGAGTTTTTTTTTTACAAGAATACGTGTCCAATAATTGGTCTGGAAAATTATAAGAGGACCTCTAATTCTAGAATTGCTTGCTCTTGTAGCTGGGAACTATTGTGTTTGATGGTATCTGAGTGATTTCTTAACCTCGTTGAGCTTCCTAACCTCAATCTTTTTCACAAAGTTGTGATAATCTCCCAATAGCAACCAGTTCTGTTCCAACATCCAAGGAGCATCTCATCCGTAAGATACGATTTTATGACATCAAATGTTCCTGTGTTAACACCCATCAGCGGCCGACGCAGACAGACACGTTGACTCCAAAGAAGAAAGCATCCTACAACACTCCCTGTCCCAAACAATCAAGCGCCACGGAAATCTTCGCACCGAGGCGGTTAAACAACATATTTATTGCTCTTTGATCTTGATCGTACTCGCTCAGGAAGCGTGTTTACGGAAAGCGGTTTCCGTTACAAATAACCCCGCCTCTATCGCCACCAAAGACCACTCTCTCACCAAGGATACCAGCTCCATCCTCATCGTCTGGCATTGATCCAGGTTTTCTGGCCGAAATGGGCAAAATTCGCGCGAAACGCCCATCTCCACAGCACACAACGTAAACGTAACGTTTGGCGGAACGCTTATCATCACCCACGCATCGTACTCACACACACACAAAAGGGGTTTTATTTTTACGATAAACCACCTTCAATTCTTCCGTTGTTCCTAACCGTCAACCATCGAGCAATAATTTCGCGAATCTTTTATTTTCCTCGCGTACACACACACACACCTCGGATCTTGGCTTGAAGCATAAAATCATAAGCCTGCACACGCACGCGGAGAGGCTCATAAAATCCCATAGATACCACCCATCACACCCTCCAAACACTCCGGGGCAAGTGAAAGCCTGCCGCCAGCCAACACTTGGCACAATAACGGTCGCGAAACAAAAAGCCCAAACAAGAGCGAACCATAAAAAATATTGTCCCAGCAAGGAGGCACCGGAGAATCCGGCCAGCTTTTGGGGTTAATATTTTATCACAACACACAGAACCCGAGAGGCCGTTGGATGTATGCGCGGCGAGCGGATAATGTTTTGGGACACATAAAAAAGAGCAAATCCTTCCACAGTGCTGCATATCATGGACAGCGTATCCTTTCATCTTCCAGTTCGTTACCTTCGCAGGCACATTCAAACACGGCGCGCTATACACATTGCGCACAAACACGCCACGTTTGGTAGGACGCGTGTTGTTAGCTTTCGCGTCTGGTGGTTTGATGAGTTTACCCAAACCAAAAACAACACACACAAAAAAGAAAGGAAATCAAAAATATTAAAATCATCACAACCGGGAGCTAGGAACTCGGAGGCTACCGAGGGGATTGATGATGATCACGTCTCGTAAGTAATTAAGAGCCGTGTACGGGGATTTTTTGTTGTGTGCAGGATGAAACGCGTGTCCATTACACCATCGGATGAAGAAGCCAGTATTATACACACACCCTCCGACATTGCAAACGTTGGGATAATCGAAAAGGATCGAATCAATTTCGCACCCGCACAGAGAGTACGGTGCCATGGATTAGCAATCGTACTCGCCCGGTGGTTCAGTTATCTCCGAAGCG
This sequence comes from Anopheles maculatus, assembly GCA_002091835.1. Taxonomy (NCBI): domain Eukaryota; kingdom Metazoa; phylum Arthropoda; class Insecta; order Diptera; family Culicidae; genus Anopheles; species Anopheles maculatus. Next base: position 106,705 of record KZ061975.1, read on the forward strand.
ATAGCTTCGGAATCACGTACAAAACCGAGAACGGATTGGGACGATTGGTTCACCCGGTTCCGGGTTAGTGGGCAGATAACCGCCAATATAGCCGATAGGCATACGTAATGACAGTTTCCCGGTGATCGTTCGTAATATACGATTGGGACCCGTTTCCCGTTCGATTGGAATGAACGTTTCGGAGATAAGGACACTCATCAAACAGGACGGGTTTTGGAAAGTGATAACCAAAAGCGACCATAGGGTGTGTGCTGGGCAGAGGCATATTAATTATATTGGTGGTCATAGACTTTGGACACCATTCGTTTGAATTTCAATAGTTCGGGGACCTAAATTTAAAGGAATTCTGGAGAAGGACAAGTAACAGTAATATTTCAGTAGAAGTCATAAAGCCTCATGTACATATACTCAAAAGCAAGAGTCCTTGATGTTGGTTGAAGTTATGTTATCGGTATACCTGTTTCATCTTCAACTTCATCACTTCATCACCCTCAATATCACTGATTCTCATTAATAATTCGTAGCCGAATATTAAAATCCACATCTCCCGCTAAGTATCACCCAGGGGATTAACGACGCATTAATACGCACTACACAATGCACACCTGTCCAGCCAAACGCCAAACAACCCACACAACAGGATTACAAGATTAAATCAAGCAAAAACATCCATTCCTGTTTGCCTCGAAGATGTGATGGATTACTGGAAGTTGGCAGTGCAAGTTTAGGGGCAGCTTGCAATTAATTATTTATCAACTCTCATCAATCCTCGCGATTGGAAGATGCTTTGGAATCGGACGAATTTAAACTTGTGCTTTACCGTAGTGCAACTATTGCAAACACCTGCGCTGAGCACGTGGATTGAAGATCCCTTCACACTGTCTTTCATGTTATCAAGCATTAGCAGCAGGGTTTCTTTCCCACGCTGTGTACGTGTGTGTGTGTGTGTGTCATAACTCATGTCGAACATCATCAACCAACCGAAAATCTTCTGCTCCACTCCATTACTGGGCGCTGTATGGAGCAAATGGAGAGTATCGCAAACGTCAAACTCTCCCCCCCGTTGGAACTGCAAACTCACACACATTGGAAGCAGTTCATTTTTCCCACCTGATACAATGCTCCGATTCGAACGAGGTACATTGTACAGGGACAGATCACACGTACGATATACTGGGGCCCTGTTTTCACCCGTGTTACGCCGTCGTCCGATTGGATCTCCTAAGGAACAGGGCGACAGTATTGTGAAACGAGAGAAGATTGATGTACCTCGCGACCAAAGTATACCACACCAGGCCACGTACAATCGAACATCATTCATTGCTAGATACACGTGGAGCGCATACACACACACACACACCCCAACCATATCAGTAGTACCAGCAGCAGTACCAGCAAGATTCACGAGATAACTAATGATAACCGCCCGTGTCTAGTCTTCCATCCCTCAAAACGAGCATGGAAACCACAATGTAGCATGAGTGCTCGGCCGGACCGAGATAAAGAAACCCAGTACCAAGTAATTCAATACGCCATCAACACAACATCATCCGCGCCAAAGTAGGATGCAACGAGCCAAATGGCGCAGTAATGGGCGGCGTGATTCGGTTCGATATGCACCATTTTGTGTGGCTGTGTGTGTGTGTGCGGTCATAATGGACGATGCCTCTCTAAAATGCTTCTGAATATGCCAAACCGCTTGGTGCGCTTTGCACACACAACAGAGCACGGGGAACCTCGTCAATCCATTTGTCATCCTCTGGTGCTCTTCTGCCCCGAAGCATCAATTATCGTACGTCCGCCAGAATGGGTTTCGCGCTTCCCGTTCGACGTGGAAAAAGCATGTCCCGAAATGTGGTGTAGAGCAATTGGGTACAACAGAAGAGGGACATGGTTCTGTATGTGGCGCGGTATACATGGGAGTAAATTTAAATCGACATCACATACCACCTAGAATAATTTGATCATGCATCTCAGATCGTAGCGGATAGGTAGGTAGGTAGCAGTAGTACCCGCCGGAACATGCCGCAATTAATTACAGCATGGTACATTCTCGACGGCAAAACTGTGGCGTCTTCTCTGACCACTAGAATGACCACTCGTGTACCCCTTCTTCGCGGGAAGACAGGAGGCAGATATGGGGAGGGGGCTCATCAATCTCGAAGCCCACTCCACCCGTGCATCATCACCACCACCACCGTCATCGACGATCGCGAACGGACATACGTTTCATTTCTTTGGCAACGGTCTCTAACTCTGGTGGTAGCATATTAATGAGCAGCTAGGTCCTCAGTTGAACGGTCGCAGGGTGGTGTAAAAATGACATTTTGGTCCATCGCAAAAATTTTCTTTAGACGAGCCGCAAGTGTGATTCATGGCTGGGACCCGTCGCTGACTAAGGAACCACAGGTGGCCACAATCGACGATGCTGCCAGCGCGGAACATTTCAAGTTGACCGCGCACGTGTTCGCTTGGTAGTCGAATGCTTTTTGGCGTTGGCTTGATAGTCTAATGATTCATACAGTTGTCTTGGTGTTGTCTTGATGGACTAACAATTGTTGTTGTTTAATGATGCTTGCCGTTTGCTTGACAGTTTCACTATTCTTGATAGTCGTGGGATTTTTCCTATTCTTTTGGATGTCTCAGGACTCCTGGAGTTGGCTTGATGGGCAGATGGTATTTGGAGCATCTAAGACTCGGTGGGACGCAATTTCTCTAAAAGTATAAGTGAATAAAGATTAACTCGCAATGTATGTATTCAACTCAACCACATCTTCTTTTTGATCTTCACCTCACGGATCACAGCTATATCACTTCACCTCGAGCCTTCGCCATTACCTCACACTTAATCGCTCATCTCCACCTAGAGCTGCAAAGCACATCGATCATGCTGAGCATCGAGCCGCGCAGTAATTCTCCTATCCTACCACCTCCTTCAACACTAATTATCCTCCACTCTAAGAGACGCGACTACCACGTGCATTGTAGGTCACCTTACCAACACACAAGATTAATGCGTTCGCTGAGCGATATCTCTTCTCGATTAAACCCTTCCGTCACCGGTGTGTGTGTGTTGGGCGTCCACCCGATATTCCTATGACATCCCCCATATTACGTTCGAAAAACCCTGCAATTATTGCAAAACCTCACCGACATCCGGCGGGATGTAGCTCTAAACATCTTCGCCACCATACCCTTTTCATTCTTTCGCTTACACATTCCGAAACATTCTGCCAGGCGCAACAACAAAATAAAAGGGTCACAATTTCCTCCGGTGAGGTGATATAGAAAGCGTTTGCGAAACAAACAGAATAAAACCCCCGGAGTCGACTAGTCGAAGGGTTCAGCGCCGTTTAAATGAGGCCAATTAAAATGGGTCACCCCGGTGGCGCGGCGTATGGAGAAAGAAAAACATAGGATTTTCCCACCCCTTTTGACGGGCATCCATTTATCGGTGAGTTTAATGGAATGCATTATTAATACCGACCTGGGAAAAAGTGGATGGCACGCTGCCTTTTTCCCGCACTTCCTGCCGAACAGGATCGTAGCTTTGTTTTTCCCGGAACTTATTACACTTTCCGATCTGGGTCCTGTTTAACTTGCAGGGTGGTTAGTGTTGAGGGATAGAAGCTGAACTTTCGGTACAGTACATACGGTTTAGCAGGAAAAGTCATACCATTTCTCGGTTTTATAGTCCCAAACAGTATGATATACATGGTTTGGTCCTCACTTAACGACACATTTCGCACATACATCATCCCATCAGCATCAAACAACGCACCCCCAAGCAATGTTATTTAAACTCGTCTGATTAAAACAGAAACCAAGGAACGAGGGGACTCAAAATTCCGATATTAAGTTTTTCCCTTTTATCGAGAAACCCTTACCCCAACAGAGCCTCGGAATTTCCACCCGAACCAGATAAAAAGCGACCCTTTTGCCTTCCATTTTGGTAACTGTTTTCGAACCCGGTGTTGTGGTTTCGAACCGCACTTGCAGCGGGTTCCAGAGAAAATTCCCCCACAAAAAGGGTTCTCGCTCGGAAAATATGTGACCTGGGTACTGGAGAGCGAAAGGATTTTATCCGCTGACAACAACAACTAAAAAAAATGGTTCCTAACGAAATTGATACAAGGCAGCAGATGATTTACGACGTTTTTTCTTCTTCTACTGCTGCTACTGCTACATCCGACATGATTGAAAGGACAGAGTTGATTTAATATCGAAACAAGAAATAGTTTGTCGCCTGTCCTTATCGGTTGGAGTTAACAGAAACGGTCGGCCTCTACTACTCACCACTGTGATCGGATAGATCGGGTTCAGGATCGTGAACAGCAGGATATGGTTGGGGCGTGTCGCAACGTCACGCTTCCGGCGTGGTTCGTCTGTGACGTTGATGTTGTTGTTGTTGTTCTGCAAATGACAAATAGAGACGGACACAGTGTTTAATTAGTTAAATTCAGACATTTGAAAGCAAAAACATTGGGAGTGTTTTTCTCTTTTTTTTATTTAAAAAATGAAGATACATTCCACCGATTACAATTAAATGGGACGTAATTAATCAAATTGTACAGGAAAATCAGGCGAGAGAAAAGAGTCGAGAATACGGTCCAAATAGAGTCTAGTCGAATGCCTCACTGTTTCAGTCTCAATGAATGACGGATTGGAATGTGTTGTTCACCAGGGCCGAAAACTCCGATCAGCAACACGTGTACGAAGAAACGTTTCACCAACATACAAACCTCCCAAAATCCAAAACGCATGATAGCAACGAGGACCAAAGAGCGAGGGCAAGAGAAAAAAAAAGGAAAGAGAACCCCGAATCGTTTATTTATACGCGCGCCCATGCCGTGAACCGTGTTTAGTACGAATTTAACTATCGTTCAAATGTGTAATTTATTTTTAAAACAACGTTTTCTCTCCCCCGATGCATGGAGTGTTCGTACCGACGCACACACCTCACTAGAGATGATGACGCCGATGTGGTGACGGAGAACACGGGCGAAAAATCAATACCAACTCGCATGAACCTAAGGCAGGCTCTGTGTGTTCGACAATCCGTCACACCAGCATCACACACCCAGAGCAAAAGCAGGGAAAATCCGTACGTGGTAATGAAGCGTCTAACGGAGCTGCTCGGCAAAGCATTTCCACAAATCGGATAATTACGAGCTTTTTAAGAATTTTATTCAGCGTTCATGGAGAATAAAACAAACACGTCCGATGCACGTCATGATCGACGGGTTTCGGTCGAGAGGAGTAAACCAGCTGTTTTCCACCAATACCGACGGTCGGTCGCTTTTTCTTGGAGTCTAAAATTACGCCATTAGCGGTACGAGTGAGCCGTGCATCGTCGTGCAGGAGAACGAGCTAAGTAATAGAGAGCGCGAGAGGAGCACATGAGTTAGTCGACAGTGAAAGAAGAACTAACAAAAAAAGCAATAAACAGCTAAAACGAAATCGTCTGACTAATTTATGAGGCATTGAGTTTTAGGGCAGTTTTTAACGTGGAGGAGAAAAAAAGGAGTCTGAGTGTTTTCTTTAATAGGTGAAAAAAAGACTGGGAAAATCGTAACAGACACGTACAAACTTTTGTACTTACTAATGTAAAGGTGTGGAAATTTTCGGGAATTCTTTTAGTTGTAAAACAGACATGAAAAGTGGTTCTAAATGACAGATCGTGCTTACAGAATTCGTTGGAACGTGTTCCAGATCGGGTTGGAGCTCTAGGAAGTGAACATAATAGACTTTGCTATAAATTTTTATAGCATATCATTGGATACAAAAGATAACGCTCAAAAAAATCATTCCCAGATGCTATTCCCTGAGTACTCTACGTAAAGCTCTAAACTGAGAACGAATTTTGCCATAAAAAAAAAGAATTAAGCGAGAACTTGTGTTCCAGAATAAAATACTCCCAATTACAGCGAAAAACAAATGTTAAATGAATTTTTCCAACGTGAGTTTTTAACTCCTGACACTCTCCCTACCGGAATTACTAAGTCTCATTAGA
>KZ061975.1:115236-131579 GCA_002091835.1 Anopheles maculatus
AGACAAAATAAACTTAAAAACTAAACTACACGAGACAGAGAACATCACCAAAACAATGTTGCTCATGCAATTGCGAACAAAACGACCTTTAAAGGATTCGAATCGAAGGAATAGTTCGCAATAATGCATCGGGGGAGAGAAAACGTTATCGAACTTTTCGTTCGTAAGTAGCGCCACTAGCACAAGAGCTACTAAAATGTTTTACTTCCACAGTAAAAACTACACTCGAAAAAGCTTTTGAATACATTAGCGCAGGGTTGTGACAAGTTTTGGCACATTTCCTGCGCTGTGATTGTTTTAAAATGGCTTCCAGCTGCCACCACCATCACCCTTTTTCCCCTATTACTTTTATTTCAAACCACTTCACTACCTTATGGTTCGTGGAATCGAAACTTGACGCAAAAAGAAGCACAACGACAACCATTCGAACAAGGGCGATGTAGCTGTTCTGTGCTGTCTCGCAGAAGTAAAATTTACAAATCTTCTCAAATGGCTAAAGAAGAAGAAAAAAACTATAACTGTCTCACCGACGCACACTAGTGGCAAAAGTTTTACATTTATTCCAAGTCGTTCCGCGTGCACAAACACATGAACAAAAAACAATAACGCGGACAACTTTTTCCCCCCGCTTTCCGTTAACCGGGCAGCAGGCAGAACGGGTTTAGAGCGCGCTTAAGAACTCTTGTTTTATGCAACTGTGTTTTGTCAAAAATTTTCCACATCTTTTAATTAGGTGTGAATGTGTCGCGATGAACGCGGGGAAAAAACGAAGCGAAAGAAAAACGTATTGAAACTTTTGCGTAGCGCTACGGGAAAGCTTTGCGTATGATAATTGCTTTCGAGATCTTTGAGGCACAGCGGGATATTATGTGGTCAAAAGTATTAACTTTGTTGATTCATTTATATTTCAGAAACGGTCTTCACGAAAAGAACATTTTTTAAGTTAGAGAGATTATTTAAAAACTTTTACAATCACTACAAAACTTATGACCATCTCTGGAGCACTTATTTCGCCTACCCTGAGATTGCCGACTCGAAGAACAGGTTAAGATTGGTAAATGAACGAATATTAAGCACAACCGCGCAAACACTCGGAAGAACCCTGCCTTTCCTTTAACCCCAAATCCAAACCAAGCGGAGCTCGAAAATGAGCGAGCGTGCATATCGCCAACCATAATGAATTCTTGCAAAATTAATTCAAAAACAGCTTTTCCCTCTGCGCGCGAATCCTTTCCCTCTACGTTCCTCAACTTCATCAGTACTTCTCACCCAACCCAAGCTCAACTCCATTCGTTCGCCGTGTTTATCTTCAAAACAAATTCCACCATCGAGATATCGTTCGAACTCGATAAGTCATCAGGCATAACGTTTACTGCAAAAGCAGGACCCCTAGTTGAACTACCCCCCCTTGTATGTATCCCGTAGGAGTGCAAACGAAAAAACAAACAAGTACTAGACGGATTCCCGGAAATCCATTCAACATGTTTTCAAATCAAGTTTGAAGTTCCATTCGAAATGTGTTGCCGTGGGTTTTGTGTGTACTCGCAAAAGTTAAGTTTCCCGGAATTACACTGGATGTTTGTCAAACATCCTTTTCACCTTTTTGTGCAAGGGACTTCTCTTCCCAGGTGTCCCTCAAACTGTCCACCCCTTAAAAGAAGGGGGAAAAGGACACAATTAATTCGATGCTAATTTGGGGCTCCTTAATCCTTGATGATCCTAATTGGTGGCCCCACCTACCGAGGTTTGCCAACTCGCCCCATAAGGACAGCACCAGGAATGGGGACTCTCCAATTGTTGTTGACCTGTTGCTTGTCTTGCATTTTAACAGCCTTCCCTCTTTCATTCAAAAACTATCCTAAAACTCACTCAACTCTGCACACAAACACCCGGATGAAAAGCGTCAAAGTTGGAAGATGTCTCTGCGCATACAGGCCCTAGGGAGAGGACCGTAATATTGGACCGAAAATGGAATAGATTTTAATTAATTTCTCACTTCAACTTCACAGCCACCTTTTGCCCCGATCCGGTCAACACCGAGCACGCGCTTTATTGTCCTTACGCCAAAGTGTCCTTTTTGCCGTTGATTGGCATATTTTTCATTACGTCAAAGCAGTCGGCAACACGGTTTTTCCCGGTACTTCCGGGAGATCCGCTCACTTCAGGGTTTAATCTTTCCCTCCGGTGCCGGATGCGACGGGCGCTTATAATAAATTACTCCCAGGTTGTGTCCTTTAAGAATAGATCTTTCTTCAACAAAGGAAGGAGAAGAAAACTTGATCCAGAAAGAGAGCGAAATTTTACACGCTTTTTTTTTTTGGCAACAGACAGTCTTTCGTCGACTGGGCGATGTAAAACAATCTAGATGCTCAAATACCCACCAAAGCATCCTTTTCCATCTTAATCATCATCACCATCATCAAGAAGGCAAATAGAAAACAACAAAATGGCTGCAATAAAACACTGCATCAACTCATCCACACGAAATCCGGCGAATCCTTGAAGCGAATTAAGACTCAACTTCGCTCTTCCTACAAGGTGTCCATCTTCCAAAAACCAAGTGTTCTGCAAGAGATTACACCTCACTCTCTAACCTGCAGGTGTGTTTACTTCACGGATGTAAAACACGCGAGAAATGAAACCCCAACCCAACAAGGCGTTACCAATGATGAGCTAAAAACAACAAATTACAGCAAACTGACGCAGACGACGAACACCTGTCATCTCTATCCTTCACTAAGGGTACACTCCGGAACCCAGAGAAGGACCTCGGTTTGCAACCATTTCAACTAGTCTTACAATTTATTCAGCAAGACACGAAAAACAAAACGTCAACTGTTGGGAACCAGCAAAATCGTACGAAAGGCCTTGACATTTGGACGACCGTTAAAGGGATCCAGATATCCTCCACTACCCTAGGTGCTCGCCCGTGTCACGTGCGCATTACTTCGGTGCTGGAAAGGTGCACTGGAATCTATTTTTCATTCCGCTTTGCGAAAATGCAACGGTGTCACTGCTCGTTTGGTGTCTTGTTGTATTATTCATTGTAAATGGTTCGCAGAAAAAGACTGCAATAACCAGTAGTGACACATTATGCTCCGCTCCGAGTAGCGCTAAAAATAGCGACGAATCGGAAAGAGTTACTTCAGCTGTTACGAAGAATTGGTTCCGGTTACAAGAATTGGTTCACCAACTGAGCGCCATCTGGCCCATTTTCTAACGCCCCAAGAATCGCCGAGAATTCGCAACAAAAAAATACATCAACCCGAAAAGATTATCAACCAGCAAGATTAAATCCGATTAACCACTAATCCTTAACTACCCACGCCTTTCTTCCAGCGAAATCAGGACATCTTCTTTCGCAAAACAATAAATAATTGTGTCTTCTTCTGCAGGTCTTCCACAGAAAAACACCCACCCTAAATGGCCACAGTAATCGTATCGCCTAGCGGCCATGTTCTTCAACAACCCACCATTTAAAGAGCACTAATTCCTGGGTTCCGTATGTGACATTGTGGTTGATCTTGCTTTCTCGCTACACAACAAAATGATTAATCGTTCCACAGTTTTCCTGTTCCCTTTCTGCCAACACAAAGCTTTCTTCTGGGAAATTCAATGCGCCCCTTAAGGGATACTCGGTTCGAAATAACTTCCCACTGCGACAACTGCTGCTATCGTTCGCGAATCGTTCTCCTTCTCGAAAGCTTTATTCTTATAAAACAAAACAGACTAACCTAAGAAACCCCGTTTGCGTGGAAAACTTTCCCAAAGCCAACCTGCGGCGATTTAAGGGACTTCTAACCGTTGCGCTACTTTAATCCTTTTTCTCTTCGGTTTGGTGTTACATCATTTTCATTCAATCCGTTTGTTTTGTACGGATCCCGAAACCTGTGCGTAGGAAGATCGTAAACAAAGCGCAAGTTTCCTCTGTTTCCCTTACCGAAGCTCCAGTAAACCCAGGAAAACTCGTCGTATACACGGAAGTATGTTTGACGAAACATGGCGAAACAAAGTAGCAAAAGTGTCAGCTCCAGTGAACCACCTCCAAGCATCAGACTGTCCTCCAACCACTGTTTGGTCTTTAATGCTACGAGGGACATTTTGTGTTTTTCTCCTCTCTCGATTGAGGAAGTTTAGGTTAGGCACAATATTTTGCCCCGGACTGTTTTCTTTTGCCTTGAGATGTGGTAGCTTCCATAACATGCCCATATTCGCGTCCAGGGAAAAGGATATCTCGTTTTTTTCTTCGTCCCTGTAGACCAATACTGACGATGACGATGGAAAATACGCTATCTTCCAGCGAGCCTGCTTTGTTTGTAAAAGGTTTTTTTGCCTCTTTTTTTATTTTCGCCCGCCATTGTCACTTTAGGTTAGCGAAGACTTCGAGCTGTGTCATTCGTATTCAAAATCTGCACACCATAACATCATTCTAACCCCTATCCGCGTATTCCGCATTCGGTCGGTAGGACACAACATCGAAAAGTCTTTTACGCCAACCCGTAAAAGTCCGGACGGGAGTGTGTTGAGAGTGCCTAATAAAAAAAAGCCTCCACAAACAGCCATTACAATATCCGAAGTAGACGGTAGAGATTATTGTTCGCTTCCTGGAGGTAGTTCCGTGCATTTCAATAATTTATAAATAATTCAACCAGCGGAAAGGGAGCCAAACGTCGTCAGGATGTTGCCAGGAAAATCGAACCCACGAGAATTGAGCACCACACACACACACATACGGTTCCGCAAAAAAGGAGGTCAAAAGTGATTTTTTTTTCTTGCTCGTTGTTGGAGTTGGAGCTAAAAACAAGCACTTAAAAGATAAAGTGGGGTTACCTTTTCCGAGATTATTCAGCTTCTGCTTTCTGAGCTCTAGCACCCTCTTCCGGGATCGTTTGAAGCAAAAAGATGGCGCATTTACTCCATTCTAAAGCGATAAGCAAGAGCAACAAACCCGATACCGGTAGCAACAGTGCTTCAAATTGGCTGCACACGTGTTGCAGAGGCACGATATAACAAAGGAAAAATTATGATATCTTGTTCAAACCGCTTCTTTAGGTGTATTGTTTCTTTTTCGCTCGTTCGCCATTTTATAAAACTTGCGAGAAGGAAAAAGTTTTCCAGTGCATCCGATTCGCTTATTGCGCAATTTATGAACTAAACGATCGTAAACATCCACCACCATTTACCATCAAAACGATTAGCTTCGCGTGGGGCACCTGTGTCGTCATCTCTTCTTAGCGGGTTTATGTTTTCGAATTTAGGGCAGCGAATTTGAAAATCAAAAAACAAATTAATGTACCAATTTTAAAGGAGAAAATACAACCACCTAAATTACTTTAATTGAAAACTATCAGCAAAAAAAATAAAACATTTCCAAGTAAAAAATTAAACAATAAAACTAAAACGCCTTTTGTAAAACAGAAAACAATTAGAAAGGAAAACAAAAATAGGAAAAAATCGGTAAATAAACGTCAACAAACACAGCGTTAAACAAGTTCAAATACTAGAGGGTCGTCGACATACACATCAGGTAACAAAACAGTAGTCATAAATTCCAGAAATAACGAAAAATATGATAAAGCAAGTCTGAGGATAAATAAATGTCGAAGATTTCAGAGCACAAAATTTGTCTCGATACAGAAGAAGAAAATTATGGAGAAGTTCAAGTCTAAAACTCAGTCATAAATAATAAGAACTTAAACTGAATAAGAAAAAATAAGAGAAAGAAAAGAAAGTAGTAGAAGAAGAAAAATAAGAGTAAAGAAAATAAAAGTAAAACAGAAATAAAAAAAGAGACATAAGAGTAAAGAAAGTAAAAAAGGAAAGCAAAACAGAAATAAAAAAAGAGACATAAAAGCAGAAAAACGTAAAAATATAGAAAATAAAAGTAAAAATAACACTTACAAAATTGAGAAAAACATGGAAAAATAAAAGAACTAGAAACAAATTATAAGTTCTTTTAAACTTTTTAAAAGCATCTACCGGGCGCAAGAGGGTATGGTAGATGCGACAGTGGCGCCGGTCTTCACACAACAGGAGAGGAGTGTTACAGGACCGGGGTTCAAGTCTCTTCGTTCCCCCATAGTGAGGACTGACTATCCAACTATGTGGTAATAATAAGTCTAATAAGCCAGAATTGGCAGGCATGACCTTAAGAAGTCGTTAGGCCACGAAAGAAGAAGAAGAAACATTTTAAATATTATAATATTTTATAGTATAATAAATAAAATAAACTGTACAACAATCAGATGATGAAGAAGCTATTCACAGTGTTGTCGTCTAACTTCACTAGAAATTGAAGTTTTATTTAACCTTTCTCCTACTGAACGCCATCAAACTCCATAGACACTCCTGGGATTCACACAGACACTAAATTGTTCCACAATTTGAGTTAATTAAATTACTCCCGAATTCAATTAAAATTCACCAAAGCCAACGCAGCAGATCGCTTAACACAAATTAAGTAATTGACATTGTGTGACTGAGATTTCGGTCGCAGCTAATCCATCCGGTATTATGAAGTTTTTGGTTCACATTTACCAACCATTTGCCAACGCTCGGTTCTAACTCCAGCGTCTCCGCATCATCAACATCATTACCCTTTCGCCAGCTTGCATAATAGCCCAAAAAACCTCCCCCATCCTGCCCAAAGCAAACAACTAAAAACGCACCGTCGAACGTCTCCTACGTCGGGTGCTTAGAAAATTTGACAAAAACTTTACCCATCAAAATCACGCCCAACAAAACACGCTCCCGCAAAGTACCGCCGCCCGCTTAAGATTATCTCTGCCCAAGAATTTCGGTCTGGCTAATGCGATTCCTGCGCCGTTCAGCGAGATGCTAATCCTCGATGGTAAAGTGCGGCAAACAGGCGTACCACCAACCATACGCGCTGCATCCAAGTGCACACTGCAGATTTTATCTAAATGACAAAACTTTCCGCTCAAGTGAAAGCACATTTCTTCCCAGATATCCCGGAGGACCTCTCAGCATGCCTAGAAGCGAAATAGGGCAGGGTTCCAGAAGCGGTGCCGAGCGCGAACGAAGGCACGCAAATAGATGACATAAGTCACGATTTCCGACCAAAGACAACACACATAAACCAGAACCTCTTTGGCGAAAACCTCATCCTCGCCTCGAGATGCTGCCAAGTGCATCTTCGTAGCACAGTTCCCCTCCAAGTTGCCGACGGGTTGCGCTTTGCCTTTTCGTACGATCATTATCAAAGATTCATGGCCCCGGGAACTGCTGCCCAAACCATACGACTGCCGTCTGTCGGTGCACTGTCGGTAGATGTGCAGAGCCGATCCGAAGCTGCAGCAATAAAGTGCATTGTTGTTTGCGAGGCCGTTGAATGCACTGGATAATTTATCTCGCCCGTTCGATATGCAAGCAGCAGGCTGCTAGAGACGGTGGCGCTGAAGAAATGCCTAAAAGAGATGGTCTCAGCAAAATGCCAACGATGACAACGATGATGGCGAAGGATGCCAGTTGTTGCGCACGTCGTGGTCGTGGTGACAGTGAGCGAGAAAATGGCGCACCATAGAACCATTCTAGAACGGGACCAAACTTCCCACCTCCTGGAAGCTGGAGGCGAATTGCAACATTGGTCCACATGTACCGAGACCTGTGTTACAACAATCGACCGACTTTTCTTCGCGTGTCGACCACGGCGAAAGCGAACCTAAAAACGAAACTGATAAGAGACATAACGAAGCGCACGGGTTGAAGATAAATCGGTGCCCCGTTTCTTCGGTGCAGTACTTCGTCGGGTCGGGCTGCTGCCAACGTCATGTGACAGTGATTGTGCCCGGTTGGAAAACGTGGCAAAACGGGAGAGAAAATGTTCCCCGTGGCACGTTCGCGTTGACGAACGCTTCAACAAGCGGCAGAGACAAAATGAACAAAACTCGTTAATGAGATTGATTGGGTGTGATTTTATAGTACAGAAAATAGGGGGAGAAGATTTGCAAGGCTGCTGTATTGTTGAAAACAAGTTATTAAGGATAAAAATCGGTGATAACAGCTGCTTAAGAGCGTTAGAGCTCTCTACGAGAGGAGAAAATCGGCAGCGAAAAAACAACTTGAATTATACAAGGGGCTTTTTAGATTTTATAGCACCACGAAGTACTAAAGGAAAAAAATGCAAAACAAAATAATGAGATGGCGATGAAGCATCAAGAAAGACCACGAATAAACACAGTAAACCTAATTAATTTGGCAAGATATTGCACTACAAGTTAACTATTGGAATGAACTACTCATAATAGGCAAATGAGCATATGAAGCTCATGCAAGCTATTCTGAGGATATAGTAATTCTTCAATCTGGCGCTGAAGAGGGCTATCCGAGACTCGGAGTTGGAAACTTCGGGGACTATCTTCTATAAATCAACACAGAGTCTTGGCATACGCTGATCAGATAGACATCATTGGTTTGAGGCTCCCTTATGTAATAAAAGCTTAGCAAAGGATTGAGCAGACGGCACTGAATCTCGGGTTGGAGATTAACGAGGCAAAAAACAAAATGTTGGTGGCACCACCAGAAGTCCTATTAACATATACTGATTTACTCCGGGTTGATATCCAGATAGATGATCGCACCTTTGAAGTCGTCTAAAACTTCACCTATCTGAAGCGGTGGCTAGACTAAAGTTGAGGCAAGCGCGATCTATGCGCGAAAGCTTCATTTTTCCTGCAATGCAGGATCGGAGCGCGAAATCAGGAGCGCGAAATTTGACAGTTCGCTCATAAAAAAAATAAGATCGCGCTTGCCTCAACTTTAGTCTAGCCACCGCTTGAGATAAAAAATCAGTAGTCCTAGTACTCACATACGTCTCCAAGACATAGACTCTGTTCAAAACTGACGAATTTCTTCTACTCGTGTTCCATTATCATCAGAAAGTCTCAAACTTCGTAAAGCGTAAACAACACTGACGAAAACTCTCAACCCAAACTCGTCAATTTGCAGTTTACCTTCTTCGGGAGCTAATTTGTTACTTGCATTGAAAAACCAGACGTTCGAGTGTTGTCCTGCTCCTCATTACTGACCCCAGCCAACATCTAGGGATCGCGTAGGATTCTTTCCACCCAAAAACCCAAAAATTACAAGTACCAATTTACCAAACTCGACGACCTTCCCTAGCGTAATGTCTTGTAAAATCCACCTTTTTCGAACCGGATACAACGAGCAAAAGCACACATCAAAAAACAGCATTCCCGTTCCACAATCAGCACCCGAAATTGTGAAGCTCCAAAGCGCCGAACGACAGAGCGCGCCCACCGTCCGAGAGAGGTTTATTTGTGCTCGTTTCGGTTAATGCTGGCACATAAACTCACACAGCCAAGTTACACATGCTCTTGTTTTCCAGCGCTACCAAGCCAGCGCCCCAAATCAATTTCAACGCACCACCAACAACAACTGTACGCCACTTAAGCAAGCGAACTGACCTCAGGGTGGAGCGCACTGCCGACGTGTGCTCCCCGAACGGAAAAACCAGTTCACGCTTCGCCGAGTTCCTTAGCGTGCCCACTTTCGCTCTCATTGCCGTTTTGCCAATCTCCTGTACCGATTCGCCGCCGGTCCAGGTCGATTATGGACAACTCGGCGGCGAGAAGGACGGATTCGAAGTAAAGCAGGAAAAAAAAGCATAAGGAACACTCTCGTCAGGTTAGCTCGCCTCGCAAGAAGCTGGAGCAGCCAATTTGACCAAGCAGTGTGCGAGACACAGTTTACGGACCTCGGAGTTCCCCTTTCGAGTCACTTTCGTTTCACTTTCTTCGCGCTTCGGTTGCTGCAGTTCAGTTTTGAACCGGTTTTCCGTCTCACTTTTTTTGCACCGTTTGCAATCGCCCAAAAAAGCGAGCTTACTGGATTGTACGTGATTTGCTTGCCACAAGATGAAATTCCGGCGAATGGTCGAGTTCAATCATTCTTTCATCTGTCAAAAGTGGAGCGCTGGAAGCTAGAATTAACTCGGAATGTTGTAGTATCATTCGAGGGTTCTTTTTTTTTTTGGTCCTGGCAATTGCTTGGTACAACTCAAAAAGCGTGAAAAATGCTCCAGATGATTGGTATGACTGTTTCCCATTAGTTTCTAGCTAATGTTAACTCCTCTTCTCAGGATAATGCATTAAGCTTCAAAAAATGGACGTAGCCATTTACTGCTTCTCGGTCCTTGTGAAACATTGAAGTTCAGGATTTTGGAGAAAATCTGTATATTCAGAATTTGTTGAAGAAAACCAGGATTTCAACATCAAATATCAAACCTGGGAGATAAATACTTGAATCAGTTTCTTATAGCATGATTTATCTCCAGCAAAGTCTCGCGCCGTTCACTTCCCGTTCGCTAATCAAGTGATCTGTCAATCGTTTTCTGCCGACACGTCAACACCTTCCAAACGCCTTCGTACTTTTTCGTTCCCATTTTTCTTACGCCACCACGATTCAATCGACACCCGGCTCGATCTGTCAGCTCTCTCGTCGTGACCGGCTGTTGCCAGCGCAATCGTTGCCCAAAAAACCCCCAATAACCAATCCAATTCCATAAGGCTTCAATTTCTTTTCTTTTCCCCCCGGCTGAAAAGACGCCACACAACCAAACGTCCAAAAAGTCGAAAAACGAAAGCAAAAGGCTACGAACGTTGTCAGTACTGTCTGTCTGTTAATGATAGGTGGAGATGAACAAGAAAATGGGGAATGAAAAAAGGCAACAATAACTATAAGATGGCGTATGTCACGCGCACAGCGTATCGTCGACAGCTGCAGCAGTCGTGTGGTGTGCCGCCTCTGGAAAACTTTCAAACCAGTGGCAGCGAGCGTGCAATAAAATGCATCTCGAGTGAAAATAAATGCAATATCCGTCCCCAGAGTGCCGACCATCTGCCAACAAGGGCGAGAGAGTGAGAGTAAAAAAGAGCTGGGCGCAAAGCAAAAGATAACGTAGAGCAAACACTTAACATTGGCGATGACGGAATTGCGAGGAATGACACTGGACATTGTTGAAGTAGGGCGAACCATGCACAATGTGAAGCAAAACAGGAGCAATATAGCGAGTTAGTTTTTCAAGTCGAGAAAAGCTATTTTTTATTATATTCACTGCTTGGGAAGCTCTTAAGGAAGTGTTTTAAAATTGCAATAATTACAAAAATTAATATTAACAAAATTTCATAAATTATTTTTAACATCATTCCTGTTTAAATAGAAGCATTATAAAGTTTGAAAATAATAAAAAAAATTAACAGAATAAATAAGTTTAAATTATGTATTACGAAAGAAAAAACGGACAAACTTAATAACTCAATAGGAAAATAAATAATAAATTAAACAAATATGTAAACAAGTATATGAAAGCATAAATAAATCAAAAGCTAAATAAAAAAAAAATAATAATAAAACAAAGCTATCAGCTAATGGCTAAGTAAGAATAGACGTTAATAAATAATTAAACAAGTAGTTTGACCAAATAAATAGAATAAAATCAACTTTTTCTGACGTAAAATTAATAAACGAACAGAAAACACACGAATAAAATAAAATAAGTGAAAGAAAGCAATCATAAGTTAGTATAATTACAACTAAATAGTAAGAAAATGATGCCAAAGGATCTAAAATAAATAGGCGAATAGAAAACACAACAAATATAAAGTAAAAATGTATAAAAGAACAGATTTGTTTAAAAACTACGAAGCAAATAATATAGAGAAAGAAAATTCTAAACAATAATGAAAAACTGTTCCACTTGAACATATTCTTGTCCTGTACTTTAGTCCTTTTACTTTTTAAGTCGCTTTTCAACACTTCAACAAGTGTCACATTGCAACTGGAAAAATATGTCTTTTAATATTAAAAATATAAAGTTCGTTTTCTAAATCCGATACAGTCAACACGTTTCTACTTATCAACAACTCGGCACAGTTCTCTACCGAGTTTTGTTTTTCCTACCTCTCACTCTCTCTCACTCTTTCTAGGAAAAACCAACCAACAAAGCACAGGAATGTAACCCGATCACGATCCCGAAACACCAGGAAGCACCACCAGTCAATGTTGTTTTCTTGACCGAGATTTTTATGCGCACATTATGAAAAATGTTTCCAAACCACCCGGTGCTTTTCCCACGTGCAGGAGTGTATACCCATTTTCACCACTTTACTCTTTCGCTCTGTTCTTGGGTTTCGCCACCACAGTGCAAAGTTTTACCTCCATCGCGATAAGTCACAGAAGTTACAGAAAAGCAGCATGATCACGGGGAAAAAAAGGATATATACCCGTTTAACCCACTCGAAAATACCGCGAAACGTTCCGTTGGACGCTCCATATTTGTTTCTTTTTTCGCGTTGTCCCTGCGCCTTCTCTGCTGGCGTTTGGCAAGTGTGCGGGACAACTTATAATTGCGCTTAAAACTTTGTCACAATCACACAGCCGAGGGCCCAACAGTGAAAGCAGCACTAAACAAAACAAGCGCAAGTAAACAAAAAACCGTAAACAGTATATACATCCGCAGCATGGGGAACCATTTATTTTCTTTGCATCCCTGTTCTGTCACGAACCAGCAGCGAAAAATACAAATCAAACTATAAATCCAATGGTGGAAAATTAATTACGGCAAATGTAATAAAATCTGGCTGCAGCAAAACTTTACCTTTTGCCCAAGTGCTGAATAAACAACTGTTACGTTGTGTGTGTGTTTTTTGTGTAAGAAAATGCACTCAAAATCTGTGCCATTTCTGTGCAACCCGAAAAAAAAACTCTTGTCCTTCATGACAGCAAGACAAGCTAAATGATGTGAACGTTTAGCTTCCTGCCACAGCTCCAGAAAAGGGAAGAAAGTTCTTGTTCTTGGTGAACCAGGCGAAGAAATACACGTCAAAAATAATTCCAATCCCAGATAAGATTGCACTATTACACGCACGCCTGACACGATTATGGTAAAAGGCAGCGGAAGAAGAGAAAACTTCATGTTAACCTAATTTTTTCACCTTTTACGAACTTTGACTTCTTTTCGCCTAACTTTGCCACTACCCGATGGCAGCAGACAACCTCCCTTTAAAGAAAGCTTGTGCCAACGCACACACACATTTCTTGTGTCCTTGCGAACGAACAAAGACCAACAAAGACCTAGGGAAACTGCATGTGAGTTTTCACTGCCGACCTCTCGTTCCCCCCGTTTGCTATCGGGTCCCAAGAATGTTCCTTTAATTGACTGAACTTTATGGCTTTCGTTTTATGGCGGCGCAAAACCCCAAAAGCGTAACACACGGGACAGACGGAAAACCCCGGGGCAAATAAACAGCGGAAACCGAGAATGGTTCGTTCAACAAACTTTTCATTAGTTTAAGCTTTCCGGTGCTGTGGGATGGAGTGAAGGAAGGGAAGAAACTTGCGGGGAAGCAAGACGAAGCAACAAAGGCAGTATCGAACAAGCATGGTTGTTTGAAGTCGATAACGAAAGTATCGATTTGTAACAATTTAAGGGAAGCTGTTTTTTTCTTCTGCAATCTGTTCTTTCGGTTGATTACGTTTCAAATGGAGCATAAAAATCTTTGAAAATTCATAAAAAATATGAAATAATATGTAATTTAGTATTTAAAGAGAGAAAACAAGACATTAAAAACGAAATAACACGCAAAATTCATACCCAAAAAAATACCAACAAATAAAAGTGTAAAATCAACATAAACAAAAGAATTGAAAAAGAGACAATTGGTCGAGAAAAATCAACAAAAATGAATAAAAACAAATGAAATAAATAAATAAGAGTTTAATACATAATACATAACGAACAATTCTACAAAAATGAAACAAAAAACATAACAAAAGAATACAAAAAACATGAAAATGAAAACAAAAAAAAATTATAAACCCAACACAAACATCTTAGCAATTCTTAATTGTTCCATAGACAAAGAAGAATATAGACTACTCAATAAATAAGGAAAAAAAAATAAAACAAATCTTTAAAGCATGTAAATCCATATATAATCAATATACTAATCGATGTTAACATAAAAATTTATTCAAAAACAAAAAAATAAAATATACAAGAAAACTATACAAATGAAAATCTTTCAAACACATAAATACAATTAAATGAATTAAAAACTAAAATTGAAAACATGTAAATAAAATTTAAAAAATAAGGATAAGAAAATGAAAATAAAAAAGTAATTGTTTCATTAATAAAAAAAATCACATAAAGATCAGACAAAAACAATACAATGCAAAAGTACATTCTGCAATTTAAAATGGAAAAGGAAACAATATTCAAATCAAATAAAGTAGAAAAATAGCTTCCAGGAAATGCAGTTAATACAATATAACTGATGAATAAATGTTAGACATGACTAAAAGACCAAACAGCAAAAAGCAAATCAACCATTTATATATGAGATAAATAAAAAATTCCACATTTCAACAAAATTGTGATTCGAAAAACAACTTAAATAACAAACACAACCATACCCAAACACACAACATGTTCGTACAAAATGTGTTTGTAGTAGGGTTTTATAGTTTCTGACTCGATTTCAGCCACTAACCACCATCGGGTTAGAGATATGGATAATGAAAACTTCCGCACCGAAAACAATAAAAACAAAACCGAAATTCATTAGCATAAATTTAATGCCATTTACGCAGCAGAGAGAGAGAGAGAGAATGTAGATTTTTATGGATTCAGAAACCGTTTCGTTCGTAACGAAAACGCAAAAACAAGGGCAACGTTTGATTTGATTTGACGTTTTGGTTAAATAAAATCCACAACGTTCCGGTGTAAATGTGATGCCATGCCAAACATTGTAATACGCACGTGATAACACGAATTAAATATTTGTCGAAGCCGACCATTACCGACTGCTACCGGGAACCACCGACCACCTAAAGGGGCATGTGCCATAAATCAAGAATTAACGATAGGGACGAGAGCCAATGAGCCGTGAGCGCGCGTTCTAATATGATTTTCTGTGCGTTTTTTCTCCTTTCCTTTGCTTCTTTACTTTACACGTTTCTGCTCTAGCCTTAAACAACCTTCACGCCTTTCCGACACGCTTCATTTACGATCTTTGCGCCAATCGGCCAACCTACGGCAAGAGTGAAAAGCTTCGAGTGGAAAAGGGCGAACGCGAACTTGAAATTGAATCTAGGCGCGTCCCGGCCATTTGGGGATGGAAAATTGGCACGCACCGAACAAAAAAAAATCTAACGCACGCAATCTTACCACCGAGTGAGTGAACCACCGCCAGAGGAAAAACACCCGGTGGTAGGCAAGTGTGTGAAAATGCCACTGAAAAATGGGAAAAATCTGGTACACGCAACCCTTAACCAAAACAAAAAGGGATTTTGGTGGGAAATTTTTCCAACACTTGCTGCCCCAAAATTCCCGCGAGACTTACACACACACACACCAATGCGCTGCGTGTTGTGTCCGCTCGGAAAATTCGGCCTATTTGTCCAGTAGTTTTGATTTATCATTAAACATAGAGGATACTTTTCTTCATCAACCGACCCTTGTTCTTTAACCACCAAAATGTTACACTTGACGTGAAATATTGATTCACTAATTTGCTGTGTACAGCGCAACCGGTAGCGAGGAAAAATGAATTTCCCTCTTCTCTTGCGCTTGGACGAACACTTTTTCCAACGCTTTTCGTGCCTTTGTTGGGGGGGGGGATAAACCACGCGAATGAGATTTTGCAACCGACAGCAAGAAGAAAAATCTAATTTTCCAGTCATGCTCATGTTCTTTATGCTGGGGCAAAAGTTTTCCATCGCCACAATCATGTTATCTTCTCTCCATCGCACAACGCACGCACGCACGCCGCACATACTATCTCCCCATAGCCGACATGGTTGTGAAAAACATGATGAAGGCTTTTCCGATTTTTGCCCCCGTCCCCGTTGTGCCCATAGTCGGAACGTTTGGCCGCGTGTTTAGGTGGGGTGGTGCGCGTATGTATTTTGCATGTAAATTTTTCCCACCGACAGACACATTTTGGCCGTACGGATTTTTCCCGGCGTGTAAACGAGCGCACATGTGAAATTCCTATCCAGCAGGGATCGGTTGGTGAAGTGCTCTGTGCGCGCGCTGACCAATTAAGCGTGAAAAACGCACGCAAAAGAAACGGTGGGGGAAAACAGAGAGCGAGAAGAAGAATTTGACACTCATTTAACGCGGTCAGTAGTAGTGATGGGCGAAATTCCGATTTGATCGGAATCGATTCCGGAGCGCTCCGAATTTTGCGGAATCGATTCCGAACAGTAGGTCCGGATCCGGGATCCCCTTGCAAAATGTGTTTAACTGGTTCTTTCCAAGTACGCGAGCGGGGGGGGGGGGGGGGGCCTCCGAGCCA
>KZ061975.1:137940-155959 GCA_002091835.1 Anopheles maculatus
GGCATTCCATAGCTCACATCGTCGCTGGTCGTCGCTCGTAAAACGTACATAGTTCAGACGGATAGTCGTATCACAAAACGATTCTAGGCACTAGAATCCCACCCAACTATCAAACCCATCCAATGTCAACGAAATCGGTTCCGATTCGAACGAGGAACGTAGTATTTGTACTGTGCTACCTTTAATATTTTAACGACCTCTTCTCTTCTCGCCTTATACGTGGGCGATTTCGATCGAAAGACCGCACGTTTTTGTGTGGTTGAGAGAATGAAACATTTCTCATTAACTGGCGGTGAGACCATCGTTGTGGTTTTTAATATTTTTTAGCATCATTACGAACGCAAAGTTTTAATTTATGTCTGTCCTCCGGTTATTGCTAGCCACGCACACATAGCAAAGCGGTAAATTATTGATTCACCATTAAAACGAATAGAATATGCAGGAAAAAGCAAAGGAATTTGCATCGCTAATCAGCGACCTGAATCCGGTCGGATTGAAGTTTTTAATTGCTAGACCAAAATTTGTCTGCGAAGGTGGATTTTAGTGTACTATATTGATGCTTGCTAATATTGGCTGATATTTTGAGTCACCGAGCAAAAATTATTTGCTTATTTCTTCAATGTTCTTTAACAATTCTGGTGCCATTACCAGGGCACGGAACGCCAACCTTAGAAATCTCTCGTTGTAAATTCAAGTATCAAACTACTAAGAGTCATTAAACACAAAAAAAACTTCTAATTAAATATTAATTCTTGAAGACAAGAAACTAATGTTCTTATCAACAACGTGCAGTCATCGCTGTATTTATCGACTTTCTGACCCTTTTCGGCAGTCGTAACTTTCAGCGCGTACACACGAGGGAGTACAAATATAACCTCATTTATTTCGATCCCATCCATCCATTCCTAAGCACGGACGATTCTTCTCTTCACCGACAAAACTTCACACGGCAACGCAATGATTGAAGTTCGTTTGAGCAGCAATGACAGAAAAGGGAGAAGAAAAAAACATTCTCACACACACACAGTGTCGCTTGCGAACACAAATAGAATCCTAAATAAATTACAACCACCTTCATGCTACCTTTTGACATGCCAACCAGTACCAGCACCGGAAAGCGTTCCGTCACTCAATAGTCAAACGCAAGGACAAACCGACAAAACCGAGCAGGGGTCAAAATCGGAAACGTTTGGTTCGCTTTCCCCGAGCGGCGCGCGTATCATGCTTGAGTTGCCTTTTGCGGTCTTACTGCTAATATTAGAGGAGAGAGCGAGCGAGTGAACAAAAAAAAATGGTCAAAGCACACTTATTACCCCAAAGACCAGACACTCAATCTAGCCAGCTTGTCATCACAAGCGCGTCCTGAATTGGCCATTTTGTACCTACAACGACGTACAACCGAAAAAAAAACATCATCGTACGCGTACACGAAGACTTCTTGTGCGTGTATGTGGAGTGTGACCTCGATAGGAAACTAGTGGAAACGAAAACATATCCTTCGCGTGTGCTCCAAACAGATACAAACACACACAAAAAAACAAATTAAATACTATGCTGTCACTGGCAAAAACAGAACCGGCTGATCGTGCGTGCCCAAACCTTACCAAACCGGAAGCGCCAAGGATCAATTAATCAAAAAGCTTTACTCGTTTTTTCCTCGTTTTCCTTAACAAATCGCTGTGCATATCGACACATGTGTATGAGACACAACAACACAACTAGCCACAATTTGTTGGTGCTTTTGTTAAGGATCAAATCACAAGCGTACGCACGCAGGCAGGGAACCTTTGCTGTCCCGATCACCATCACCACCAGAGGCGAGGGAATTAATCAAACCGAAATCGAACCAAACATTGGAACGATTCTCGACGGTACCTGAAGTTGCGGTGGGAGTATATTTTTAGCCTGGTTATGTATCCTCAACCTTACGATTTTCGAAACAGAATATTTCACCTCTTACTTTACCCTACTACAAAAGTAAACCACATGACTTCCTACGTAAAACGCATTTTCACAGCAGGAAGCTCAAGGAGGCGTAGAGTATAGCGCGCCTATGGAGCAAAAACCCCGTGCACACTGACTCCACTGTTTTTATTTATTGGATCCAGTCACCGATATGTATTTCATTTCCTTTCGTTTGTCCTTTTTTCTGCCGGGTCCCTCGGTAAACCTGGCCGACCGGAAAGCACGCACCGGAACCGGAAACTCGTTTCGATCGGCCCACTAAAGCAGGTTCTCCTCCCTTCGACCGCACATGCACCGTTGGATATATATGTATATACATTATTACAACTCATTCATTCCAATCCAGTTTTTTGGCTGGTTGTCGGTGCTCACGCAATCGCGGTCCGCACGAAATATAAGGAGGACATCTCAATGGAGCCGCCCGGTTGTGGTTGTGAAGATTTGGGGTTTTTGTTTCTTCCCCTCTGCTAACAAGACACACCCCACGTAAGCAGCCCACAGTTGTTGGCATATTCCTTGTCAGATATTCTTCTTGATTAAGAAGCGAAGAGGACGAAGAAAAAAACTCCATCCTCCAATGTGTGCGGTGGTGTTCTAGTTGTGCGTACGGGAAATGGAGAATGGGCACGATATACGGCGCGATACGACCCGGCCACAAGACGTTCACCATTTCGACGGATGTGTCCTGCAGTAACGAGATATGAGCACCGACTTCCTGTTACTACGACGGTCCGTTACTACCGTGCCACGGCTAGTGAAGCGGATGATGGTTGAAGCTTTATCATTGAAGCTTCGCACACAGGACATCACAGGGAACTCGAAACACAATACACATACCTGCAAAAAGGAAAAGAGAAAAGAGAAAATGAGAAAAAATCCATTAACAAATCTAGATTCATTGCGCAACGGAACCGAGCGCTCGATAGAATAGTCCGTTGTCCTAGTTTTTTTTTTCTTCAAATGCATGTGCTGGAATTATCCTTATCCAGGACGCCGTTTGATGCGCCATCCTCTGATCTCGTGCTGTGGCGCTTTGTTTGTAGTTTTTGTAGCTTTTCTCCACCCGAGTACCCATGTAGAAGCCGTTTTTCATCACCATCTTTACAGACGGTACACAGAGGAAGAAAAAACACAAAATGGTGAACTAAAGCTCGCTAGCGAGCTCGCTCACCAGGAAAGTGGCCACGTGCAGCGAGAACGAAACAAGGTTTGTCAAGGATGAGTTAATACCTTGATTGTGTCCACAGAGCACAGTGGCAGGATATCCGGCCCAAGTGTGGAGCTTTTTCTTCAATGAAGTCTATTCACGGATTCACGAAGGCATCCACATCCACGCCCTCTTGTCATCACCAGTCAGTGCACACACACGCGCACGCGAAACAAATCAAATTTGTGTCAAATATCGTCATATTCGTTTCGCCAAACAACAATCGTGTCGATAGATCACACATCTGCACGCCCTGCATCGGGGCCACGAACGAACGAAACGAACTCAATCTCATTTTACATGTACAACGATTGGTATTCGCATTATCTACATGCGGGGAGCTGTGTCGAGGCGTCGATTGCAGCAATTCTCTGTCTCGCTTGGCATCAGTAGAAGCTCCATAAATCCGTCCTTTCATCGAATGCACATCTCGCCCAGACACAATGGTCGCGTACGTGCGAGAGGGTCCTGCAGTGTCCGGGACACCACCATTGCATGAACGAAATCGGATATCCTATTTTTATCCATCCACACACTCGCTATTGCAAAGGACATTCCACAGGACAGACACTCACACCCACCCTAAGGTGGAATGTTCCAACAACGGTGGCATCTATCAAATGGGAGGCGATAAGATGTGGCTTCTTTTCGTTTTACACACCTTTTTCGCAAAACCAAACTCCGTTCCACGGTTGAATCGGATTCGAAGCTTCCTATCACAAACTGCTGCCATTTGCAATGACACTGCGCATATGTGTGTGTGTGTCTCTCTCTTGGCAAGCATGAGTGGTACGCGAATGTTTAGCACGAATATATCGAATTTCCCACACGAACATGTACCATTTCTCCATAGGGAAAATGCTTGCTCGGACTCGGAAAATCGGGTTATCGGTTATCCTGCTTGCGTTTGTTTTTCCCCCATATTCTTGGTCTTCAAGAGACACAGAAAAAAAACCGGCAACCCATTGTCCTTGCATGCAGAACTTTCCTATCTATGCATACACACACACACACCTTTCATCAAATTCTCATTGTTTCATTTGCACGGGAATATTCAATTAAACCCTATTTCTTCTGTTTGCCATCTTCAACACATCTACTTTTATTTTCAGGCAGAAAAAAACGAAAAAAGACGTTCGGACAAGATGGCTTCCACCCGGCTAAACACAAGATGGGCAAACAGCTCTTCTCCTCTTCACACACACACAAACGAAAAAAAAAAGCAAAACGCAATCGAATTTTAATTTTATGAAGATTGAAGTCTCAACCTAGATCAAAAGTGGAACGCAGAAGATAAAACGAAGAACGATGTGTGACGTGTGTGACGAACGTTGGCCGGTAGAAACTCATTATGCTCAAACGATCGAAATCGAACGTGCTTGTGTCAACAATCCACTACAGCGTTTGCTCACACTTTTTTTTTTTGCTGTGCTCATCCTCACATCTCGGACAAGCTCGTACGGATTTCTTTGATGAAATGCATCAAACGGGTGGTTATGTTTATCGGCAAATCGGCACCGGCTGATCGAGCATGATACGTGTGTGTGTGTGTGTGTCTGTATCGGTTTCAATACCGACAGAACGAATGGATAAATGGTTGGCACACGTTCGCCCGTACTTTTATGTTTCTTTTTCCACTCAACTGACCACCATTTTGCTCTCGAGTGTCAGGTGTTTGGGAGGCTGCATTTGGTGTTTGGGTTGGGGCAAGCATTAAAAAATCAATCTATCTGACAATCGACGATGTGTATGTAAAAGTGGATGGCTGAGTATGTTTTATCTTATTTTTAAGTAAATTCTATAAGAAAATCAATATAATTGAACTCATTCTTTAACAAATAAGGTCTTAATTTTTACAACCATTAGCGACTTCAGTGGTGAGTCTACAGCGCCTGAATGTATGCAAACAGACATTTATTTGACATCGCTTTTAAATATGCGCTTTGTATTCCACTTGAAACATGAACCAATAATAAAAATATATAGTTGCATACATTCAGGCGCAAAACACCCAAACAGCGTATCGTAGTCGTAGCGATCGGTAATCAATGTTATTTAAAAATTGAAGTAGAAATTGCAATACAAAACAATACAAAACAAATGAATCAAAAGTATCATGGGATACTTTCGTAAAATTGACAAGTTTTTAACAATAAAAAAGGGCTAATATTTAATTAAACTTTCAATTAAAAATCAAATGCAAAATTCCATCGAAAACTGTTTCCCATTTCCCGTTCGCTTACTTTATCCCAGTGAAAACCGATTGGAAATATGTAAACTAATTTATTCAATTGCTTGAGAGGAAGCAAATCAATCACTGCTCCATAACAGACAGAGCAATACATTTATAACACTGTAAATATTCGTACACAAGAGAATGGAACCGATTTGGGAGCTAAAATGGCTTCTGGAAAATAGCAAATAAGCTGCACGATTAAACGAATGGAAATGATTTCAGGAAAATATACACCTTACATCCGGAATCAATAGCAGGCTTCTCAGGTTATATATTGTTATTTCGATAAACCGGAAAACCTTCCCGCTAGGCTACTATTAAAATTGATTTATGCCCACCAACACAACTTTCAAACATTTTAAGCCGCTTATCCTGCGATTGCGTGCTTTCATTATTGCGTTTGCCGAAATTCGGCACAATTTTCCAATGCCCACGTTCAACAAAGTTACTTCAAAAAATCAACCCAAAAACCTTCCCATTTCACTAGGAAGGCGTCAAGCGTCTGCTTCGGCCTTATCTTACACTCGAGGCTACGGGATGGTTTGAATGTTTTAAACACACTTCTGGCCGCCTAATTCACTGCTGGACAAGGAAGAACATGGCTTTTCGCTCTCGAAACTCGAATGGAAAGAAAGAAAAACGCTCAGCTTTTCACTCCGGTAACGGTTTGTAACATCGAACCCGCTGCTTTTGGTGGTGGTGCGCTTATGGCTCATTACGCTGATACGCGTGTATGCGACCGAATAAAGGACGCGGATGGATGATGATTGACGTGATTGAGTGGATTAACGCACGGCACGGGAACTGCGAAAAGGCCAGGGAAACGATAAATTTTATCACGGTCACGTCGGGCATGATAAGTTTTGGCAAACATTTGTCAACGAACGGCCACGCTCATTGGAAGGAGGAATATTTTGCTTTGGGAACAAAGCATTTTTGGTTCTCTCTTTACACTTGCTTGTATCGTTTTTCTATGCCTTTTGTTTGGTTTTCCTTGTTCCTTTGTTTTTTTGCCTATGTTTATTAGATCTGTTCTGTTTTATTGTATCAAGTTTTCATTCTTTTCTTCTATGTGACTCTGTTATTTGTTCTTTATACTTTATTGGCTTTCTTACTTGTTTTTTATGCTCTTCTTTTTCCTTTTTTCTACCGTTAGTTTTGTCTCCTGTTCATTTTGATCTTCATTTTTTGCTTTTTTGTTTACTTTTAACTTATTTAATACCTTTTTTTCTATTACTTTATAATTCTTCTGTGTTTTATTCCCCTTGTATTATATTACCATTCTGTTTTTTAGACTCTTTTACTTTTATCAATTTTTATGCGATGTGAAAATACCTTAAACGCATAACTTTACGCTTAAACTCCAACTTTCAAATTCATACCCATTTCGCTCATTTAACACGTCCACGAAAAGCACACAAATATACCCAACAGCGTTTTACTTTCGACCATCAGACCCACCCCCCACAGCAGTATCTTTTGAAGTACGCGTAAAATCCCGCCCTGCCCGTACCGATAGTTCTTAAGCTTCGAACACTATCGTGCGGTAAATTTTGTTCTTAAATAAAATCACCCACCAGGCGGGCGTGGCAAAAGATCCGACCCGACAATGTACTCGCGTGCCTTCCGGCTTTTTCCGACAGTCCCGAATTCAAAGTGCTACAAGCGAAGGACGAAGAAAAGCGCCTCTGTAATCATGTTACATGCAGCACTAACCATTCCGGGTAGATTAAGTTCACCTCTTTGCGCACTGGCGAACGAACCTTCTCCGGCAGTTACTCCACCCGGTTGCTTTATCGATATTCGTACGTTAAAATGAACGCCTGCCACGGTGGGGATTAGGATGGTGGCCCGGAAAAGAAACCCTACTACAGCTGCTACACTTCCGGAAGCGGAGACCCTCTCGCAAGGATTAGCACAAGCAGCTCCAACGAACGTCGAACCGGTCGAATCCGTTGATTCCCATTTCACACGATGCTTTGGCCGGGGGTTTTCCACCGATATCCTATTCCTTTTTTTCTTCTCCTGGAGGCCACTGTTGCGCGTCCATTCAACAAGAGAGGTTTTTTTGTTGTGGAACAGTTCGATCAGCAGTGAAATAAAAGGAGAAAGGAAAACCCTCGTTTCCACGTGCGTGCGTGTGAAATGGCGACCGATTGCATTTTCTCGTGTCTATTGAATTAAATGGGGAAACGTGTTTTCGCTGTGGAACTGGGGAGGCCCGAAAGTCCTTCTCGTAATTTTGCCACTAACAGCTTTGGTGCCCATTTAGAAGGGTTTTTTTTGTTGCGAAAATGAAGGCTTATTTAAAAGCATAAATAAATTTACACACCAAACTGTGAGCACTCGTATCTCGTTTTGCACGAAAATATAAAATGCTTTTATTGAAATGAACAAAAATATATTTAAAAACAAATATTTTTGACAGATAAAATTTTCACATTTACGTCAAATTAGTATCGAAAAACGTGTTCACCTCAAATCAAGGGTACCAAACATCGGGAGCCTATCTGATTGAACGTTTTCACCATAATTCTACTTATTGTATTATAATCCAACCAACGAAAAAACCTTTTCACCCTCAAAACTCTGGAAACCAGCAAAATGATCGATGTACCCTCGCTTCCACAAAACATGATCGATGGGCTTTAGCTTTTCACTGTTAACAAAATGGTCGTCAGATTTGATACAAAATCAACGGAGCGCGGGAGCCATAAGCCGCAAAGGACAAACCCAACCCGGGATGTAAGATTTCTTTACGCATCTAAACCGTCGCTTCGTTTATACCGTTTTTGATTGAAACATAATCTTTTAGCGGCGGCCGGGCTGTCAGAAACAGTATTCATACCTGTCTCCGGCGTACCCCGTGTCCTACGTGTGTCGCACGCTTTACGTAATTGCCAAATAATGATATAGGCAATTAGCTGCCACCAATGCTGTCCCGGCGGTGTTCGCGAATTCACGAACCGATCCGACACGAAAGCAAAACCACAACGTTCGTCGTGTACGGCGCGTGGCCAAGCGTGAAAGACGACATTCATTGTGATTAAATGGTTCGAGGCACCGAGGTTCCGGACATTGTGGACGAGGCGGCGGGGCAAATAATCGACTTCGGAACGAGCGGTGGAAGTTGTGGACATCTTAGGCCAGGTCGGGCCAAGTTCGAGAGAAAGACGACAAAACAGGGCCTTTTTTCTTTCCTTGGAACACGTACTACCGCCGATAATTTGACACAGTTTCTTTGTGTGGAGTTGAAAATGGACGAAAAAGAAATATCTTCTAAGAAATTTTCTTATTTTTGTGCCACATTTACGAAAGAAACGGAAGACGATATGAAGTCTTAATGCGTTATGTAAGTAAGGACTTCCTTCTCCAGTGTAATGTTTTCCGTGTTCCTTATTAGAATTTCTAGCAAAATGAGCAAGAGGACCTTCGAATTCTTGAAAAGAATAAGCCCTTTAAAGGTAAACGAAGGGTGGTTCTGGCGAGAAGGAGGTCTAATGAAATTCACCGTGACAACAAATTAACGCCAACAATCAATCCCATCCCACCAAACGGCTGGCAAACGTTCGGTCTCGGTGGTCACATATTCAAATTTATTGTTTCTACGTCCGCGAAACTGTCGTAGCATATAGCCCATTTACTTGAACGTCCGACATGCCTAAATACCACAAACCGGCCACCTTTTCCCACACATCGATCGATCGTAACCGTTGAGGTGAAGTGAACCGTAACACCCGTCAATTTCAGCGTTTCCAGAACCGTGGTGATAGTCAACGTAACTTCAACCCCGAATGCTCAGACCAAACCAAGCGCAAGAAAATTGGTATGTCGCGCTAGTTACTCTTCACACTACTACTACCCACCTGTGTTTGTGTGGCAAGTCGAGAAGGAAGTTAATTGCATCGCTGGACGAACGCTCGGTGATGCTGTACCTAAGCGCAACACACAACCCTGTCCAGGAAGTTACAAAAGCCGAAGGTGGTGAGGTGCATCTTCTCGGACTGGGCACACCAGACAAAACCATTACAAGTGATGCGGTTCCTTAGCACCAACAAACACCAGAACCGTCGTCGTCGTCGTCGTCTGTACAGGTTTGGTTTGTACGCTTCTTCCGGTTTCCGGACGGTTGAGACCACAATTTTCCCAAACCTGACACACATACACACACTGACCGAGTGTTCCGTGTGTGGTTACGTCTATTTGTTTGTACATTGCTTGATGGGAGGTCTAGAAATTGGTTTTACTCGGACATGAACGGCATCTCAAAGAGAATCCGTGTGACACCGGCGCACAATGCACGTGACATTGTAACACGATCCAGAGCTTGAATGATGAGAATGAATGATACGAATAAATACAGTGTTCGATTTAAGGATATAGATCCTGATTGACACATTTGATTCAACTGGCAAACCTCAGCGTCTAGACATTTTATATAAATTATTAGTAAACAGAAGTCTATTTCAACAAACTGTACTATGTAGTTTGCAAATAAATTCTGGATAATCAATTCTAGAATGATTTAATAATCTTGGTTGGATTCGTTATAGCATTAAAGTTAATATTTATAGCAAGCTCCTTAAATTATACCAACTGTACACATTCATAAGATAACAACTCATCCAAACTGTTGCCTTTCACATCACTCATATCACAATGCACTTCAAAAAAAAACCCCATCAACTGCGGCCATACACCATCGCATATCGAGTCAGGTTTCATTTTGCCATCCGGACGACGCCCTCGTATCGAACCGATCATTACCTTCGCCGTTGGGCCGTTGTCTGCAACGATTAGTCTCACTGCAAGGCACCATTAGCAGCTAAAACACTCCATTTCCAACGCCGCAAACTTTCACTCACACACTCTGCGTGCTCTGTACTGCTTTCCTTGCTTTATGGCACACAAAAATACGATCGCCCGATCCGTCCACAACTCTCGAGAGACACACATTCCACAAGATTTAACAAAACCAATTAATCCGCTATATAATGATAAGACCACTGGTGTCTGGAGTGGAAAGGGCAAGGACTTCTCCTCCGCTTCTTCTCGTTGAGGGGGGACAGCGCGAAATAGGCGCGGACGAGGCAGCTTAATCTAGCGTTTCTAATTATGCGATATACACACACACAGAAGAATGGTGCTTCCACGTTGGAAGATGGTTTTAATTACAGGGTATGCGCGACTGCCATCTAGAGATAGTATTTCCACGGAAGTAATATGAACCAAAGATTCTTTTGCTCAGCAGGTGCAATCTAACGCATCCTTTGCTTGGAACAGACATGCACAGCTCAAAGGAAAGCGAATATTAACCCTGTCGATCCAAGAAGGAAAAACTCTTGGAATCCGGATTCATTTGGGACATTCAAATAAATCTACCCAAAGTCAGCACAGTCTGGTGAGCTCACCCACCATTTGTACATAGAGAAATGTACACACATTGCACATCAAATAAGCTTCCGATAACATTGGAACATTCTTGAAGGCGTACGGTGAGGATTTCTCCGCAACTGTAACATTTTGAGATGGATATTACCATTGCCCAAGATCCATAGCTATGGATCCAACTTCAAGATCAATCTATACAGCCGTCAGCAAACGCGTTACTTCGATTGTGTTTACTTTAGGGACTCAAAAAATACTTCCAAGAGTCGAGGTCGGGAGTCCACCGCACTCGATACAAAAACATGCACTTACACTCTGGAGCTTCAACGGAAGCAAAAAGAAATGTCCCCAAGAGACAGAAAAAAGGGGTAACGCACCTAGCGATGTGTGAGATTTATGCTGAGCGTCGGTGTCACTCTGTTGCTTTCGGCAAATATTTGCCCTACCGGCAGGGGGGAAGGGCACACCAAAGGCCAGCATTAACCCGAAACCGGTGAAGTTCGCACACGGAGTGAAAGAGTAAACACACCACGACAATAGACGACCCATCCGACCGCGCAGCTCGCACACACGCTGCTACCGGTGTTGATGGTGTTGACTTCGTTTAATGGTTGGTGGTTCTCTCCAAACCATCCGCCCGCACAAACTGCTGCCCACTGTTGACGATGGAACGCCAGTAGCAACAACACGCACAGCAAACAGAACACGGACACCGAGGACACACGATAATCTAATCCGCCTCTCAGGTCCATTGTGAAGCGGGACACAGGATTTTAGCACAAGGGCGTTTTTGTGACCAGTGAGGCGAACCACCGCACGTTTGACAACCGATCCGGATCAAAGGATCGAACGGGTCAAAGGGAATGCTTTGATCCATTTTTGGGGAGAGTATTGCTGAGAGAGAGAAAAAAGGGATTCCTCGAATATCTTGACATCCACTGTTACGGATCGGTACATGTTACACAAACAAATCTGCCCCTTATTTTGGGTCCACTTGGTACGAAGGAAACGAATGCAACATCTTTATTTTTTGGTTAAAATCGAGAAGGTTTACGGTAGGTTAACTTATTGCTTCTGACGAGTTTGGACACAGCTGACCAAACAACCTGATGACATTCAAACTCTGCTCAATGGGCAAACAGAAAGAACTAAGACAACTCCGGTGATTACCAACGAACATTATCCAACGAACGAACTTTAGAGAGTTGCCCACAAAGACTTCATTCTTCAATAACCACACACCGAATTCCGAAACAGTGTAGCATCGGCAGAAATGTCTGGTCAAACAACTGCCGACCGAACTATAAAATATCCATCGCGTCTTGTTTCGAGAACAGGTTCGTCTAAGTCTTCCTGCAAAGCGTGAGCATCACGATAACACCGATGAACCGGAACCTATACGTCCCGAAACTCTACACGTTCAAACGCATTAACCTTGAACGAACGAAACCTTCCGGCTTATCCAATGTTCCACCGGTTTCCGAATGGAACGATGATGGAATGATGGCTGCGTGACCGGCCCCAACAATTTCTACTCGGAACGGCACACATCACCGTGCTCCTTTGCTCCACTGCCTGACATTATCTGGTCGTGTATTTTTTGCCGGGTCTGTGCATCGACAACAGGATACCTGTTTCGGCCATCTAAAGCGCTGATTCATCTCGCATAATTTGCTAAAAACGTAACCCGCTGTAGGTGCCTCGGTGTAGGCATGGACAGTGTACATTAGATCGTCTTTTTGCCGGATCATGATATTCGGGGGTGCCGGCCTTTTGCAACCCGTAGACGCCGTACCGGATCAACTGGAAGGTTCTAATTCTTTTTTAATCAGTTTTCAACACATACGAGAACGACTGGATGGCTGATGATGCTAAATCTAATCACTAGCAATAGCCAATCATTTTAAAATTTCTCACACTTGCTGGAGGGTGTGTGAGGAACAAAAAAAAAACCTCCACCGAGTAGCCATTTTGAAATAAAGTTTTCTCGTGCTCCTAAACATCAGTAGCCCGAAGGTAGAATTTGTCCCAAACAAAGATTCTAACAACTAAAAAAGAAGCTTCCAGCAGCAGAGCACCGTCTAATGCAATAAAGAGAGCACCACACGAATAGAGATTGCCCACCACGGTAGAGTGTTTGGCAAACAAAACCGTTCACAAATTCAAATCCTCATTCGGAACTAGCGTTTGGAGAAGCCATCCTTATAGCCGGAAGCAAAACTAGACCAGAAAAAGACGGATTGTGACATACACATACACAGCTGAAAGGCTTTGCTTCAGGTGAAATTGAGGTTTTCTCTAGCAAAGGAAGAGAAATGCAAAATTCCGGAGTAGAATAAGCGCCACAAATGGCTGTCCTTCTGGAAGCGACCGGGAGGATGACTTGAGTGTGATGTCATTGCAGAAGCTATTGAATTTGAATTTAAGTTTTGCCATTGCTTCCATACATCGCTACGAGGTATCTTGCGTAGAGGCAACCAATTTATCGTTTGAGCAAAATCTAGACGACTCGAATATTTCGGGTAACACGAAGTCACAGAGTTGAAGGAGAAGTCATAGGCTAAGAAAAGACACCTGGAGCGTTCTCCACTTTTCGGTCAAGTTGAATAAGGTTAACAAAACGATCTCTTGCTAGTTTGAAGCACGACATACATTCGTTGGGCGAGGCCTCATGTCTCTAGCATCGACATAGCCGCATTTGATCTAAATTTGATTGTTAGGCCTTGTTTTATGCAAAATATAAAGACACTAAATCGAGCAGCAATACAAAAAAATATCTTCCAAACCCGAAGCATCCCTCCTGTTTGCCTAATGTTCTACATTAAATTACACCTGTCGCTCGATTACCTCAACACTAACATTTCTCACGCCACGCTGGCTCGTGCTGCCGAGGTAATTAATCCAATGGTCCGGTAAACTGTAAAAACACACACAACCTCAAACAAATCACACCACCGACCTAAACCTCAGCTGCTCCTATGCTGGCTGGAGCTACAAACAAATGACAGCGAAAAACCACGAAACCCACCACAACCTCTCACCAGCACTTTCCCGTTTGTTTCTGCGGAAAGGCTTCGTCGTACAGCTTCATCGATGTCTTTCGCGCCCCGGTGCTAAATGGACAACTAAACAAACTACGGTCTCCTATCCCGTTCTGCTCTCTCGCCGCATAATGGCGTCGAATGGCAGCGATCCGACTTCCCAGCCACATCACTTGAAGGTGGCGCATGAGCAAACAAGTGATTAAATCAATTATCGCCACCAAACGCTGTGTGCGGGGATGCGTACTCGGTAATCGATACCGCTTTTTCCGACTGGAAAGATTGGTTGGTTTTCGAAAAATGGTGTGTATGGTGGGAAAGGTACCGGGTGTTGATATTGACACTAGGTGGTGGTGGTGAGCTGCAAGCTTAATTGACAACTAGACCGGAAAAAATGTAACGGTACAAGGGTAGTGCAATCACCTGTAATCGAAATTAATTTCGCGACAAATATTATGGAATCGAAATGTAGTGCGATAATTTTGAGCAAATATTGGAAGAACTTCTGGTGCATGTCTTTAAAAAGTCTTTAGAAACATTAAAATAACCAAAAAGAACTGTCAGTAAAGCATTCTCCTGTAACAACTCATGCCTTCAATACTTGACAGAGCCTCCTGTACTTTGGACTGATGTGACGACTAATGGAACTAATGGAACTCACTGGAACAACATTACTAGCCATAATTATGGCTTTTCATGGCAGTACTCTAAGAAGAGAGAAAAAGACCCAACAATAAACTAATAAACTGTTGAAAGTTTCCAAA
The DNA here is from genome assembly GCA_002091835.1 of Anopheles maculatus. Taxonomy (NCBI): domain Eukaryota; kingdom Metazoa; phylum Arthropoda; class Insecta; order Diptera; family Culicidae; genus Anopheles; species Anopheles maculatus. The sequence continues at coordinate 152,542 of KZ061975.1, forward strand.
GACTCGACGCTCTGTTGAGATCTTAACACAACCATCGCAAGACCGTCAAGGCAATGTGTTGCCTAATAGCTCAAGAATAGCATAAAGAGCACAAGAGAGATTATGAACATTATTGCAATTGTGGTTACACAGCTTGCGGATACAACTAAGTACAATTAGAAACGATTTGAGCGTTTCTTCATCTCATTTGAAGCTGCTTAAAGAATTTAATGTCCTCTTCTCAAAAAATCACCTCAATACTGACATATCTATAAGAGCATCTAGAAGCCTCTTCTTTATGAAGCCCAACATACTGTGTCTAAACCTAGGACTCCTGTCACACAAAAACAAAGGAAAACGATCTATTCTCGTTAACAACTATTCGCACAGTGAACAAAAACCCACAAAGTCCATTACGCGTAACTGTCATCGCGTAAAGTCGTTCCGTTTAATGGAACCCCGGGAATCGGTGAGCTTTTCCTCGGTTCAGTTCCAGTACTTCGACTAAATCACGCGACTAATGTTCAACCCGCCAGTGCCGTCACCAAAGCGAAGATAACAGGACACCCCGTTTAATCCGGGCTCGTCGATGTACCACATCTATGGGCCGCACACACATGCCACCGTACTCTGACAGTAGGTGTAATAAAAACTTATACCCGCAAGATGGCACAGCCGTAACCATTTACAACTATCGCGATATTATTTTGTTCCATCGGTGCAGGATATTATCGGGCACAGTTGGGATTGGAGAAGCAGCCAACGAGGACTGACGAGTTTTGCTGATGTTAATGAATCGTGAGTAAAGTGTTGTCCAGCCTGCACTCTCGCCAGTAATGGTTTTCCTCTGTTTGCCCACTGCCCGATGACCACACCAGACCCTATTCCAGGCCCTCATCAATAGACCACCAATGTTGCGGCACCCATTCCAACTACACGGAACACTCCCATAACGGTGATATCGTGAGTACACATCGGCAGATGTAGAGCAGTAACTGATTGTAGTTCCCCCGATTAAAACAGCGATAGGATTGCTGATCCCTTGTTTTATATGTCTAACCCCCTAGCCTTAGCAGCTCCTGTCAGATTTATGCAGAAAAGAAACATCATCACCGTCGCTACCTACTGCTTGCTTATCGCTTGGTCACAATTTCATTCACCCTCATGCACTTCATTAAACGTCGCTTCCAATGGATGTTTTGCCATTGATCCGTGTAACTTATCAATCAATAAGGTGTACACAGCCCTGTTCCATTACCCATTCGGACACTCTTCCAATTATCGCTTATCGTTAAAAGCTACCCATTATCCGAACGTGCCCGAACAGCAACTATCTGACCGGCCCATTTTAAACCTGACCATCGATGAAAACATGCCTCCACCTATACGGTGGACAGTGTAAAGAACCACACCGCTTGTAGCTGGCTGGAACTTTTCAATTATTTTCTACACCCAACGAAGCCTACCTGCTGCACCGAGTGCACTAAATTGACGTACATACCAGCGCGCTACACCGCACGATATAGCACACCGAGTAATTACGACCCTCTTTGCGATCTATCCCTCAGCAGCGAGCCCTCCTGAAGAACCAGTCCAGAGGACGAGCTCATGACGAGCGGTATTCAAACGATTAGACCACCATTAGAATAAACGTGCAAAAAAAAAGACACACAAACACAAGCAAGCAAATGCTTCCCTGGATAACAGAGCAGAAGTCGAAGAAATCCCAAAAAAGACCGGTTACCGGTATAAACTAGGTCAAACAACTTATGCATAGCTCCCCTTCGCTGCAGGAGGCACACAAAGAAGAAGCTTTAAACTTGTGAATTAAAAAGAAAAAGATATCACACAACTGGAGCTTTAAGTTGCTGTGTGCGTCGCACGTCATATATGGAGTGCAAGAATGTTCCGGGAAGAAGAGTTTGAAGAGACATTCTCGGAACGAATATCAAACTTTCAAGGTTCCATCAACGACGAACAACTTATTGAAGCGTTAATATCTGCATGTGATGCGGCGATGCCTAGGATACGTATTTCGCGACAGGTGCGTAAGAGAGTGTACTGGTGGACGGAAGAAATTGCGCAGCTTAGACGAAACTGTGTCCGTGCAAACAGAGACTTGCAAAGATCTTACGGAATGGATCATCACGAGAGATGCTTGCTCGAATTTCGTGAGGCCCGCAACAGTCTCAAACGGCAAATACGCTTCACGAAAAAACAGTTGTTCAATGAAATATTAGAGCTTGCAGATTCGTCACCCTTCGGACTGGTTTATCAAGTGCTGATGAAATTCCTTAATGGCAGTCGCACTCCTCAGGAAACATGTCCATTGCGCTTAAGAGAAATCGTAAACTCTCTCTTCCCAAATCACCCAGCGATAATTTGGCCTTCAATTGACAGTCAAGAACAACAGAGCTCCAACCAAATAAGGAACGTTACAAACGAAGAGGTGCAGGCTCTAGCAGAAAGACTTAAACCAAAGAAAGCCCCCGGTCCAGATGGCATTCCAAATGTCGCACTAGCGGCAGCTTTTAAGCTTAAGCCAGATGTGTTTAGAGACGTTTATCAGCATTGTCTCAATAACGGTATTTTCCCAGAACCTTGGAAGCGTCAGCGGCTTGTTTTAATTCCGAAACCGGGAAAACCTCCGGGGGAGCCAGGTTCCATGAGACCCATCTGCATGATAGACGGTCCTGGCAAGGGTTTAGAAAAGGTCATCCTCAACCGTCTTGCAGATCACATCGAGGAAAATAATTGCCTTTCAGAGCGGCAGTTTGGCTTTAGACGAGGACGCTCTACGACGGATGCTATCCTAACCGTCATAAATCTGGCCACCCCAGCACGTAACCGTTATAGGCAAAGTGGAAGATTTTGTGCAATCGTATCCCTGGATGTGAAAAACGCATTCAACAACGCAAGCTGGCTGGCGATTGCTAGAGCATTACAGCGCTCCAGAGTTCCAACGTATCTCTACAACATCATCGGGAACTACTTCCATAATCGTATTTTGGAATACGACACCTCGGCGGGCATCGAACGCAGAGTCGTAACAGCAGGAGTGCCGCAGGGCTCAGTCATCGGACCCACATTGTGGAATCTGATGTACGACGAAGTACTCCGTTTGGAACTGCCTCACGGTGCAACAGCAGTGGGATTTGCGGACGACCTGGTGCTAACGGTAGAAGGTTCTACTATCACTTCAGTCGAGACTACTATCGAGCAGACTATCGGCATCGTTGAACGGTGGATGCATAGTGTCCGTCTTGAGCTAGCTCATGGCAAAACAGAGTATATCCTGGTGAGCTCACATCGTTCGAGGCAGGTAAGCAGTTTTCGTGTTGGAAATGTGGAAATTAACGCGAAACAGACGCTTAAGTACCTCGGCGTCATTATCGATGATCGCTTAAGCTGCGTACCACATCTTTCACATGTAGTGGAG
>KZ061975.1:170027-186996 GCA_002091835.1 Anopheles maculatus
GCTGGTCGCAAGATGCCGGTCAAAACAAAACCCCCTCGTGTCATTCACCACTCTCCCCCTCCCCCCCCCGAAGACTGGGAGCAAAAACACCTTCATACCCAGCTGGCAGTCCAAACAGTTGCCAACCACGAAGGTGCGGGACACAAAACTGCAATCCCTCAAGAACCCGTTCCCAGACACTGCAGCGGTACGAGTCCGGCGTATTAAACGAGGGGTTTGTGTGTGTGTGTTTGAGGCTTGGAGACGTAATTTACTCATCAGCAAACAAAATAAATAAACGCAAACGACGAGTGCAGAATTCAATTTAAATTATTTTAACATCATCTTCGCTTTTCTCTCACACGTCTAAACGCGTCCGAGACAAGATCGGGCCCCGTAGGTTGACGGAACGATCTCCGCTCGGTTTAAAGCTGCACCGTGCAAAATGCCGATGGTCGTCTTATTCGGTTTGCCGCATTGCAAGCATTACCTACACCCGTTTCTTCCCCTTCAGCCGATGCACCGCATCAAGAACACTACGATGTAGAGTAAAAGCGGTACAATCCACAGCATCCACATACTGAGTCACATTTGACAGTTACTAATTTATGCCTCCATTTTGTGACACCCTCTTACCCGCTCCTGTGGGGCTGATGACTGACCAAGCAAGCAAGCAAAATCTACGGCAGCGTAAGGAAAACCAAATTCAACTCTACAGCTGCGCAATCCGCAAGGATCGAATCAAGTAGACAAGTCGTGCAGCAGCAGGCCTCCTTACCCACGAGAAGACATTGGACGCGGAACAACAAACAACACAGAGCGCTTTGCTTGGTGCACAGATTGATAGACGTGAGTCTTTCCACCGTGGTACACGAGGAAGCGTAATGCCTTCGAATCCCTCATTAACTTGAAACCACTGCTGCTTCTCGCACACGACGACCAATGTCTCGTGTCCAATGTTTGGGTGGCGGTCATTACTGATTACGGGTATGGGTGTCGCGAGAAGTTGACGAGTTTTCCCATTTGTTAATCCACCAGGAATTTTGCATCCACGAGGATGCTGCACTACACTTTCCTTCTCGCTTTAATTTCGTGCTAGTTGTTCGTGTCGTATTATTATTTGAAGGTTAGGTGCACACTTGGCTTGAAGCTGCATTAACTAACAAAACCTGTCAGATGGTACACGGCCGTCAAAGAAAACAGCGAAACCCTTTTTCGAGCAGCGATGCAACTTCGCATCCATCCGGACATCGGCGAAGCAAAAGGGTAATGTTATTCTACGTGCCACACACACAGCGAGACCGCCAGCATTCTCGTCAACACTACGCATTTCCTTTCGCAAAATGTGGATGCACTTGGGGCTGATGACTGACCAAGCAAGCAAGCAAAATCTACGGCAGCGTAAGGAAAACCAAATTCAACTCTACAGCTGCGCAATCCGCAAGGATCGAATCAAGTAGACAAGTCGTGCAGCAGCAGGCCTCCTTACCCACGAGAAGACATTGGACGCGGAACAACAAACAACACAGAGCGCTTTGCTTGGTGCACAGATTGATAGACGTGAGTCTTTCCACCGTGGTACACGAGGAAGCGTAATGCCTTCGAATCCCTCATTAACTTGAAACCACTGCTGCTTCTCGCACACGACGACCAATGTCTCGTGTCCAATGTTTGGGTGGCGGTCATTACTGATTACGGGTATGGGTGTCGCGAGAAGTTGACGAGTTTTCCCATTTGTTAATCCACCAGGAATTTTGCATCCACGAGGATGCTGCACTACACTTTCCTTCTCGCTTTAATTTCGTGCTAGTTGTTCGTGTCGTATTATTATTTGAAGGTTAGGTGCACACTTGGCTTGAAGCTGCATTAACTAACAAAACCTGTCAGATGGTACACGACCGTCAAAGAAAACAGCGAAACCCTTTTTCGAGCAGCGATGCAACTTCGCATCCATCCGGACATCGACGAAGCAAAACGGTAATGTTATTCTTCGTGCCACACACAGCGAGACCGCCAGCATTCTCGTCAACACTACGCATTTCCTTTCGCAAAATGTGGATGCACTTGAGCGGGACGACAAAATGCTGGCATACAATCGGTGATGCATTTGCGTTTTGCAAAACATCACCCAAAATGACGGAACAACATTCAGAGCACGAGAAAGTGATGGCGAAAGTAAAATACAAACATGTCGAAACATGTCGGTTAACTTAAGGTTCTATTTCCACGCTAATGCTTTGAGAACTAAAGTTAAAAAACTGTTTCTTGATATAAAGAATAAGATCATGAAATCAAATCAGCAGTACCAATCTGAACAACTGAATGAGGTCATGTATTAATACACGATTGCGAAGTCAGACCAATAAATCTGTCTGAACCGAATACTTCAAAACACTTTACTGATATTACTATTATTTGCACCGTCTAAACTCAATGTGACATCAAACCGTCTTGTGTCCTTCACAAAAAAAACACTCAACTCTTCGAATATATAGAAAGTAGAACACTCCTTTCTAAAGTCACAAAACTTGCGTCTTGTAATTTATAAACATTATTATCTGCTCTGTTTGCATCGTAAAAATGATGTATGCTTTGAACAACCGGTACGAGGACAAGTGCGTAAGCCATGTAAACGCCATTAAGCATGATCGAGTACGTGTCCCTCGGATTCTCGATATTACACAGACGTGTTTCCTTAACCCGCACGATCCCATACCATACGCCGATATGCTCACCGATATGTTCCGATTTAACCACATCCGGGGACGCAGAAGAGCATGGTGGTCCACACGAGTAACGCGTCCGCTTATAGAACCTAAGCCTTTCATTTCTAATCGTCCACCTCCAACAGTCCCCCTTTTCTTCCAATTTCCTTTTCTCTTTAGACATAATTTTTTCACGGCTCTATCGGAAAGTACTACCAACCAAATAAATCACGTCGATGTTGCCGGGCCGATGCAAATTACCAGATGATGCTCAACTACGGGCATACCACCACCAATTACACTCCGCTCAGTGTTCGGCGGTACGTAGTAAAACATGCGCATTTTCTTTCCTTCCAGGAGAAAAACCTCCCCAATCGGCTACCCAACTGTAAGGCTATTAGGAAAAGTACCGAAGCCCCAAGCGTATTCCCATTTTCGGGACTGTAATCGGATGCCCCCAACGGTCGCGTGGTAATTATTGTACGAAAAATGATCCTCTTTGGTCTCCAAACATTTTGGAAGCCCGAAGAGGTTTGGATCCACGTGGCACGTGGCTAATTAATAAGCAAAAAGAAGCACCGACTGTTAAAACTTTGTGTGAAAGTTTAGGATATAATTCGCACGCACACTTTAATCTGATATCGGTCGAACGTTCGATAAACTGGCGCAAGAACAAGCAATTGAAAGTCTTTGATTCTTCCTTTCTTTGTTATATACCCGCAAGGGAAACCTTTTCGCTTGATGTAATCATCAACCAGCAGCATCAACCGACCAGTGTGCTGATGTAATTTGGCTTATTTTTAAAACACTCATCAGTAAATCAACCACTACCATTCACCCTGGCAGGCGCGCATCAGTGTCGATAGCGGCTCAAAAATTCATTTAATCGTTTTATAGCCCCCCGCAAATGCTACTTCGCCAACCAATCAGCTCCGGCAAGGGACGGCCATTAAATCAAAACCTTCAAATGGGATCATCTTCTCCACTTAAAGCGGCTATCATATGAGGCAAGAAATAATAGCAGCACACAACAATCCCTCAAATCCCCAAACGGAATGCACTCTCGTCGCGCTGCTAGAATCGGTGGCTATTCGAGATTTTGATTTAGGACAATAAAAGAAAGGAAGAATTCGAACAACTGCAACCGTACAGATACGGTGTGCCGCCGGCTGGCTTTGCTACTAACTCCCGGGGTTACCTTTTTCTTGCGAACGCATACGCCAAACAAACAGCTGAGTCTGACCGGCCAGAAACATAAATCACGTCCAAGTGGACGGAAAACTGCGTACCGCACACCGAATTGCGATGCTCTCGGTAGCAGCAACCTCCCTGGCACACAATGCAATCGTGATAAATGGACGCACCGAGTCGAACTTCCGCTCGGAGGAAGATTCTCGGACGACCGTTCGAAAGCACAACCTCTCACAGAGTACGATCGTGAGTGTCTGTGTGTGTGTGTACCTCACCGGATCACGCAGATGTGATCGACCGACCTCGGTTGCGCATACGATAAACCTTAACCTCCCAACTGGGCCTAATACTACCTCCTTGTACTGAGCCGATTTTAGGGGTTTTTTTTTGTTTTGCTGTCGGGGAACCGAACCAATGATACTAAAGCGACCGTCTATTAATACTGCCTCTAGGTGTCACTTTCCGATTCGGTCGGTAATCGCAAATCAGGTCTTTCACAGACAACGCCGCCGACGGGAGAAAGGAAGGAATCCTAAAATTCGAAGAAAAATCGAACACATTTGTCGAGTGTGTGGCGAACCGCGTTCTTTGTTGCTTTGTCACCAGCGCGAAAGTGCCACTCGGTGCGAGTGTTGCCACAGTCGTTTCGTCGATAAAGTGCGCCCCGTCCCATCACCATCAGGGCTCGAATTACTCGCTTTTAATTCTGATGTTGTTTTATGGTTCTCGAAGTTCCTCGTTGCGTACGATCTCGCTCTGCTTTCCGTCACCAAACTGCGGTGACCGACCAAAACTTCGAAATGCCACGGTGTTGATGATCCGAGCAATCCGAGTAACCTCAAACCAAGTTTTTCAGAATGTCGAGCCGAATTTGAACCGGGAAGCGACCAAACAAGCGGCAAGAACAAATCGTGTACGGTGTGCGGTGGATAGGTGTACAGAGCGCTTCCGCTCTGAAGGGTGTAGTTGCAATGTTTCTTGTAAGAAAGTGGACAAAAACAAGGATACTCTATCGCTTCTACCGGCGAAGAAGCAATATGCTTTCCACTAGCATAGCTTAGTGGGTAGGTTTTGGTGGCAGTAAATTAGATTGACGTTTGATAATGAGCGATTCGCTTCATCCGCTCAGCTTACCCACATACCATCACACCCGGGAGGGGGGGGGAGCCATGCAACGAAGCAGTTTGGGAACTGCTTCTGCTACCGAGAACATGCCGTTGAACGCGACGAAGACGGCCAAAACCCCCGGACGGACAACGGACCTGACGGTGCGTGTTACGTCGTCGTCGATTGGTCGTCGTCGGTCGCAAACAGAAATAGATTGCCGGCCTTCATTCCTTTTCGCGAGTGCGGTGACACACACGCACTCGCGCACACACGCCAAAGCCATGCAAAGAAACCGGGGTAAGCCGAAAATGTGCCTTCTCCTCGTATAACCAAGAAGACACACAATCACATGCGTCGCACACCGTTTAAATTTCGTTTTTCACGCACTTTTCACGCCTTGAGGAGCGGCGAGCGGTTGGCGGGCGAGTGGTGGCGGAGCAGTGTTGTGCCGGTAGTACGATGACGATGATGAGAATCGACTCCGAACACGACCATCGCTTGCTCGGTGTGCTGCCCGAAATGGGAAATATGCTGTGCGACTGGGGCGCGTACGACGACAGCAGCGACAAACAACGACAATCTTTGATGAAATCGCTTGATGGTCGTTCTTCTTTCACGCGTTTGTTTTAATTAGATTGATTATAAATTTAGACAACGCTCACACCGAGGTACGCAACCGAGGATACCGGGGCCCCGTCCTGATGGACGTATTGCAGCGCGTACCTCCTCGATACGCGACCGGTGTTGTTACGCAAGGTTTCAACCAAAACCTCCGAAAAGAAACGGCACTCGGTGGTTTTGAGTCCAAAGGGATCTAGCTAACGCGTTTCTCTGGCACAATGTGTAGCGCGCTACTACACACGCATCAGGAATGAATTGAACGTGCTGCTCTCGCTCTCTCCCTGTGGTGGGTACATCTCAGACAACGCAGCGAATGATAATCTCGGTCCCATCCGCAGCTTCCCGGCAAGACGACGTGTGTTGATGGAGATACACACTACATTGTTGGTTGATGCGACGGCAACAAAACCATGCACGTACAACAAGCCGAATCATCATAACAAATCCAAAACGCTAGACAGCATACATTGTAGTTGACACGCATTCTTTACCGGTTTCAGACAGACTATTGCATGCCACCGAGCATAACTACTAGACCACAAGCCATAACCTATGGAAATGGTGTACAAGACGGTTGTGGATATCTACGGTAGCGGAAGAATTATTCTGACAGTTGCGGAATAAAGTTTACGATTTCATCCATCTTGGTAGAGCGTTTTCTGATTTACGCTTCTCCTTAGGCGATACAGTACACAGATTAGCGTTTGGAGCACGGACACCGCATTTGAACACTGGACACAACCATTTTACTCGTCGATGATGGAGTCTTGAGCACTTACCTGCAAAGAAACAAAGAAAATCCATTAGTTATAATGACCAATCAGGTGTGAGCGAGCGATAGAAAGCTCCCGAGAAACATAATTTGAAGACTCAACATCATTAATCACACTGCTATCTTGCTACATTTTCTACCTGATGCGAAATTGTTGCTTCTCCACCACTGACCAACCGAAAATTCCATGGGTAAACTTCACCCTGCGCTAAGCAGAAGTCAGCTGTTTCCATCCTGTTCCAAAATCTTCTCCTTTCACAACCGCAACTTAAGTTGAAAATTCCACTAAATTTAAACCCAGCGTACACGCTTGGAGATCCTTCACTTAACCACAGTGCAAACCCTTCTTCTTATTCTGCTCCAAAATGCGAAAACACCTGAGCACTTCGGTTCGGTCACTGACGTCGTCGAAATGGTAAAGGTTACAATTAATGCCACAGAGAAAAAAAATTAATGCCACCCACACAACTAGAAGCTTCCCACAAAAAACTGTACACCGAACCGAGAAGGCGAACAGCAATGGCCGAATTCTCTTAGGCGAAAGATCAAGACACACCGTCACTTGAAACCACCGTGTCACTTCGGATAAGACCTACTGCCAACTGTACCAGCTACAGCACGATATGCTCGCGAGAGTACACCGCGACGAACAGGAGGTCCAGCAGTAGTTTCGTTTTTTTTTTTCGTATGTCCACAAAACCCGGGCCATTGCCACGTAAATCGTAGAGCTTGGGTTGTGGTGTATGCATTTTTTCACCACGGAAGGAAGACAACAAACTGTCGAAATATTGATTTTCCTGTTTTTAATTCCTCGCCATGGTCGCCACAGCAGGATACCGCTGTCGCCAGCGCGCGCGCGTTTGGACATTGGAAAGGGGAAGACAAACTAACGCACTCGTCCGTCGGTGGACAACAACTTCGAGCAGTAAACCGTTGACAGCCACGTGGTTGGTGTGCGCCTGGCAAAGTGTCATCGTACACCACACTGACATGTAGTTCCTATTGCTTCGCACGACAATTTACGTCCAGGACAAATGGACAGCAGGCAAATGAGACGGTAAGGCATACCCCCCGAGCTTACACTGAGCAACTGCTGGGTTTTGCCTGTTTGAGGCACTAGGTGCAATATTAGAAGCTTCCGTTTAGACGACCTGATATTGACGGGACTGGAGGTCTAGCTGTCTACCGATATGCTTCAATTTAATTAATTTTTCAGTCTCCCATCCGGTGACCATTACGACCTTGTACATACACCCACGGGCAGAGTAAGATCTCGACCGGGCATCTTTACCCACCGGAGTGAATCTTCTTTTTACCCCTCAAACGCAGAGCTCGACTAAACGGGCTTACCAGCGCAGGCAAGTAAGCGAACGTTGGCACGATTGCGGTAAGTTTCCTGTGCTCGTCTGCCGAGGTCATCCGGTCATTGATTGGATAGCCTAACCGCGGCCAGAAATTCATTATTGCACAACTTCTGCCCCATCCTGGCGTCGACCTATGGCCAACTTGTAAAGGCAGAAGGCAGAAAACTAAACAAAAACAAAACCAAGGTACAAACCAACGCTCAAGAATGGTCTGCCAGCACGCAAACGGTACTCGGTAGAGGAAGGAGGGAAAGCCTGGGAGGAAGTGAAAATAAATCCTGTCCAAACTGGCACTAGATCATGGCTGCCACGACCGGTTTTTTTGTTTTGCCTCTTGGCCGGTTACCCACCACCGGATTCGAAATACAGCCAGGGAACTCGTTGCGATAGTGGACAACAAGCTGGCTTGTCTCTTTCGTCGCACGGCAATCTTTCTTCTGCCAACGCGGAATTCTTCACCTACCGTAACAAGCTTACCTACAAAGAAACAAAATCAAACTCCAACTCAGGGACCTTGGTAACGCTCAACGCGCGTACACACGAACTGCGCCGAGAGTACCGAGGATTTGTGGTTTTTCAGCTTCTGAGAGATCGGCGAGGTATCGCGCGCGCCCCCTGCCGAGAAGGTATCACACACACCAGGCAGAACTTTCTACCTTTGAAAACCTTGAATAAGTTGACAGTACAGGCAGGGTGAATAAGTCGAGCTCCGCGGATGCTGCCACAGAGAGAGAGAGAGAGAGAACAGAAGAAGGAACTGCTCAGTGGAACTTTAATTGCGATTCATTGTTCAGGGCCTTGGATTATCGGACCGCAGAAGATATCGGCGTGCGTCGTACGAACGATTGTGGGAATAAGAGAGCGAGAGAAGAAAAAACGCGAACCTTTAACATACAGACCGCATATAAACGAAGCGATAAACATTTATAGTGGACATAAAGTGAAGAAGTCACAATAAATAATCAATATGGTAAGGAGGCCGTAATGTTGTAAAGATTATTGGAGGTTTACCGACCGAGATTGGAACATTGTCAGAACGCGTTATGAATTGATGCATCAATTGAGCAATTTGTGCGTCCTTAAACCAATAACTTTCCAGCGAACTTAACTTTAACTTTAAGTCTAGGGAAATACCTTGAGCGCTCTTGAGCGTGACTTGCGATGCTAGAGCTACATTAACTATCTCCCACACATACAAGCGATCTGATTTCTAGACATTATTTTAGCCCTCAGAGCTCGCACAAAACGCAACGCCCCGCCTTTGAAGCCTTGCTTTAAAAGCGCCCAGCGAAAGTCTTCGAGTAACTGCCCACGATCTCAAGAGCGGACAAGCGGAGTACGGCGTTTAGATCTACAAGGCAACCTCCACCAACGAGGACCAACACGTAAGACGCAGTTGCGCAGACCGGTAGAACAACTCTGACCGAACGCTTGCTAGGTGCTCTGTGTTGGCAGCAAACCAGTCCCAGAGTACGATCGTACGGCATAGATAGCGAAACAAGAAATCGACCCCGAAAACGGGGACGGGGATCTAGCGATCGCGCGAGCACAACGTTCGATCGATACGGAAGGTGCACCATTTCAAATATGGCGATCTGGTGGTGGCGATACACACCAAGATGTTCCGAGCTAGTGCACTCCAACACGCGCTCCGATATGGGGAAGGTCCGACAGCACTGGAACGCAAAAACTTCAAAACCCAATACCTGCCACACACACGCACGATATGACACAGATTGACCACCGAGCCGGGTATGTTGGTCAAGCGACTCGTCATCATCGTGTTCCTCCCGCAGGCACGAGCCAATAAGAAAGCGGCACGGCCGAGAATGCGGTCAGTAACGGGACGCCCATAAGCGATTAGGGCTGTGAAACTGAAAGTTCTTCGAACGTGTGACGTGTGCTGAATTTTAATTAATTGACGGATGTTTGTAGCTGTTTGCCAGGGATTAACCTTTTCCCCCGTTGAGCACGAACCGTTCGATAGACGCCTCTGGTTGACCGAAAATCGTCTTCGGGGCGTGTGGTTTATGACGGTTGTATACCGGGAATTCTAAACCGAATGCAAATGAGACACTTTAAAGTGTGGCAATATATGTATATTCTTGGGTTCCGAAAACATCATTTGTATGCTACGAAACACACCGACAGCAAATCATTTTAAATATCCTATTAGCTCGTTTTGCGATAACCTAGTTTATCGTCAGGTTCTTTTCGAGTAGATCAACAACAAGACACCTTTTCGAGGCCGAACCTTAGCACGGACCCTCAAGAAAACTGCTGGCAGTAACATATTTTCATCTTATTTAAACGATTCAAACCATTGCCAGAGTGTCCTCGATAACTCTCGAAAATGTATCGAAGATTTTAATTTATTATAAGCATCTGCATTGGTAAAGCCATGCCAGAGGTTCCTCTTCCTACATCAAAAGCTCTTATCTCCATTTAATTGTTGCATTGTCCTTTTTTAAAAGCTTCTCTTTTAAAGCTTCTCGTGAGATAAATACCAACCAAACAGGAACGGAAACAAAATGTCAAACACGGCAAAATAGAATTGAAGCAAAAAACACAGCATCTCATATACCAGAGAGGGGTTCCAGAAATTCCTGTACCAGAATTGGAGGAGAACAAAAAACCCCCGCCATCGACAAGCATCGTACGAGCATAAACTTTTCGCTCATTGCGCTTAACTTTCCGCTTGGGAAGGTAGTTTGGTAGACTTGGGATACACATTTTGCATATGCAAACGATGTTAGTTTCCTTCTTGCTTTACCATGCCATTCCACTCCAATGTATATCGTGTCCGTGAAAAAGGACACAGCAAGAATCAAGCGATGGCAACGAAAAAGGAAAGGAAATTGTGATGGCTCGTTTTTGTGACCTTTCGTTTGTGCAAACTCTCTTTAACTGGTGTTGAAGAGTTTCCAGCGAAACACACACAACACATCTGCTGTGAATAATTTGCTTTGTTTTTTTGTTTTGGGTGGAAAATTTAAAGTTTTTTCTCCTTTGTTGCTTAATTTTCATTCTATTTAAGGTTAGAAATTATTTAACGAATAATTCGACACAAAAAAAGCATGAAAATAGCTTTAAAATGGACAATTAAAACGTTTTGCTTTAAAGGCAGGGGTGAGCAACTACACAGCAGTTATACGGGGTGAATAAAAAAAAATTAAATTATTTATTGTTTCTTTTGTTAATTTTTGTGTATATTTTAAGAAAAAAATCGCGTTATTTTTTTAACATGCCATACAATACATTATGATGCTAATATTTAGGGGCGGCCCGGTGGTGTATCCGATAGCGGCGCCGGTCTTCACACGGCAGGACCGGGGTTCGAATCCCGGCGGACCGCCTCCCCGTACGCAGGACTGACTATCCAGCTACGGGTATAAATAAGTCACAGAAAGCTAGCAATTGCTAGCAGGCCAAGACCTACCGAGGTTGTAGTTGCCATATAAGAAGAAGAAGAAGAATATTTATAAATATTATAATAAAAAAGGACCTAAGCTCCATATAAAATGGTCTTGAATATCGCATCAACAGCCCAAGAGCACAGTAAAAACTAGTGTTGTGCTTAATGAATCTCATCAAAAGAGTCATTCATATGAATCTTCGGTGAAGAGTCGAATCTTTAAGGATTCATGAATCTTTGAGGATTCGTGAATCTTTGGGGATTCATGAATCTTTTTGGAGTCGACTCATGAATTGAATGGCTCTTCACTTCACATTCATATAAATGACTCTTTTGATAAGATTCTTTAAGCACAACACTACATGAATCTTTTAGGATTCATGAATCTTTGGGGATTTATGATTCTTTGGGGATCCATGAATCTTTATAATAGAGATTCAGAGTCATTCATTCAGTTCAAAAAATTCATTCAGATTCACGAATCTGAATCAGATTTACCCAACACTAGTAAAAACACTCTAAAACTAATTTATTAATCTTTAATCGTACATCCTGTAATCGTATCCTAAGGGAATGACTGTTGGAGCTTAATTTTTATTGCTAACTCTCTATCCTTTCTGTGTCACGCACTTACACCTATTTACTACACAACACAAAACTCTTGCTCTTCCAGCGACCGTACCGGAAAAAGGTAAACCAAAAGTTACGACATAAAACACTAAAACTTCCCTTCCGGATTAGAATTGCTAGGTAAAAGCGCAGCCGCCATAATGGTTTGGCGTAAGGATTCACCTTTTTCTTTCGACCACATACATCACATCCCACAACCTCGCAGCTGTATCCGTACCCTTCGTAATGTCATTTTGATTAAAAAGTAGCGTCACAAAAGTGTACAACAAGCGGCATCTATTCCGTCACTAGCAGCGGCTGTAAACGATGACGTGGCAGCTGTGGCGCAAATGAAAATTGTCTAACTTAATTCTCTTCCCGTCCGTCCCGAAACCTAAGAAGCGGCACAGGACGGTGTGTGATATGGAGTTCTGAACCGGAACTGACATTTGTTGCGGAGGGAAAAAAACTCCCCATTTCACCCTCGAGATAGTCATGTTGGTCACGCGGTTTTTGGTATGTCCATGGAATAGTCAGAAAAACGCTAAAAACAAGCATTCGTCATCCGGTTCCGCGATGAATGTTGGAAGAGCTCACAGAGATCTAAAATTTTAAAACCCAAAAAAAAAACCCCACACGGTGGGCCTTTCGAAATTAAATAAAATGACAACCCTTTGTGAGCGTGCCGAAACAAAAAAAAGAACAGCAAACCACCGACAGATAAAAGATAAAAAGCGGAGTTTGCCACCGGGTTGTAGAGTTGGAAAAAATTTCATTACCATTTCCATTTCACCTACACCAGCCTCGCTACAATTTCATAAAAGTGGCTCGTGCGGGATAAGACCACACCACCCGGCGAAGAAGCTAAACCACCACCACCGAAAAAGGCAAAAGTTCGGCAGCGTACCCGTGTCGAGTTTTGGACTAAATTAAATTTTTGATGCACTTCCGCACACACCAGAAACGCCACACAACGCGCGGAAGCGCACGTGAACAAGGTTGTAGCGGCACAGAGAGAAAACTTCCGATTGTAAACCACTGCATTATGGAGAGGAGCTCTGGTCGCGCGCCCTAATTAGTGAACTGACGAGAGGTTGGGCGACAATATTTAAGCATATTTTAACCATCTGATTTTGGTGAGGATTTGTGCTGGATAAAGGTATTTAAATTTAAACCCAAATGGGAATTCGAAAAAGAGAGATATTGTAGCTGTTAAAGCCTTTCCAGCAATGTACCTATGGTCGCCATTCGACAGCTATAAACAACTGATTGTGAAGCGAAGTTGAATGAGTTATAATTTAAATTAGAAAACAATCCATCTAGAATTCGACACACAAGCGAAAGACACGAATCAAATCTGTAGACGCCACCAGAAATTAACCCAATCCACGCCTTGCGCGTGCCGGTATCGAAACAAAAACCCCAAACTTCCCGAACATCCTTGAAGGACGAGGCGATTCCTCCATTAAAAAAACGGGTGGAAGAATTCATCTTCATCGCGACGGGCCGCGCACGAAAACTTTTCTCATTTATCCAGCGTGCGATGTAGCAGAAAATAAGCGAAACCGGTGAAAGAAAATCCAGGCCAGGAAGATCTTTTATGGAGAGAATTCTACGCCCCAAAAGTCACACAACGCGGCACAGCGCTCAATGTAGTGGCAAAGAAGGGATTGATTATGCAACCAGCCTTGCAAGACCGGTTCGGATGATGGATACAGAATCTGGGGAACTGAGCAAAGAGCGAGCTGTTGCATGAAGTGTTATATTTTATTTATCTCCTATGTTTTTTGGGCTGCAAAATGAAGGGTATTTATTTTATTTCGATCTACAACACACGACGACGACGAATGGACATCATATCGATAGTGGTTGGACGTTCGAACAAAAAATAAATAAATAAAAGCACCGGGTGCTGAACATGATTCGTCTGGAGCTAATCAACCGGTGTCTGAATAATGGAAATGTGAAGAATATCGATGAGGCTTCAGCTGAAGGAAAGACTTTCCTTATTCTGGACACAGCTATAGCCTCTCGCAACAGTCTGTCAGCTTTTGCGATGAATTAAGCTACATTTGGACGTGAGCCCAATGTTTGGAGTCTCCCCGTACAACAACCAATAATCAGGAAACCACAAAATACAGCGATCGAGACTACTTTTACGACAGCCATAAAATTCAAATCAACTCAATGCCATAATTTTTAACACCTTCTCCTGAAATGACAGATGGAAATCCACCTCACAAATAAAAGAAGAGCAGAACAACTCATCCATCAGAGTTTGTTAACCCCTTCCGAAGCAGGCGGGCGCACGATTAACATGTGCTTATTAATATAAAAAAGAGAGCGCTTCTTCCCCAACTCAACACGTTTTATTTTGCGAAATCGCACGAAAACCAAACAACTTGAAGCATAAGAAAACCTGTATATCGTCCCACCAGAGTTCAAAACTCCGTCTCTCTGTGTGTGACACATTGCCGGTGAATAATTGCCTGTTATAAGAAAAGACAACCAATACATATCAAACAAGGGAGCTAAAAGTAGCTAAAACTAAAGCGAACAAAAAACGAAGACATAGTAATTTGTCCTTCGCTTCGAGCTCCATTTAGAGCGCATCTTGCCGGGCAAAGTGGGAACTCTTTCACGCTTATCAGCGACGACACGGTAATCCCTCACCAGATACTTCATTATCTGGCCGTGCGCGAATTGCTTATCGAACGACACACACGGCAGCCCTTGAGCGTGATGTCTTTCGGTTGTTGAGAGCGCACGGTAAAGAAAAGATAAGCCATCGGAGGAACCAAGAACGTGGAGAAAGACATTTTGAAGTACAACTGAAAGGAGGGCCGAAGGTTCAAGTATGTCTCGATATGGTGCACTCGATTAAATAAAATTACGAAATGTAAACTTCAAGTGTTAAGAAGCAATGAGTCGGTAGCAAATCCTGGAACGATTCTGTGCAACGCCGAGCACAAATCCTAACCTAAAGACCCACTACTATCGCCGGACATAAATTAGTACTCATTAGTACTTTCCATGTTCGACACATCTTTTCTAGCACTGCGAACATTTCTTCTCGCAAGTCCGAATCTATTATCGTGCTACTGGTACGCCGCACCCCAAACGCACCCGCAGCGATTTGAAGTCAATTCGGGAGCTAATTTTAGCCGCCCAAGCCAACAGGCAGCTTACGTTGATCGCTTCCAATTGGTGTTCGCTCTCGGTACGGGTTTGATCTGACGTTTGGGATGCTAGCAGCTGTCAGCTGTGGGTCGTTGAATAGCTAAGCCAAAAACTCCTTCACTCACATATTTGAAGAATTCCAATTTACCTCCATTTTTCTTGAGGTAACTTCCGCACTAGGGGCTCATTGTATTGCTTCACATCCAACTCTAATGTCCGCATCTATTGAAGTTAGGGGGCAGCCTTTGGGAAATCTTAAACGCATCATGTGTCAATATTAGAAGCAGCACACTACGGAGAAGGAAGTCTCCACCACCATCTGTGTGTACACAGTCGCACGTTGCACCATTGAACATGGACCGGACCACCATTTCCCAAATATCGGAACAGATCGCTTCTAAAACCAACCACAAACAAAAACCTTCCATTTCCTGGCTACACATTCCTGACACGACGCGCCAATATCGGGGGCGAACTTCGAGTAGGCACAATTTATGTGCACTCATCTCTCTACCAGAGTCCATTAGTTGAGGGATACGCTCGAACTGGTCCCGCCCGCTTCAAACATGGCCCGAACGTGTGTGTGTTTGATGGGGAAAATCTTTTTCGATAAATTAGTCCTAGATGGCGGGTATATCATAACATATTTATAAGCATGATTCAAACAATATATTTCATTCGTGTACGCGCACGAGACTGGAAGAGAAGTGGTCGCTTACCTCGAGCGTCTAATTTATGGATACCAAAACGGGACGATCCCGCCCCCATGCTCTGCTAATGGGGTAGGATCCGAGACCCTGCAAAGGGTTACATAGGCTCTCCTACTCAACTCCTATTCCGTCACGTCCCTGTCGTGCAGAGTGGTAACCTGCTCCACCTTATATCCAAGCTTGGGTAAACGGGCCAGTCCCAACCCCTTGGGCGGATGGTGGAGCACGGCTGAACAGGAGGGGGGTGGGCAGACTGGGTAACCAGACTGCCTGAACGTCGGGTGGGTTACCAGACGAAAAACCCAACCACCACGAGGCCCTCCAGAGGTACTGGGGGCTTGAGCGCAGGGCCAGTCACCCTGTCTCAAGTACTCTATTACGACTACAGAAAGCAGCAGCAATAATATGAGACCCGGACTTCACGATACTAGACCCCCGCACCGCCCCCGGACTACGATTTATATGGGCTCATGGAACGTACGCACTCTCTACAGAGCCGGAGCCTTGAAGCAATTAGATGAGTCACCCTGTCTCAAGTACTCTATTACGACTACAGAAAGCAGCAGCAATAATATGAGACCCGGACTTCACGATACTAGACCCCCGCACCGCCCCCGGACTACGATTTATATGGGCTCATGGAACGTACGCACTCTCTACAGAGCCGGAGCCTTGAAGCAACTAGATGACGCCCTAGCCACATTGAACATTGACCTCGTAGCACTGCAAGAGATTCGCTGGATAGGGAATGGTGTGCATAACAGGCGTGGCAGTAACCGCTACGACATTTCTAATAGCTGAAACGACAGCCACCACATGTTCGGAACGGGTTTCGCTGTAGGTCCCCGGCTGAAATCCGAGATCATCGGCTTCAAGGCCATCAATGATAGGCTATGCACCCTGCGCATGTGAGGCAGATTCTTCAACATCCGCTTCATTAACGTTCACGCCCCTACCGAAGACAAGGACGAGGAGGATAAGGACCTGTTCTATGGCCTCCTCACAAAAACAATTGACCAGTGTCCCAGGTATGACGTAAAAATCATCCTGGGGGACTTCAATGCAAAGGTCGGTAGGGAGCCAATGTACCGCCAATACATTGGAAGTCACAGTCTACATGAGCACAGCAACGATAATGGTAGTAGATTGGTCCAGCTTGCAGCTTCAAGCAATCTGGTCGTCGGAAGTACCAAGTTTGCGCGTCGGGACATCCACAAAGCTACGTGGGTGTCTCCGGATGAAGCCACTTCCAACCAGAGAGACCACGTGTTGATTAGCCGCAGAAGACAGTCGAGCCTGTTAAACGTCAGAACGTA